>JAQHUG010000131.1:5323648-5368061 GCA_028555095.1 Dicrostonyx torquatus
GCCCCCGAGAGCGTCGCAGACCCCGAGAAGGAGGAGTTATGTAGATTACGGGTGAACATTCTGGAGGGGAGCGGAGAGGAGGGAAGGAGCAGCAGAGTGAGCTGGGAGCGGCGGAGGCCCTTCCCGCAGAAACTGGGGGCACCGGCGGCGTAGGAGGTGGAGGAGGCGGAGGACGCACGGGCTGGAGGCGGCGGCTGCGACTCGGCGGCGCTGGGAGTCGGGAACGGCGGCTGTACTTGGGCGCCACGTTCCGGGCGACAGCTGGGAGAGGATGGTGAACACTCGCCACCGCTGACCCTGCCTTTTCCTCCGCTCCTTCCCGGCTGCCGAGTCCCAGCACTGATCTCCTTTCCTGGAAGGGTGGGTGAACCTGCAAGCTCCCTACCCACCCGTGGACTTTTTTTTGAAAGGAAAGAGGGAGTGGGCATTGGGAAAGAGGGAGAAAACGCAGGGGAGCTCGTCCATCCGTGGAGGCACAGTTCACTATGATCTTACTCGCCTTCAGCACTGGAAGAAGGTTGGATTTCGTGCATCGTTCAGGGGTGTTTTTCTTGCAAAGCTTGCTTTGGATTCTATGTGCTACGGTCTGCGGAACGGAGCAGTATTTCAATGTGGAGGTAAGACTACAGTGCTTTCTTCCTCTCCCCTCGCCTGACTGCTCACTGGAACCTTTCCTTCACTCGCCGGTCCTTGTAGCTTGGAGCACATTGTTTCCCTTGCAGCCAGCCACCGAAATCCATGTTGAGTTTGCCAGTGTTGTAGGTGATGGATGCCTGGAGACCTACAATCCGTTATCCCCAGCTGCACAAAGCACGATGCTGCACGCTCAGAGACTCATTGTAGCATACTGGTACTGCTTAGCCAGGAAGAGGCAAAGCTCTATCTAGAGCAAGCGTGTAGTTTTACAAGAAAGCTTGAGTTTTTGCTGGATCCAGAGCTAGGGAAGCAGCCTTGATGTCTGGCATCATGTGCCGCCTGGGTATTGTTCCTGCAATATTTCTTCTTGTAGTCTGTGCCTAACAAAGGGAGGATAAAATCAAAGATTTCAAGGAGAGCATGGGAATACTTGATATGCTTAATAACACCACTTTGTGATAAAACACTCGAGCAGACAGTGTCTTTCTATTAGACATAACTTAATACACTTGTAACTAGATCTAACTGTGCAGAGCACATGAAATCCATCGCCTTAAGTGCCTACTCTCTCCCTTCCTAGGGGACTGGAAATAAACTTGGCCCCATCTAAGAGTTCGGGAGTTGTGTTTTTAATTTGATTTCACACTGACATGACAAAGCCTAGATGTCTTAGATTGTCATTTGTTTTACTGTGAAAATTTTGGGAACAGACAGCAGAAAAAATAGGGAACTTAAGGATAAGGAGTTGTCAGACGTTTGCTAAAGTGCACTTCCTGTCATCAATTGAGCACTAAAGCCAGTCACGCCAATCAATGACAGGCATGCACACCCAGGCTCTGACACAGTTCCTTACATTAGCATTACAAAGGTTGAGACTGTGGGAAGGTCTGGGTAAAACAAACTTCTCTTAATTAGCTATCATGGTTTCATATATCTCAAAAGAATTAGGATTGAAACTGCACTCATTGGTGTGATGCTTGGGTAACTGTCCTGAAGCTTCCTGTTGTGTCAGGAGCTTGTGTTTACACAATAGCAGGACCTGTTGAACAGGGCTTGAACAGTTTTCATGCAACCAATTTATCAGCAAAGTGTTCATAATAAGTGTCATGTGTGCAGGCAGAGTCTTCTACGAACTGTCCTTTGGACTCCATATCATGGAGAGAAGCAAGATAGTTGAAAGAGTTAAGAGCCATCATCACAGGAATTAAGGAAGTTTGCAGATGTTAAGTAGGAATATATTTCAAAGGAGCAGTTTAAAAACCAAAATAGTTTAACCCTTTGAAGCCCACAGCTTGATTTTTCTACTTAAAAACAGCAATGGAGAGAAAGGTTTCAGACTTTTCTTGATTGCAAATTTGAACTTTTGAAACTACATGCCACTATAAGTTTTGTATTAGCATTTAAACCAAGAGATAATTTGATTGAAATAAAGGACTGATGGATTCAAAAGCTGAAGGAATGAAAACGGGAGCTGTTGTTTATAATGTTATATACAGAAAGGGCTGTTGCTATGTGGCGGTAAAGGAGATTGTAGGGATGGCAGTTAGAGTAAGTGCTGGCTAGTATCTTGTTTCCTGTGGGAAACTCTGACTTATTTACAAGATTTAATGACATCAGTGTTTTGATGATTGTTAGGTTTGTTTTAGCAGACTAAATATAGATTAGAGTGTATTTCCTTTTATTGGAATCTCTGTTCAACCAGATTTGTTACCTGAAAGAGGTTGAGATACTTTGGTAAAAATGATTTCATATTGAATTTCAAATATCTCTTTCTGCCTGTCAAGATTTATGTGAAGGGGAGTTCACAGAGCCACTCTCTCGTTTGGGGGGGATATTTAAGTTATTCCAGCCCTGTTTATTGCACAATGCAAAGACTTAACTGGCACTAAAGAGTCATGTGCCCTCTGAGACCTTAGCAAGCTTACTTACCACAAAGGGAATTTTCTAATGATTTATAGGAGATTGGGTTTCACAGTTTGTATTATTTCCAAGTAGCTTCGTAAGCTATTTAGCACTGCTTCAGTTGGATTGCTAAGCATATGTGTGTGTACATATGTATGAATGTATGTATGTATATATTACTATAACTGATAGTAAACATATAATACAAGTAGCTGTTATTAAAATCAAAATATTATACAAGATAATAGGGTATTTTTGACTAGTGATTACACCTGTTGAAAGTTTACTAGATATTGTTTTTCTAATAGGAAATGCTAAAGGGAAGAATAGTCCATTATTTCATTTCCAGGAAAAAAGAAATCGTGCTTTATAGTCTTGGTGCAAAACATACACACTGAGATTGCTTTATTTCATTGATTCAAAGACAATATTTTATTTAAAAAAGGGAGAGAACAGCAGTAATAGCATCCATCACACTTAAGACTCATAGGATTCTGATTTTTATCCTGATTTTTTTTTTCTGGTAAACACACTAAGTTATTTAGTGGGACCAGAGCTGTGAAGAGATGTCTTTTATGCTGACAACTAAGATTTCAGTGCCTTATACATTTCAGAACTTAATTTGTGATTGTCCCATAGTTTTGTCATAATTTACAGTTAAAAAGCCTGTATTTTTTTTTCTGTAGGAGTTGTTGGACAGAGGTATTCATTTTAACTCTTTCCTGTTTGATTTTTTTTAAAAAAATAAACATTTAGAGTGTTCCACTTTCAGAATGTATGCTAGAAATTTTTAGATATTCTTATGAAAGCTGATGATAAATAGTTTTGAGCTTTGAAAAAGCAAATAAAGTATCTATTAAATCCAGAAACAGATACTATCAAAGGTAGTACTATGGATAGATCACCTGCATTTCTCAACCCCTCCTTAAGTTGTAAGTGAACAATTGTTCGCCGGGGTTTCTTTGTAGCCTTGAAGTGGTCATAGTCTAAGTCACCATCTTACAGAGTAGTAGCATGACTAATATTAACTGACAATCAAAGACTGCTGTCATTGGATGAGGTAAATTATTAACAAGGAATTGTGATTTAATTCCTACACTCTTGAAATCATTTCATCCTTAACGTCATTACTGGGAACTGGAGATTTTTATGATTCTGGGGCTTATTTTTGGGGTACACACATTATTTTTGTTATAAAATTTGAAATACATTATAGTTCATGATGGCAATAACTTATCAATTTTTATAGCCTGCCATATATATGAGCATTTTTAGTTTGATTTTTAAACACTGATACATGTTTGTTAAGAGGGAAAACATTTAAAGGCAGCTTTGTTGTAAAACCTTGTAAAACTGAATGGTGCACAGAGGAATGAGGAAGATGATGATTATCGTTGTTGGGAAAAAACGATCTTGTTAAGGCCGTTCTTAAATCAAAGAAATAAGATTCTTTGTGCCACATGGGTCATTTACTAAGAGTGTTATGCATTGTGAGTGTAACTATTTCTTAAATATTCTTGTAGTTTGTGTATATAACTGGTTATTATCTGATCAGAATTTTCAGGTTCATCTGATCTATCTAAATAGTCAAGGTATGATTTGGGTAGCTGTGAGCTGCATTGGTAATTGCCAATAATTGATTATGAGATGTTTTAAAAGATAAAAGTACTTCTGTTTCATAGATTTAAAATTCTGTGTGTTGAGATGCTTCATACTTATTTCTTGCTTTCTATTTGCTTAAGTGTTCAAGACTTATTATTTTATTTACGCATAAAAACATGTTTCCATCTAACCTCTGCCCTCAGCATTCTGTAAGTCTGTGTCAGAGCAGCTGCTGACTGACCTGCAACAGTGTCGCTGTGACAAATTCACCAATGTGTGCATCTGCTGTGGGACTGTAGGCTGAATGAGAAACTCCACATGTTTCAGAGGGCCAGAATCTATAACCAGAGAACCATGAGTTAGCAGTCTAGGACTCTCCAGCTTCTTGCTGTGTTTCACTTTGCCTGTGATGTTCTCTCTGGAAGTTGCCTAGACAGGTTTTGCCCAGATCTAGAGTTCTTTAGGAATCCCTTCGGAAGGTATACAGACTCAGGAGACATACTTGTCCTGACACCACCTAGCAAAGCGCACTGAGACTTGCAGGTCCCTGTCCAGCTGGATTTTCTTTTTCAGGCCCTTCCAGAAAATAAAGATCAAGTTAGATTCAACAGCTGTTTTGAGTCCTTTAAAGTCAGGTTAAAAGTGATGTATTGAAGTTTCTACTATTTCTCATCCAGGATATGCAGTTACTAAGTAGAAAATCTTAATGAACTTGTTCAGATTAATACTTATTTTTCTAAATTTTGGTTAGTGCTATTACATGTGAATTTATTTCATTTTGAGATCCTCTGCAGCTATTTACAACGTACATGTTCTGAAGATTTCTAAATGGCTCAGAAGCTTTTCAGGCCAAAATGTTTATCCACGAAATATTTGATTCCATGTGTTGGATTTATTAAGTGTTGGAAGAGAAAAATTTATTTCCTCATGCTCCTTTGGGAATTTTCTGACCCCATTTCCTGTGAATTTTAATTGTAAAAGTTCCTTTTCTCATTACTTTCCACTACAGTTTATTTCAGTGTCTGTGGATGTAATTATGTCTATTATATTGCCTTTTGTGGAGTAATGTACTCATGAAGAACAGCATCCTGAGACTAGATTTCCTGGCTTCTATCTCAGTGTGTCTGTTGGAGTACTCATCAGTCTCCAGAAGTTGCAGTTCACATATCTGAGAGATGAGGATACTCTTTCATTTATAGCTTGTTTTGATGATTGAATGAATACTGTATATCCTCTCTCTGTCTGTGTGTGTATATATGTGTGTGTGTGTGTGTGTGTGTGTGTGTGTGTGTGTGTGTGTGTGTGTGTGTACACTGTTGGAGCCATTTTCTTGCATGTTTAAACACAATACTCTATCATTATTACTAGTTGTAAATCAGTATTGATACAGAGGACTTTGACATGATGGCAACAAATTACATAATAGTCTATCAGCTAGCCTGAAAGATTTCATTTAAATTTCTTTTCTGTTTTTGTAATATAATGTACTGAAAAATCAATCACACTAACATCAATACATTTTTATTCCTGTGTTTTTTTCTTAGACAGTTTAGCTCAAGAATGTGATTCTCACATTTTGTCTCGTCATCTGTTACTATCATAGAATGTCAAGTTCAGCTTACACCTTCTATTACAAGGCAGAGATTGCTGAAGTCTGTTCCTAGTAGAAGTAAGATCATGAAAAATAGATAGTACTTTATAATTCACAGGGCCTGGGCACTTTTAGTCAATTGAGAAGTGCTTCCTCTCTAAACAGAGGACTAAAAGTCAATACATAGACCAGTTGTTTGCAAACTTTGAATTTTAAGTTCCAAAAGTGAATAGGAAAAAGAAGTTTTCTATAAAGACAGAGGGAGCTAACAAAATCATTTTTTTACGTGGCCATAGGAATGACAGTGATTCCTGATGGAGTGTAGTGGAGCATGAAGTAGATGCCATAGGATGCTGACATTGGCTCTGGTATTGTCACTCATTGCCTTGAACATGGGCCAGTAATTCCTTCACTGGTGCCTCCTAAGGAGTGAGTATTAAACTAAACTGTGTAATGATGGGGGTAGTGATCTGTCCATCTTGGGCTTGGCCAGCTCTAAAATCACTTTGGAGACAAACCTCTGGATATGTCAGTGAGGTTTTTTTCTAGATTACCTACATATGGACTACATCAAAAGGGCAATGAAAGCTGAGCATCAGTTGTCACAAGATCCTGCTGCCATGACTTCTCTGGTGCAGGGAAATTGCACTCTCCAGCTGTGAGCCCAAATAAATCCTTCTCTATTAGGGAATTTTCTAAAGCAAAGAGAAAATACAAAAATAGATAAACAAAATAAAAAACAAAGTAACCCAAAGTAACAGAAAAGTCATTTATAAATTTACAGTACTTAGTTTGTGCTTCAGAACATGTGGTATATATAGTCATGGTAGTCAGGGTGGGACATATCTACTTATGGTGTCGGGGCGTCTGTCCTGCCAGGTTCCCAGAGTTGTTAAGTCCCAAAGACATCACATAGAGGTCTACATTAGTTATAAACTGATTGGCCCATTAGCTCAGGCTTCTTATTAATTCTTATAATGTATATTAGCCCATTCTTATCTGTGTTAGCCACATGTGTTCAGTACCTTTTTCAGTGGCGTAGTCACATCTTGTTTCTTCTGTGTCTGGACAGGAATGCAGAAGGAGCTTCCCTCTTCCCAGAATTCTCTGGTTCTTGACCCGCCTCAACTTCCTGTCTGGTTGTCACGCCTATACTTCCTGCCTGGCTACTGGCAAATCAGTGTTTATTTAAAACATAATTGACAGAATACAATTGTCCTGCACCATACTTACTACTAAATTTGGGAACAAATTAGATTACAAAGGTAGATGTTTCACATTATTTTTTCCTAAAATTCATGACTTAGGTGGGCTATGCATGGTTTCAACTTACATCAAACCCCATTCCTGTCTCTAGCAATAAAAGGTACCTCATTTTTAGTGAATCACCTCACTCTCCCTAGATCAGATGATGTCAGTTTAAAATAAGTTTAAATCAGACTTTTGCCAAGACAAAAAATTTTAAAAATTAAGTATTGGAAACATGACAATGTTATTTTACAAAAATATATTCATCACTAACAAGTGGTAGTTTATAAAAAAGGGTAGACTAGGTTGTCTGAGTCTTTTTGAGGATGCTTCTCAAAGATGATATTTCTATCACCTATCACTGTCTGTCTGTCTGTCTATCTACCTATCTATCATCTATTATGTATCATCTCAAATATTATTGGTTTGTCTGTCTATCTGTTTCTCTTACTATCACCTATCTGCCTATGTGTAATGTACCTTCATTTTACCTGTTGAGGAAGATCATTTCGAAACATCTTCTGAGTGCTAATTTATCTTTCTCACCATCTATTATATTTTGACTGTGAGAAATTTGGTTTCATTTATTTCACAAAGTATTCAGATAATATAATCAAAAAGAAATTTAGGTAAAATCATAAATGCTAAGTAGTTATGTAACTAATATCTAAGAAACAAAATGTCTCTTGTCTTGTTTTAGCTAAGGAAATTTATTTGTAGATCTTTGAAGACGTTCATGAAGCATCCTTGATTGATGCTTCTTGTCATTTAGCGCTCCGAGTGGATGCTCTGTTGCGGTGTTTCACCACCAACACTGCTGGCTCACTGTTTTGTGTGTGCATTTGTGCACAGCTTGGTGAGCCACATAGCGATTTTGATTAAATGTGACCTCTGGGTGCACTATATTAAAAGAGGCTAGAGGGCACAATTGAGCTGTCCTCTAAGGATTCACATAGCTTAGAAGAACTTGGTTTAAAATCAAAGAAATTAGGTGGAATCAGATGACACAAAATGACTCATAGATAATCAGGTTTTTGAAGAAGCCAGTGAACACATAGCTTATGATTTATGGTTTTCACCTGGCTTGAATGGCAGTCACTTGAAACCAAGATTTACATATTTCTTGAACTCAGAAGGAAATTAACATTTCTTTGGGGGGAAAATATGTGCTGAACCTAGTACTATGATAAAGAATGTTGTGACATAGCACTACTTTATGTATTATTATGTTTTGTTGTGGAAAAGTTCAAAATCTATATGTCTTCAGTTACCTTAAGACCAAAATGACTCATGGTCTTAGAGCAGAGGTAGAATGAATTTAATTAGATAATACCTATTATATTGTTTGTAGCAAAAATCCAATTTAAAAAGTACAGAAAGATTACTTAATCATTTGATATCTACTTGTATTATTCTATTAATATTTATTAGGATCATATTAAATAACCATTTTCCAATGAAGACAAGTTTTGAAATATAGTTTATGCCTATTGTTTTTAAGATATTTAAGAAGTTAATCACAAAAATATGAAACCAGTTTGTTTAAATGGAAGCTTCAGAAGTCTCTTACTTTAAAAATATTAGATACCTTATATGAATGATTATTATAGGTAAGAAGGTTATGAATAAGAAGGCATGCATTAACACATTAGGGAGTACCAACATTTAATTAAAATATAACCTATTCACAAATGTCATTCAGGTTTTAGAAAAAGTGTTTAAGTCAAGTAAGTGAAATGACATATATATTATAATGTGTATATATTATATTATATATTATATATATAATAAACTATGTTATCGGGAGAGATATTATTGAAAGGATGTAAATTATTTAATGACATAGATTTTCTGTATTTGATTCAGCTACACCCAAGAGAAGGAAGAATAAAGCTTTCTCTTTGAGGGAAAACTAGATACCATAATTAATGGCATTTCATGTCTTCGGATTATGTGAACTTAATGTGACATGAGGGAAAGACAGGCACAAGCCTTAGAAAATGACGGATACAATCAAACTCAGTGGATATCACTGGAAGAGTTTTTCTATGGGAACTTGTCAGGATTAAATCACTGTTTTGTGTTAATGATTTGTAACGATTGACATTTGTCTTTGTTTTAGGTATCTATATTTTGTTCATTTATTCCTTCTCTAGACATTTGCTTGCCTGTTTCTTCTCATGGGCCTATTAGTTTCTCTACTTTTTTTTTCAGAAATTTTTAGAATCTGTCTTACAGGTTGGGAAATGTTATGAGAAGCCAAATGTCTACCTCTCTCTTTTTTCTTCATGAGTTAAGTAAGAGAGTTACAAGTAGGGAACAGAAAATAATGAATGACCAAGTGCTTGCATAACATTGAGAACAAATTTAAACAGTTCAGAACATTGCCAGTTGCAGGTAAAACCTTTTTGTAGATTGAATATTATTAATACTGCAACAACTTTTTCTATATCACTGATTGCTTCTTTACAAGATTAAGGATAGCTGTTCACTCTGTGGGTATTTTATGATTGCTAGAGGAGAGTTTGCTTGTAACAGGTATGTGATATTCATTGCTCATCGATAGCACAAGTCTTTAATGACAGCATAGAAACAAGGTTAGCAGTTGGTCACCCCTGAGAGTGAGAGTTCGGGAGTTTTACTTCCTGAAGTCACTCTCAGGACTAGAAATACAGAAACAGATATCTTTTGCCATTCCGATCGAACTAAAAAGACATCTAGATAATTAGGAAAATGGGAAGATGTCGAATTTCTTTAGATGTTTTAATTTAACCATAAAAACAATGTTAAGTAACAAAGATTGTGTGCTGAAACCCTAAGTATTTAAGTATCATGCATTAGCATATTTCATCATCACTCTAGTCTTGTGCATAAGCACAACTCTTTCCCCTGTGCAGTGAGGAGTTAGTCACAGGAAGAGTAAGGATCTTCACATTGAAATGAAGTGTTTGGGTGAGAAGCCTAGAATTGAATCATAGGCTATGTCTGGAACCCAGCTTCCTAAGTCAGTTCAGATAAAATAATTTCTAGGTCCCCTGTAAGGAATATTGGATACACTTCCATTTATGGCATTTTTTGTACTTCAATCTAAAGGTAGACATTTAATATGCATAATGAATCTGAGGGGCCATTATAAGCAGAATCTTACCTGGAAAAATTTGATTAAAAGGTCCTTGATTTGATTGCTTGATTCAACAGTGATTATAGATCAATAAAATTTTAATGTTAAATGTCTTTTATCATTTTTAATCATTAGACATTTGTAACCTCTCTAAGCCCTAATCTGAAGTTACATATCATATTAAATAAATTGAAATCTTATTCTTCAACTGTTTGTAGTTATATAGCTTACTGTTAAATATGATACTCAAAGGTCATGAAAATTCCCCCATATTTTATGATGGAATGAATTGACCATTGTAGAAAACATGAAAGAAAACATTCATCAAAGGTCAATTTTATGGTACTCTTTAGGAGATTGTGTATGTGTGTCTGAGACTGTAAATTTCTGTGTGGCTATGGCCAGTCATAGTATATGAGTTTTGGTAATTTCTGCAAAATTTACTATATCAAAGTATTTAATTGTAATATAAAGTAAACTTCTTCAGAGAATGAGAGAGAGAGAGAGAGAGAGAGAGAGAGAGAGAGAAGAAGCCTCAAAAATGCTAGTATAAATACTCAAATTTTATCAACAGGCCTAATATTCTGTCACTGTTATTTTTTTACAGCATCCATGTTGGTGACTGATCAATAGATATTAAATAGCATTTTCAGGTCTTATTATATGTTACTGTGTATAGCTTATATGAATCATATTATTTATTCATTACTCTTTTAAGGAAGATCTGTGTCTAAACCAGCTTACAAAGATAAAACTCCAGCTGGCTTTGTAAAATCCTCAGTGTTAAATATTTATTCCATATCTTTCTAGCCTCATGTTGTGAGAGCTTTAGAAGTTTCGTCACTTACACACTGTAAACTCGAGTGAGTTGAGTTATTGACTCATTTCCCAGTTATTCAAGTACGAAATAGAGAAGATAATAATGATGCTTGTTGTAAGATTAAAGAGTTAAGGATGACTATTTGACAAAGATGAAATAGTATTTTTTCTGATTTATCCCTTCTACTACATAATACCTCACAAAATGTACAAAATAAATCAGACCATGTTTCTAAGTAACTTAATGCTTAGCAGAGAATGTGCCATCTCTGGGAGCTGGGACCAAATTAGGTGAGCTCTGTCTATAGTGGTTTTCAGCAAAGTGACCAAAGGGAAAACCTTGATTCAGCCAACCCAGTCCCCTATGACACAGAGGAAGCTAAGCTTGGGGAGACCAAAATGCCTAGAGCATATACAGGTCAGTATAACGAGAAATGATAACTACAGAGAGTGAGAACATGACTGTTCTCTAGGAGGTTTCACTCCTTGCACTTGCTGTATCTCCCTATGAAGTCCCTACCCAGGGAGGGAGGAAGCAGTCAAGTAGATTGGAGGCTGTAATAACTGGTGCTTATGAAGCAATATCAATAGCGCATGATCCCTTACCCCAATCAGACAGGAAATCCTCATTTTCACAGGATATCTGTAGAGTACCACAATTATCCTGCCACAATAAGTAGGAAATAACTAATATTGTACGCAGCACTATGTGTTTCTGTTTAATGATTCTTAAAGACCCCGGGCGGTGGTGGTGCACGCCTTTAATACCAGCACAGACAGGCGGATCTTTGTGAGTTTGAGACCAACCTGGTCTACAAAAGCTAGTTCCAGCGCAGGCTCCAAAGCCACAGAGAAACCCTGTCTCGAAAAACCAGTAAATAAATAAAAGGCTTTCCAGTAAAGGTCTGAAAGGAAGAGATCATTCTAAGAGACTTAACAATGGAGCTCTGTAGTGTTTGTTGAAATAAAACAGCTTATATCCGAAATGGTAAAACTCATAATGTTTGCTATCCAATAAAAAATTTCCAAGCATGGGGATACAGAGATTGAACATTCAGTTAACTGTTGGCCACATAAGCCTGAGAAGCTGAGACCAGATCTCTAGCACTTACTTAAAAAGTGATTGTGGCCTTTAGATTACCAGATTCTGGGTATGACAAACAGTGATGCTATGGAAATGGTTGAACACATGTCCTTGTAGTACGACTGAGCATTCTTTGGATATATACCACAAAGTGGTATCGCTGGGTCTTGAGGAACGTTGTTTCCTTATTTTCTGAGAAATCACCATATAGATATCCAAAGGGTTTGCAGCAGCTTGCACTCCCACCAGCAATGCCTAAGTGTTTTCTTTACCCCACAACCTCTCCAGCATAAGTTGTCATCAGTGTTTTTGATCTTGGCCATTTTTACAGGGGTAAGATGGAATCTCAGAGTTGTTTTCATTTACATGTCTTTGATGACTAAGGATGTTGAGCATTTCCTTAAGTGTCTTTCAACCATTTTAGACTTCTGTTGAGAGTTCTGTTTAGGTCTGTACTCCATTTTTTTTAATGGACAAAAATAAATGTGGTACATTTACTCAATGAACACAGCAGAGAAAAATAATGACATCTTGAAATTTGCAGGTAAGTGGATGGAGCTAGAAAAACATCATATTGAGTGAGGTAACCCAGATCCAGAAAGACAATTATCATTTGTACTCACTCATAAATGTTTTTTAAACATAAAGTAAAGAAAATCAGTCTATAAATCAAAATCCCTGAGAACCTAGACAACAATGAGGCCCCTAAGACAGACATACATGGTTCTAATCTACATGGGAAGTAGAAAAGACAAGATCTCCTGAGTAAATTGGAAGCATGGGCACCATGGGCGAGGGTTGAACAGGAGGGAAAAGGCAAGGAGGGGAGCAGAGAAAAATGTAGAGCTCAATAAAATCAATAAAAAAAAAGTGATTGTGGCAACATAGACCTGAATTCCAGAGCTAGGGAAGTGGAAACAGAAGCATGCTTAAGACTCACTGGCCTGCCTGCTTATCTAAATAAGCAATTTCTAGGTAGAGACTCTGTCTTTAAATAGAAGGTGGAGACTGAGGAGTGAATAGGGAAGGCCTGTGATGTTGTACTCTAACCTTCATACAAGTTACACGCCAATAATTCCTCTGTAGTACACATAATTCTTAAGTGTGGAAGGAAACGCAGAAGAGCAGTTCTGAATAAAGAGATTTTAGTGTTTGTAAGCCAATCTCGAAGATGACATAGGTGTCAAAATTAGAAATATGAGTACTAAGCAATTACAACTGTTTCATCTATGTTCAGAAACTGACACACGAAAGATACGTTTTTTTTTAAGAATTATAAGTTAAGCTTCTAAAGATAAAAATTATAATAGGTACATTGAAAATAAAATAAAAATAAAATTAGGGTTAGAAACACATTAGGTATTACTGAATAAATACTAGGTCACAATAACAGAATGAATATGCATATGAATCACCAAGAACAGACAATTTTAGGATGAGCAGAATATGCAAGATCATAATATACACGTATTTTAAGTGTCATAAAGGGAGAAGCAAGCCAAAAAGAAAAGAAACAAAGAAGACATTTTCCCAATAGTTTTATAGGAATTATGCAAAAATCATAGACCCAAGAACCCCAAATTGGCACTTGCCACAAAGACAACCATCCCC
The DNA here is from genome assembly GCA_028555095.1 of Dicrostonyx torquatus. Lineage (NCBI taxonomy): Eukaryota > Metazoa > Chordata > Mammalia > Rodentia > Cricetidae > Dicrostonyx > Dicrostonyx torquatus. Next base: position 5,337,263 of record JAQHUG010000131.1, read on the forward strand.
AAGGTAAACCAAACAGATTGGATAAACAAATTGTCAAGAGAAAAAAAAAATTAGACACAGATGTGGAGATAGCTTACACAGCGAGGTATCCAGAAAGGGAGAAAGATTTATTGCTAGAAATCATAAAGGATGCCTTAAAATACTAAAAGGAAACAAAACAAGTAAAACAAAAGTTAGCATAGAATTCCACACTTGCTGAGAATGTCTCTCAAAAATGAAGTGAGAACAATTAACAGAGGCTTAGAAAGTCTGAAAGTTTATTTTTGGCCTTTCAGTATCACAGAGAATATTCAAAAATTCAAAAATATTCCAAATCCAGGAGGCAACCTGAACATCCATCTATGTGAGCAGGGACAACAAAGTCTGGGGTGGGGGGGGTGTCCAAAATGGAATACCACTAGAATAAAACAGGAATGACCTGGGCTGGGGAGATGACTGAGAGGGGATCACCCTATACATGTGAAGATCTATGTTTTTATTCTTGGAATTAATGTAACAGCTGGGCATGACAGCACACAGAATCCCAGCTCTCCAAGGAGATGAGAGGTGGGGACTGGAGAACCTACAGAATCCCATGGACCAGTTGGCGTGACATGTAGCAACAAGCAACACATGGTCTTGTCTCAAACAAGGGAAACAATGAGGACTGGCACCAGAGCTTGTCTTCTGACCTACACTTGTGTACTCTGGAGTTTGTGTGCCTCCCTCTCATGAATGATAAAAAGAAAGAAATGTTATAAGTAGTAAAACATGAATTAATCCCTAAATAATTAATGTTGAGTGAACACAGCAGGACAAAAAGAGGAAACTCCATGACTCCATTCCACAAAATTATAGAGAAAAAACACAAATTTAAGGCAAGATACAGCAGACTGGTGAGGGTAAAGGGGCTAGGGAGCTGAGTTAGATGAAAAGATTGCAGACACTTTCAAAGACTCTCAATGTAAAGAATATTTTAATTTTTCTGATTGCAGTATTTTTTCACATGGATTCCAAAACTTACCATTTACACATTTCATCGTACCTCAATAAGATGTTAAAAGTATTAATTTTTTGCTACATAATATCAAGATAATGATAAAAGGTGGTAATTTCATGTGTACTATTGCCTAAATTGACATGGAGAAGAATAGATTGAAGGTTAAAATGCTTAACTGTAGAATATTTTGTTGATTAGCATTCAGTTTTAGTTGAATAATAAATTCCTGTGGCTATTACATTAGAGGAAGACCACTGCAATTTTTTAATCTCCAGTTACATCCCTCTTCTCAGTTTGTGTTCTCATATGTCACCCTCATAAACAAGAAACTATTACCTTCTCTCTACATTTAATCTTGTGTTTTCAATTGCATTGCTGCTACTTCCTACCACATGGGTGTAAATTTCAAGGCTTGATACCAACCTCAATGTACACAGCTTTTGTACACCCTGTCACAACTTCTGATCATTTGCCTAATGTCCTGTATTTAAGTAAACTCTAGTCTTTTCTTTCTTTTATGCAGCCTTATTTTTGGGCCATGGTAGCCCCAGTCTTTACATGGTGTATTATTATTCCATGGCTTGTCAACAAGACCTCTAAATGTCAAAGTTCACCCCTCTCGCTAGCCTTATAGGTGACATTCAACTTCTGCATTCTGTTATTTACATATCATAGGGATGGTGTCTGTACATCTAAAAGGAAATGAAAACGCAAATAATTCCAACACATGGTTCATATGTTTTAAATTGTTAGAAAGACCTGATAAACCTTAAAAGAATTCTTTAGAATTCCATTAAGAATGTCATTGATATATTGTCTTATTAAAATATCTTATGAAAATTAAATATTATAGAACTTAAGAAGAGTAACATTGCTTTATATTTTCTCAAATACTTTTTGTAACCCAGTGTTAAAAAGTCCATATTCTACATTTTCATAGGCAATCTTACAAATTATTATGCATAACCCCTAGTGAGCTCAACAGGTAGTTGCAAGGAAATGAGAGAAATAAGGCATATTTCATAGCAACTTATGAAAGTATTTTAACCTAGGAGAAACTGGGAGAGTTTTAGGACACTTTGGTCCATATATGTAGATGCACACACACACACACACACACACACACACACACACACACACACACCTGTTGAATCTGTTAGGTGGAGCTTGTGTGTATATGATTGCAGGACTGTCTACTTTTATTGGATAACTAAGGGGGCACCTAAGTTTGCCCCCTTCCACATTACTATATCAGTAACATTGATATTGTCATTGTTCACATCTTGCTTAGGCTACATATTGTTGTGGTATCATAGGTGTAGCTTCCCTGTCATTTCTAAGAGACAAAGTCTCACAGAAGAGTGAAAATATCACTGTTAAAAATCCATTGATTTGCTCATCAAATACTGAGACTTGACCTATAGGTGTCAAATAGCCAGATTCTAATTCTTTTCACTTCTTTATGTCTTTGTGCTTTGACCTTCTTCTCTCTTGAGCCCTGTAAGCCAAATGTGTATTTTTAGGGAGAGAATTTTAAAGGGACTGAAATATTATTTTCTCTTTTTTCTCAGAGTATATGAGTAAATTTCGAATAACAGAACCAACTAAGTGGCTTGCCAATGGTCTGCTGTCCAGGTGTTGTGTAGTAGACCTGATCTGTCTCCCACGGTCCAGTGCTGCATTTGTTTTGGTCACCTTTGTGTTCCATGAGATGAGATTTTTGTGCTAAAAGTAAAGAGCTCACCAGTTTCTACACTCAGGAACAAATGGATTACATCACCTGGATTCAAAGGTGTAAGTGGCTAGTAATGTTTTCTAATTTATTTAAGTTTTATACATTAGCTGAATACAGGCTCTGAGTAATAATATAGCATCCCACATTTATTTCAGTTACTTTATTAAGAATATTAAAATGTTCTAACATTAAATAACCAAGGGTTTTAACTACTTGAGTGATTCTCAACTAGTTTATGCTATGCACTTCTATACTGGAGTTTTTTTCTAACTCTTTCCCTCATATTTCAAAAATATTTTTGAGGTAGCTATAAAGAGTGTTTTCTGTCTTCATTCACCAATGGAACATTTATGCAAACACTTCTGACTTGGCATTAAACAGCTAAAACATGTCTGTGTTATCAAGATGAAATTGAAGAGGATAATAACCTTGTTCTAGTTTAATGACTTCAAGTGTAGTTATTGCTATTAATGATCAGGAACTTCATGTAAAAGAGTTTTCAGGAAACAGAAAGAACACTTTATTTGTATTTCATTGAAGATTTTAAATTAATGCCAATTATTTTTTATGCTACATGGTTGAGGAAATATATATACACTATTAACTTTTACATATACAAAAGTCTAAGAATTAATAATAAAATAATGATTTGAATTTCCTTTAAGTAACACATCAACACTAGATCATACGTTGTGTTCTAAGAAACACAATTCTAAAAATCCTTGAATAATTGACTCAGCACACAGGAAGGAATTGTGGACATTGTAGAAGCACCTCCTTCCTAGAAGAAAGAGAAGAAGGACATGAATTCTATCAGTCTCTCACTGGTAGAAGGACTGTGAGTCTAGATTGCATTTTCTGTTGCAGAAGAGGGGTAGAAGATAACTCCTAATATTAAGCAGACTATTAACAGTAAAAGCGTGGTTTCAGTGTGAGTGATGATTATCTTATAATTGATTGAAAGGAGCCATAGTCCAAGGTTTGGAACTTCATTTTTATGTTTTTAGCCTGGTTTTCTCTTCTTTGTGTTATTGGGATAGCTGAGAAATTGTCTAGACAAACATATACATACAGTTCCTTTTTCACTTCACTGCTTTCTTTCTCTTGTCATTCTTCTTTCTTCTCCCATCTTGTTTGTTTGTTTCTCTGCATAGCTCTGACTTTCCTGGAACTTGGTATGTAGACCAGGCTGGACTTGAACTCACAGTTATCTGCCTGCCTTTGCCTCTCTAATACTGGGATTAAAGGCATGAACCACCACCACTGAGCCCTTCCCTCTTTTAAAAAACCATTACATAGCTGGGACATTTACCATTACATTTCGGGCTGGGCGATGGTGGCGTACACCTTTAATCCCAGCACTCAGGAGGCAGAGGCAGGCAGGTCTCTGTGAGTTCGAGAGCAGCCTGGTCTACAAGAGCTAGTTCCAGGACAGGCTCCAAAGCTACAGAGAAATCCTGTCTCGAAAAACCAAAAAAAATAAAAACCATTACATATATAAAGATCTATACCGTTCAATATAATAATGTACTAAAATGAGTTTTCTCCTAATACTTGTAAATTAATGTCATATGGTAATTTTTGAACAGTTAAATAAGTTTTTACAAGAGTATTTCTATTATAAAATATCGCTTAGGTTTTTTTGGAGAACTGAAATCTCTTATATTTGGTACTGTAAAACAGATGTTCAGTTTGATCTCAAAGATAGAAACATAGTCCAAGATTGCTATGGGACAATGGTCTTGTACCTTGTAAAGATTTTTCACTTGCCGGCGGTGGTGGCACACGCCTTTAATCCCAGCACTCGGGAGGCAGAGACAGGAGGATCTTTGTGAGTTTGAGACCAGCCTGGTCTACAAGAGCTAGTTCCAGGACAGGCTCCAAAGCTACAGAGAAACCCTGTCTCGAAAAAAAAAATTTTTTTTTCACTTGTATTGGTTTAATACAAAACATGTTGATTACTAATTATAACATGCCAGGCAAACTGTACAGGCTGGGCAACCAGAATAGGAGATTTCTGGGAAGAGGACAGGCTTAGTCTGCAATCATCACCCAGATGCAGAGGAAGCAAGATAAGAATGCCTCATTGCTAAAAGGTACCAAGCCATGTGGCTAACACAGACAAGATTTATGGGGTAATATAAGATGTAAGAGTTAATTAATAAGTGTGAACTAATAGCCCAACCAATTTATAATTAATGTAGACCTCTGAGTGTTTCTTTTGGACTGAATGGCTGCAGGACCAGGCAGGACAGAAACCTCTGTCAACACAGGGCACAGGGTTTCCTTATTCATGTTCTTATAAATATATGTACATATATATGTATATGAAGAGTCTTCCTTACCCACTTGCTAATGATAAAAGCACTGGAGGGCAAATAGATATGTGTATATATGTGTGTGTGTGTGAGAGAGAGAGAGAGAGACAGAGACAGAGACAGAGAGAGACAGGAAAGAGAGATCGAGATCACTTAAGTCTTAGTCTTAGAACTAAATTACTTATTTAACCATACTCATTTGCATAAAGAAAGGTGGTCACATATTAAGGTCAAGCACCGAAGTCAAGGTGGTTATGTTTATATACACTTTGTCTGCGATGACTTCATGGGTACATATGTGGAAAAATGAGGGAAGACTTGAGACGTCAATTTTTTTCTTCTTTTTTTATTGTTAAAAGAAAAATTTACATTTACTCCCCTTGTTCCCAGCCCTCCCGCTCCCCCACTACCCCACTGTCCTCCCCTTGCTTCCTTAAAATGGGGCAGGATACCCTGCCCTATGGGAAGCCCAAGGCCCTCCCCCCTCCATCTCGGTCTAAGAAGATGTGCATCCATATAGAATAAGTTCCCAAAAAGCCAATACATGCAGAAGAGATAGGTCCCTGTGCCATTATCATTGGCTTCTCAGTCAGTCCCCACTGGCAGTCACATTCAGAGAGTCCGGTTAGATCATATGCTCATTCAGTCCTGGTCCAGCTGGATTTGATGAGCTCCCAATAGATCAAGCACACTGTCTCTGTTGGTGGGCCAGTCCCTCATGGTCCTGACTTCCTTGCTCATCTTCTCCCTCCTTCTGCTCTTCCACTGGACCTTGGTAGCTCAGTCCCTTGTTCTGATGTGAATGTGGGTCTCTGGCTCTATCTCCATCCATCATGCGAAATTTCTATGGTGACGATTAAGATATTCAACAAAGTAACTATGGGACAAGTTCAGTTCAGGCACCCACTCCTCTGCTGCCCAAGTACCTAGCTGGGACATCCCTGTGAATACCTGGGATCCCCTCTAGAGACAAGTCTCTTGAAAATCTTAAAATGACTCCCTTAATGTAGATATCTTATTCCCTTCCCCAATATCCACCCTTCCTCCATCTCCACCCTCCCACAAGCCCAGGCTCTCCCTGGTTCTTCCTTTCTCCCTTCTACCCCCCTCACTTTCGCTTACCCCCTCCTCCAATCCCTACCTCCACCCGTGCTTCCAACTTTTGTCTGACGATCTTGTTTGCTTCCGACTTCCAGGAAAATTTATATATGTTTTTCTTTGGGTTCACCTTGCTATTTAGCTTCTGCAGGCTTGTGAGCTATAAGCTTAATGTCCTTTGTTAATGGCTAAGATCCACTAATGAGTGACTTCAATTTTTTTCTATGACATTTCCAATTGTTTGATTGCTATATTTATCATATACTAGTTTTCATACTTACTTTAGTTTATTTCTGAATGTAGATCCATTAATTTAAAAAATCTTTGTCGGGATATTTCAAGCTGTTTGCTTTATTTTTCTCAATAGTTCAGCTTCCTATATAAAAGTAATTGGCATTTTCCTTTTAGTAGCTTTTCTGAATCAGGACTTTTACTGCATTTGACATACATTTATTTATTTAAAGGGAAATCACAGATTTGCATATAATATTTTTTTAAATTCCTTGCTTGATCATCATATTGTCTTAGATAATCTTTCTGTGGATTTTCTTGAGTAGTTTTGTACATTGTCATGTATAATCAGTTTTGTTTCCCTGTTTTTCCTTTAGTTTATGCTTTTGCTTTATTTACTTTTCTTATTTTTATAGAGCACTGTTAAGTAATTATGTCACTATTAGAGAGTATTATTCTAATTTAAGGGTAAGTTTTATATGAATTTTTTTTAATAAAGTTAATTAAAATTTAAAACATTAAAAAAGAGAATGAACATCTAGTTATTTTCACTTGTCCCTCATTAACTTTATAAAGAGTTATAAGCTTACTTATCTCATCCAAGATAATTATATAGTGTGTATTATCTTTAAATTTATACCAAAGGTAGGAGAGAGAGTGTAACTCAGCAGTAAGTTGGTGATAAAAAGTTGGTTGAACCAACATCACAAAACGTTGAAATTTAGTATTATATCACCTACTGCTTTAACCAACAGTATTTGTTTTATTTTTCATATATTTACTTTTCTGTTAACATTTCTTTGTATTTTCTTTAGAGTTTGAATTTCTGGATTAGTTATTTCCGTGTTTCCATGACTTACCAGTGATGGTAGGTTGAAACTGGTTTTTGATTAAATGAATGGATAGAATTTTTTCCCTTTTTTCTTGAGGAAAGTTGGGCTGTTTTATTCAAGATTTTCATTCAGGATTCCTGGTATCATGCAACAAGAAGCCATTTGAGCCACTTGAAGTGTCAGAGGGGTTTGTCATAAATTATGTGTGTTTTCTACACTGTCGACCAGGTAGACTAAGCAAGCAAGGAATTCATTTTTTCTCATTTTTTATTAGTTCTCTGATAATCTTATAAAAAGTATGTTGTTCCCATCTACATGCAACTCCTCTCAGATCTGCCTACACTGCTCCACAGTTTGTAAACCTCCTGCCTCTACAGAGTTCTCTTTCTCAGCTCCCAACTCTGCATCCATTTACTGTCTGGCTTCATTCCCTTGATGCACTATCTGTACTCTGTGTGGTGTTGGTCCTCTTATCGGCTGCAATATTTCCCTTTGCCCTCTAGCTGGAAGAAAATTACTTTCTTTACCAGTATGGGCTGACTGCCAAGTGTACTGATCAAAACCAAGAGAAGACCTAGGATTAGTCCATATTAGGGCACTAGCTATCCCTGAACGTTACAATAACTGTGAGCTCCATAAAGGCAAAGTCCTGCATTTGGGAAGGAGCACAGTGTGGTTCCCAGAAAGTGAGGAGGCACATTGCACAGGCCACCACCAACAGCTGTCCAAAAGAGGTGAATTGAATCATTCTTTCCTGTTCTTTTTGCTCTTGCTATTTATTTGCGTTTCCCTTCCCTTCTGCCTCCTTAGGTATCTCACTGCCATATGAATTATTCTTTCCCAGCTTCCCTTTGGCTAACATTTTCTTCCCCACACCTGGGTACCTTTGAATGGCAGCGTTCCCATGCTTAAGGGCTTTGATTGTCTGAAGAAAACTATCGCGGGTGCAGAGTGAAATGTCAATGATGAAAAAGATAGCAGAGACATCATTGTGTACAGGTTATATAACAAAGACAGAAATTGGACTGAGTGTGGCTAATATGACAGGCAACAAGTTGAGAGCTTAAGGTGGGTCTTGAGAAGTAATTTGGCCTTCTGCTGTAAGCTTTTCATTGAGATGAAGAAATGGAGAGATACATTATTCCCTCCCACCCCCCACCCCCGCAACAATCACTTTGGCGACTGAGGCATTTTCCTGGTCCTTCTATATTTTTAATGAGGAAATTATAGATATGCTTTTTGCTGTGACTACCTATATGCTTCACTAAAAGTATGAGATATTAATAAAAGTTTCTCAAAAGAAAAGAGGGGAAAAGAAAGCCTCATGTAACACAATAAAAATTAGGAATTGAGATGTCAGCGTTCATGTGAGATTCATGAAAGTGCAAGAAAGACTAATCATTATTTAATTGTCAAAAAATATTATATAAACCAGAGGTGGTTATGATTCTTCTATTATTTGGACTGTTGCCCACTTCTAACAAAATACAATGTGAAGTAGTAAAGTTATTTGCATTTGAATATTCATGTGTAAATTAATTAGTGTGGTTCTTAAAAACCTATGTTGGTGGAGCAGTAGGTTCAAGAGTGAAAGTCTGTTTATAAAAGATTTCTGAGTTTAAAGAAAGACAAATTCATGTTTCTTCAAATCATTTTATGCGACGTATTCCTTTTCTCAGTAGCAAAGACAAGTTTGTATTATATCTGCAGTTCTTGCCATGTTAAACAACAGTGTCTTTTATCTTTGTTTAAATTTATATGCAATGTTACAACTAAACAGATTTCTAACTATATACACACCCTGTCATATCTGTGTATATATTTCACTGTTTTTAAGGGAAAGATTTATAGTACAGCATGCATATTCCTACATAATTCAAAGAAAGCTTTTGAAAAATCAATCAACATTTTATACATGTCAGTATTTTTGTCTTTTAAATTTTGTAGCAAATAATTCACAGAGATTTTGAGATGAAAGAAATATTTTCCTGCTTCCAGGACATAATAAAGAAGAGGAGCAGTTACACTCTAGGGGCTTTTCGTTTGTAGGTCCTGCATCTAAGACTTACTGCAGTTATCAAACAGAAAGAGGCAGAAGATGGTTATAAAGGGAATACAGTCAGGGATGATGGGCTATTGAGATAGGTTAATGGGTCAGAGCTCTCACCTTTAAGTCTGATAACCCTAGTTTAATCTCCACGAGACAGAGAAAATAGACCCCCACAATTGTCCTCTGAAGACATCTAGAAAATACTCAAACACAATAAAGAAATGAATACAAACAGAAGTTAAATCATGGATGATGCTGATTGGTGCAAGTAGAGAAAGTGATTTATTAGATTTTAGTGGAATTATGTATAGGTGTTATTGTAATAAATATTTATGTAATATCACTTCTCATGTGAACCTTTGCTCTTCCTATTTCCCTTCTTTAATCATACAGATAATAAATAATAAGGCTCATGGTTTCTTTCTGCTTCCACATTTCTTCCACAATTTCAATGTAAAGGCCTCTTGGTATTCTCCTCCATGTCAGATTTTCATGTTTGATTTAACAGGAAAATACTAGAAGCTTTAGTAATATAAATATATATTTTATTATATGTTTTATATTGTTTCTAGTGCTTAAGACATACATATAGTAAATTTTCAGTCTTGGCATGTCGTTAAGAATATAGGCATGAAAATGGTATAGGAAATAAGTAAATATGTTTCTAATATTTGTTATGCAAACTGAAATTTAATGACTTCTTTGTAGACTAGTTCCTCAGAGATGAAAGAGGAATAGTTTTCTGGCGAAGTGTCTAGTCTCCTGTGATTTACATGACTTTTAAAATTTTGCCCATCTTCTATCCCAAGTCTTAAGGCAACATTATCATAGGAACAACTTATTGACATCATAATCACTATGTTGAACTCACCGTTTTGGCCATGTGTCTGTAATCTCAAATTCTTAGGTGGCAACAGAGTTCCAGAGAGCTCTTTTTGTGTTTACAATCAGCAGTAGACTTGGTGTTTTGCATGGCAGGGACTTTTAAGAGGTGATTCTTCCTGAACTATCCTTTAGGGGAGAAAAGGCTGTAAAAAAGGGAAAATGGGATTTTACTTCCATGAGTCTTTTTTGCCGGCTTCCCTACAAGTTTGTTTCAAATAGCAGATCAAGAGATACCATGTGAGCATTAACTTGAGGACTGATGTTTGGAAAACTTTCATTTTTGAACTTTAAATATATTTAAACAATTGAAAACCCAAGAGCAGGAAGTAAGATTATATACATTCACTGAAGTAAAGAATAAGTCATCTATGAAAGAAAATAAACTAATCTGTTTGCAATATAGTTTTCTTACATTGGGATCAGATACAAATGCAGTTTCAAAGTGTAAGTAAATAGTATGAAGATTTGCATTTTCTCTGACAGCTGTACCTTTTGCCATGAGTCTCTCTGTTCTATTGGCCCCCATTGTAAAATCGTCATAAATTAAATCTGAAAGAAAAATGCTTAGACTTTTAGTAACAACATTATAAGTCACGTGGCCTGGTTTCATTCCTCTCCACTGTCAGCTTTTCTCTGTGCTGTCTCGATACTTTTTAAATACTGCCTTCTCTCTCCCTATGTGATTTAATGCTGCTGAATCATTGATCTTGGTTTGGGAAACATTTCTATAAGATTTCCTCAAGGATTGTTATCTGAACAATTGCATGTGTTTTTCATTTCATTCTCTAAATTGAATTCAGGTTTCTTGGCCTGTAATTCTTTGGTTCTTCTTTTGTTCCACATGTAAATTTGGCAATTAGATGCAGTACCTTCTCTTCCCCCCAGTCTGCACTTGCATGCGTAGATGGATCTACCTTCTTATACTCTTTCTAGCATATGTATTGGAAAGGATGTATCATAGAATTTACCGAATCACATCAAAATGCTTAACAATCATTCTTTCTTTTATTTTACTAATAGTGACTTAAAAATTAAAGTATAATTTTATCATTTCCTCACCTCCTTCCCTCCCTCTGTCCCCACCCATATGCTCCCAAGCCTATTTCTTCTTAAATTTGTGGAATTTTTCTAGTCTCTATGCAGTTTTTATTGTCCCCCCCTCTTTCACACACACACACACACACACACAAACACACACACACACACACACACACCCCAAAATACAACTTCATAAATATGTATAGTGTTGCTTGTATGTATATGATTTCAAGGCTTACCACTTGACACTTGAAAACCTAAAAGGGGCTCATCCTTGGGAGAGATTCTATCTCTGTCTCTCAGCAGTCCTTAGTAACCTGTAGTTCTTTGTTGAGGTATTGGGATCTATGAGATTTCCTCTTTAATACTGGTATATTTGTTGGTGTTGTCATTGTTCAGGTCTTCTTTCGGCATATATTTGTTGAGGTGTTATCGGTAAAGCTTCACTGTCATTTCTAGGAGATACAATCTCACAGCAGGCTATGTAGTTCTTTGGATTTTACAGTCTCTCTGCTCTTCCTTCCAATAATTACTGTGCCTTAGTTGCAGGAATTGTTTTGTAGATGTAGGCCTAAGGTTTGACAACCCTGTGATGACATCTTTGCATTTTGGCAAGTTGTGTTTTTCTGTTATTGTCTACATACTTTTCATAGAGAAGCATCTTTGTTAAGAGGTGAGAGCCACACTTATCTGTGGCTGTAGGGAACTATTTAGAATGAAGTTATGAATAATAGTGGTTGTGCATTCTGTTCTAAGATCCATCACCTCACTGGTCCTGTTAGTTTGTAGGTTACCATTATCAGATAGGATTTCCCTCTTGTTGAGCAGGCCTTATGTCATGTAGAAAGTTGTTGGTTACTGCCAAGATATAAGTACCACTATTGCACATTTAGGACTATCTTGTCATGCTCTTCATTGTTGAGGTTTGAAGTTGGCACTGTTGGGTAGGACTATTGATTCTTTTTTCCCTTGTCAAATTTCCTAGTACAGTGAAAGTTAGCCCTTACATAGGAGGTTTTCAGATCATATCCACCTCAGATTCTCTTGAGTCCTGTGTCTAAAGTATATCTTCATCAATAAGGTCTTAATGTCTATCTATCTGAAACAAGGAAGCACAGCAGCAACCGCTTATATTGTTTAGGGACTTTCTATAATAGATGACAATTGAGATGTAGTGGGTAATGGAAAAAAGTGGATGTCTTGATTTGGGGATGGGAAGATCAGTATAGAAGGAGAGGGTGGGAAGATTGAAAAATAGCATTAAGGAGATCTAAAAAGGACTAAGAAAAAAATTATTTTTATTAACATAAATTGTATATTATGAATATAAGCTATATGTGTATAAATATATTTTTAGTAAAGTTATGCCAGTTGAGTTGTCCCATTACCTCAAAAGCCATAAACTAATAACCCCAGTACCAAGAATGAGAAACCCTGAGTTGTTGACTTTTCTTATTTTTTTAAATAGCTTTACTGCCTTCTCAAAAATTTACCTTCCATATCATTTTGAACTCACACAAAGACAGCTTTATTTTCCTATCATTTTTTATTTTCCTTACCTTCTTTATCAGGCCTAGCTCCGCATTATGCTCACACCTAACTCACTGAAATCACAGAGGCATGAAATGAGTGGTTAATTGATTGCCTATTCTCCAGTTGTCATTTTAATAGGGATCTTATTTACGGTTTCGACTACTGTGATAAAAACCATGCCTAAAAACAACTTTAGGAAGAATGGTTTTATTTTACCTTAAACTTTTTAAGTCTATCACAGAGAGAAGCCAGGGCAAGAACTCAGGGCAGTAACCTGGAAGCAGGAACTGGTGCAGGAAATTATGGAATGCTGTTTACTGAGTTGCTTCTCATGGCTTACTCAGACTGCTTGCTGATAGATCCCAGGACCAGCAGCCCAGGAGTGACATCACCAACCATGAGCTGGTCCCTCCCACAACAATTATCAATCAAGAAAACATAGCATAGGTTTGTCCATGGCCAATCTGGTAGGGGCATTTCCTTCCCAGAAAGTTCCAGTGTGGATCAAGTTTACAAACAAACAAACAAACAAACAAACCAATGAAAACCAACTAGTTTCTTTTTTCTTAAAATAGTGTTTACTATTTTATGCCTTGCACATATTCCAGACACTATATTAAATGCTGCATATGTAACCAAATTATAATTATGGTTGCCTGTGCATATACTCAGTATCCCAATCTTGTTACCTTCAGTCCTAATGCTCATGGCAAGAAGCGCTTTAGGTTATGACTTCACAGAATCAGGAATTTATTGATTGGACTCTTCCATCTATAGTCAGAAATGCTTCTCAGCTCTTCAAGTTTAGGGTGTATTCTGGATGTTGGCTTGTACATTACAGTCACATTAGCATATACCCAGCCTACAGAAGAGAAAATTGAGATCACAGAAGTGCAGAAGACTTGCTTGCCTAATGTCTTAAAACTGATGAATGTGAAAGCCCGTGGTGCCAGATTAACAGCAAAGCACATGTATGCAACCACTATTGCTATTGATGGTTTGTTAGTCATTGTGTTGTGTGTATGAGGCTCAAACCCCATTTGACTTTATTAAGACCTTCACTGGCACCGTGCTATCATATTTTTTTCTCTAATAATCAAGTCCTTGAATATTTGGTGACTAATCCCAAGCATGTATGTGGTGGTATTTAGAGGGATCACTTCAGTAGTGAGTCATAATGACCTCAGCAGGTGTCTTTCCTCCATGCTCCCAGGACTGTTATCAGATTTCAGAAGTCTTATTTATTCCACTGCATGAATTACAGAGTTAAGTCAGGGTGCCCTGGGACTTGCTCTTTAGGCCAGGTTGGCCTCAAAGTTAGATATCCACCTCCCTGCTTGCTGAGGATTAAAGACAGGTGGTACTACAGCCCAGCATGTTTCTAAGGGCTGTTCAAGGTTCTGGTGCTTCTCCCCGTAACAACAGCTACAGATGGTAGTATTCCCTGTACTCTACATCACTCCTGCCAATTCCCTGCTTCTATTGTGTGCAGGATCCCTTTTGGAAGGATGAGTATGCCTGTAAAATACCAAGAATTTGGGTTTAGCTATGTGTGGCTAATCCTTGCATAATGATATTTTAGGCAATTCCATAAAATATACCTATTTAACCATAAAGAAAATATACTGAGAGTTTGTTTTTGACTTTGAGACAAGTTCTCATTCTGTAGTTAGACTGGCCTGTCACTCACCATAAAACACGTGCTGGCCTCACATGTGTGGCAGCTTTCTCCCTTCAGCTGCTCAAGTACAGGATTACAGGGGAGAACTAACATACTCAGCTTAGATGTTCGTTTTCCATTAAAATCATTTCTGTACTTAGTCACCAATGTTAAGTTTTAGGTTTTTAGTTGTTAGTCTTTACGTAAAGTCTAAATCTATATTCCACTGTCCCCAGACTCATGAAAACCTTCCTACTTCAGCCTCTCAAGCACTGGGAGTCTAGGGATGAGTCACTATAACCAGTTTTCAAGTGCCTAATTTGTTGTATTTTTTTAAAGGCAGTTGGAACCAATCACAGTAATAGGAATGAATGGAATAAGTTCTTGCTTTAAGTCATAATTATCTTCATTACAGATATTTTTCAGGTGGCTATTTAGTGTCACTCTTCTTTTAAAAAATATTTATTGTAAAATTTCTCCTTTTTATTATTTCAAATTATATGCATGCATCTTTGTTCGTACGTGCACTTGAGAATGCATGGGCTGACAGAGGCCAAGGGTATTGGATGTTACTAGAGATGGCGTTACAGGCTTTTGTGAAATACCTGATGTGGTTCTGGGAATTGAATTCTGGTCCTCTGGAAGAGCAGCACCTGCTCTTAATTGCTGAGCCACCCCTCCATCCCAATCATTACACTTATTCATCTTCATGTCTCAGAATAGTTCTTGTCAACTAGTAGAAGCTAAGCGACCAACTGTTAGATGAATAAATGCCAGATTGCAAAATTGAGAGGGCAAAATAATTATGATCCTTGAGTTTTTTTTTAATTCAGACTTGTCTTTATAAGTAAGGATTCCATAAAATAATACATAAGCAATACAAACTTTAACATTTAATGCACTCAAATGGAGTGTTCTATTTGTTTATTTGATTTTTGTGTTTTCTTATCTCTGATACACATTATGTACTGTTTTTTTTTTCTTGTCAGAGAAAAAAGGCATATACGGAGGTCATAAGAACATCCTTCTGCATATAAAAATATATCTTAGGCAAGGGATGTAACACTATCTGTGCTTCATTCATCTCAAAATATTACTACACAATTTCCAGGGTTACTGTCCTCTTCAACCTACATGTGTTTCATGAAAGCAGATTAAAGTTGGAAAGTTTTTGTGAATTCTTTTCAAACACTGCCATGTTTGTTTGATGTGAGCACTAATATTAAGAAAATGGAACATCAGAGAATATAACTTTTGTTCAGACTTTGCCTTTTTGAAACACCAAGGTCACTAGCCAAATACTTACATTGCCATTTTATGATATGTTCTCTGTAGTATACTGTTTTTAAAAAAAATGGCGTCTAAGAGTAAAATTTATTGGCTCCATGTCAAACTTTTGCATTCTATCTCTGACTTTCCTATTTCCTTTCCACTTTATCTTCCCAAACTGGCTGCAAATACCTATAGCAGTTTTTTTTTTAAATCAGAAATTGTAGGGACCTTTCATTTATTTTATTGTATATTTTCTAAGTTTTTGGAAATCCACATTATGGATTCTAAAAATAGGCAAGTAATCATTATCAATTAAAAGTAGTATTTTTTTGTAAATTTTTTTGAACAAGACAGGATAACTTTAAATCCAGGAAAGAACATAGCAGTGTTGGGAACCTTCAGTAACTGATAACCCAAAATGCACATTAGAATGAGATTTGATTCTTTATGGTGTGTCCTGAAGTATGCCCTCTACTATGCAAACATACATCAGACTCTAATCCTCTGAAAATAGGGATTGAAAATCATGTGAATATGTCTTTCTTGCTTTTCTTTATATGAATAAAATGTTAAATACACCAAAAAGAAATGCATGTAATCACAAACATATTAAACACATATATTCAGAATTCAATGATGCTTTTCTGCAGCTCATAAACAGTTTGAATTTCAATTCCAGATGTTTGCTTAGGCAACTGTAACCCAAGATGCGATGTGCTTTCTAGAAAAAATATTTTGTGAGAAAACCCAAGCATAGAGTTATGCCTTTGAGATCTTTTTTTTTTTNCTTTAATCCCAGCACTTGGGAGATAGAGGCAGGCAGATCTCTGTGAGTTCGAGACCAGCCTGGTCTACAAGAGCTAGTTCCAGGACAGGCTCCAAAGCTACAGAGATACCCTGTCTTGAAAAAAAAAGCCCACATAATAGCAGGGATTGGAGAAGTTTATCATAATGTGTTTAAATTTAGGTCCCAACCTCATGGATAGACTCCACAAGGAGGGGGTAAGTGACACAGAAAACAGACATTAGCAGCAGCAATAAGCCACCCAGAGATAACTAGCTGTGGCGTTAGAAGAGTCCGAAGCATTCAAGGAGGGAATTCAAGCAGTTCTACGTTGTGTGCAGTGGAAGCCTTTTAGGAAGCCCTGATACAGAATTAGATGAACTCTAGAGAGGCCAAATGTGCATTGGTGAGCAAAGTGGCAACCAATGCATTTTCTGGCCATGGTCATTACCATTTGCTTCTGAGAAGTGCTTGGTGTGTCTGCACTACACTCACAAGAGACAGCAGGTTGTAATCAACGAAGTGCTGAACTGCGCATCTGGAGACCCGCAGTTTATCATGCCTCTGCCTATAAGACTTTTAATCTAACATCTTTGTGATATCAAGACTGTCATTGTTAGTGGAGCTAGCTAGATGAGTTCATCTTTCCAGGCTTTTGCAGCTAAACACTGTTTAAATTGTCATTGCAGAGTACCTAAACACATACTCAGTGTGCACCACATAAGCATGAAGAAATAGAAAATGTTTAAAGCTATGGTTACATGTCTATTAAATAAACAGCAGAATCTCAGCCATGGCGTGATGTTATGACATCCCTTGCTCTTTAGGATATACAGCTCCAACATATATCAGAGGATACCACACTGCTTGCTGTCATTTCAAGTGATTTTCACTAACACAGTTGATGATAGTGTTAACTTAACAGCCCATCAAGTAATTTTACTGAAGTCTTTCTGTTTATGGACAAAACATGATGATGCTTTGATGCATGGCTTTTTAACTTTAAAAAGGCCAGAGACTTACTGTTAACAACTATCACTCATTTGTTTGAACATTTATTTTTTTTTAGTGCTGAAATGCAGAATGGTTAGTACCATTGCATCCTTTGAAAAATGGTGTGATTCATTTTGCTAGCTGTGGACAGTCCACAGAGAGAGTGACTTCTTTACATCAGCAAGCAGCGTATGTGAAGATTGCTTAAGTTAGCAGAAGAAAACACGTCCAAGCAGGACATTTATTAGAATGTAAGCATTTAAAAAAATAGTTTAAATTTCACAGATCAGCGGCCAACATTGTTAAAAGATTTTTCTTTTTAGAAATTCAGTTTTCTTTTAATATTTTGGTTATATATGTATAATTATTCTAGCTTCTATATCACCTAGAAGGTTGTATATCCTCAACCCTATACCTCTTATTATTCTACAGTTTAATAGTAGTAACAAATTTGTGAACAGAAATTTCTGTCCCTCTGGGTCCTGCACCCATTCAGTTCCAAAGAAACTTTATTAATTATAAACTTATATTAATTATATATTGTTATATTATATACATTATATTAATTATAAACTGTCCAATTATATGTTATATTGCTTACATTAATTATAAACTGACCTATTAGCTCAGGATTATTATTAAATAGCTCTTACAACTTAAATTAACCCATAATTCTTGTCTATGTTTAGCCATAAAGCTTGTTACCTTTTCTCAGAAAGGCATTCTCATCTTGCTTCCTCTGCCTTTGGCTTGTGACTAACTCTCTGCCTCTTCTCTTTCAAGAGTTCCCTTACTATATTTTGTTTCTGTTTTTTGAGACAGGGTTTCTCTGTGCTGATTTGCAGTCTGTCCTGGAACTAGCTATTGTAGCCCAGGCTGACCTCAAATTCACAGAGATCTGCCTGCCTCTGCCTCCAAGTGCTGGGATTAAAGGCATGCACCACCACCGCCCAGCTTTTATTTAACACTTGAGGTCTTTCCTTTTAATATGTTTAACCATATTACTTGCCATATTTCTTAATTTTAGAAATATATAATTGGCATTAGAATCTTAGTCATTGAAATTACTCCCTAAGCTTTTAGAAAGCTTATGTAATTAGTACTGCTGTGCAGTCAGAGACTACTCATTTGTTTCCTGGCCATTCAGATCCAAATATTAACACAGAAACCATATTAATTATAAAACTGTTTGGCCAGTAGCTAAGGCATGTATTCAGCTAACTCTTACATCTTTAATTAACCCATTTCTATTAATCTGTGTATCACCACGAGGCTGTGGCCTATTGGTAAGTTTCTGGCTAGTGGCTGGTGTCTTTCTCCTTTGCCAGCTTCATGGCATCTCTTTGACTCTCTCTACTTTCTCTCTATATCTTTATTTGGATTTCCCGCCTGGCCTTACTCTAATAAGCATTGTCTGAAGCATCTTCTTTAGTAACAAATGGTAATAACACATATTCATACCATACAGAGGGGACTCCCACATCAGTGGTGGGAAATAGTCTTCAAATACCAAAATATGATCTATCAATGTGCAAGAATGTCTTAATACCATCGAAAGGCAAACATTATTCAGTTCAAAACCAAACCAAAGCAAACATCATTCTGAGAATACATGAAGCCTGTGGGCCACAGGTATTATTGTAGGTTTTGATTAAGTATGCTAGAGCTAGTTCTTAATATTAATAATTTTACTTGCAATACTGACCACAGTTCCCTTCCTTAAAGCCAGCATCTAGAGTTTTTAACTCTATACTTTATATCTGTGCAATGTCTAAGTTTACAAAAGTGGTTATATACTATGTTTTAATATCTAAATTGACACTAATTTTCAGAATAACCAATGTAGACATTTAGAGCACAATTTCAGCCATAAAGATCAGAAAAAGAGAAAAGATGGTGTGTTGTGTTTTCAGTCTTTGTCTGGAAAACATCTGTGATTCTCATTTAAACACATTCCATTTTAAAGAGATTAAAAAATAAAGCAATTTAAAAAGATTTATTTGTTTTTATTTTAAGTACATTGGTGAGTTGCCTGATTGTATGATATTTGTTTGTGTGAATATACTGGTACCCTGCTAGAGTTACAAACAGTTGTGAACTAACATGTGGATGATGTAAATTGAACCCTGTTGCCCTGGAAGAACACCCAGTGGTCTTGACCACTGAGCCCTCTCTCCAGCCCCATCTTTAATTCTCTTAATTAGCATTTCTCTGAAGCTTAATTGTGTTTTAGTTTAACAGCACACCTGGGTGCAGATTTATATCTACAGATGCTTTGAGACTGTATCTGAATAGTTGCAATTGAACATTCATTATTAAATGGATTTGAAGAAAATACACATAATTATAGTGGCAAATTCAGTACAAAGGAGAGATATATCCCAAATAATTAGTATTGAGCCACTGGGTCTTTCATTGCTTTTTGTCGTATACATAAATGCAAATGCTTCAAAATGAGAATAAAAATTAAAATGTAAAAGTTGAGCATCTTCAAAATTGCTTTATGATTAAAATGTAATTAATGTGTTGCATATGTTAAATGTTCTTTATTCTGTGAAACCATGTAATATGATTGAGATATTCTAACTCTAATAACATTTAAAGATAAGAAAAGTATAGGAAAAAATCCTACAGAGCAAAAGAGTGCTTATCCAACAATTAAATAGAATAGTTTTGTTTAGTGTATTCTTATTTGTGATTTTTCATCCATCTGAGTTATTTATAATCATAAATATAAAAAGTATAAATCTTGACCTATTAACACTTAGTTAAGTTAATCCTTTTCTAAGATGGGCTAAAAATTTGTTTAGGAGTTATATTCTTATAACTTAGAGATGACAACCTCTAATGCCTCTTTATGACAGGTAGTTATTAACTTAACAAGTATTATTATGACTACACACACACAAATACTTTATGCATTTAATTTTCTGTTATAAACCTTGTTTGATGACACTGGCAATTTCAGTATTGTAAATACTCAATGGTTCTTTAAGTTAGTTTTTTTCTGAAATTTTCCAAGAAGTTGAGCTGATCGTTTGCATAAATATAAAACAATACATTTAAAAACAGGAAAGAGAGAATTGCTTTTATATCTTATTTAAGCTTCTGTAGAGATATCATATTTAAGCTTCTGTAGAGACCGTAGAATTATCCCTGAGGGAAATGAGTAATACTTGAATTCAAAATGCAGCAAACCGCAGAATATTGGCAGACTGTTGCAATATGCTTTTACTACACCCACATGCACACCTTCCTCTCAGTCTTTTATAGGGAAATGAGAAAGTGCATAGTTGCATACTGTAAGCTGATAATTGATACCTCAGCGCTGCTGCCATTGTCTAAGATATTGCTTATATCTTAATCCTTTGTGTTCATGTCTACAAATCTTGAAATCGATTTGTTCTTAATTTTGAATTTTTAAAGTGTTTATTTTCACCTAATTAAGAATATGATTTATTTGACTTAAATATTAGGAAAGAATCTTAAAATTTTAAAAACAGACTGGAGAATGAATAGTTACATCTTTGTGCTTTTACTTAGAAGGATTGTTGGTGATTGGTTTTCTGTAGGTCAACCATAAGGATATCACAACTTAGGAAATGTCATAGTTACTGATTTATTGCTGTAAAGAGACACCATATTAAGTGTTTGCTTAGAGTTTCTGGATGTGAATCTATGACTGTCATATTGGAAACATGGCAACAGGCAGGCAGGTAGGCAATCATTGTACTGGATCAGTAACTGAGAGCTTACATCTCATCTACAAACTATGGGAAGAGAGTGGGAGAATGGGCCTGGTATGGGGTTTTTTAACTTCAAAGCCCATCACTTGTGACATTCTTCCTCCAATAAAACCATACTTCTTCATCCTTCTCAAGCAGTTCCACCAACTGCAGAACCAGAATCTAATTAAATGAAACTCTGAAGATCATTCACATTCAAACAACCACAGGATGATAGGGGAAATGTTTGATAACCATTTTCCTGAGTGGGGAAAATATGATTAATGTATAAATATCAACAATGATAATTATGAAAATACTTAATGTTGTTCACTGATTTTTTTTAACTGTATTACTAACAAGTCTGATACTGGATTCCCCCAGATCTATTGAGCTATATGCCTGTTCCTAAATGTCAGGTGTTCTATCATCCCTTTTACAAACATTTCTTCATTTCTTTATGACTTTTCCATTCTTTCTTTCCTTGTAAAACACAAACTCGATCTTTAAAGTCTTGATGCAACTCTTAGCTCTTTTAGTATCTTTGAATCTCACTGGGCTTCTCAACTTAACAGGAAGTTTAAGCTTATGCCTGCCTTCACTAACACAGTGAAAATTCCTTGTGGATCAAAGTTGTCTTATTGAAATTCCTGTTTCTCACACCTAGTATCAAGCTTGGCACAAAGACTGCACCTTATTAACCAATTGTGATTTGTTGATGTTTAATAATAACAGGAAGGACTGAATATTATAAAGGAGATCCTGAAAACAGTGACCAATCCCTTAGAGATGATATCCTTATTCTAAATATTTTAATAATTCTCAACTGAAGTAATTAACGCTAGTCTCAAAATTTATTAAAGAATGCTTTTTATTTTAGTCTTATGATTCAACCAAATAATAAGATTTATTTAGAATAATTCACATTAATTGAATGCATGTTCATCATATAATTAATCTACCTTTGTAAATTCTCAGCTATTGTTTCTTTTGATAATAAGATTCATAGAAAGTAGTGGGAAAATAAATGCATAATTTTAATTGGAATTTCATTCTGTGTTTAAGTGCACTTACACTCCATTAAATATTTCATTTAGTCTTTCTCATGCTCTTCTCATGTTGTTTTACTGAAAATGTACCTTGGTGCTGGTGTATCTTTGTGTCAAACATGATACTAAGTGTGAGAGACAGAAATTTCAATGATATGATTTCTATCTACAAGGAGTTTTCAACAGCATCTGTGAAGGCAGGCATAAGCTTAAACTTCAGGTCAGTTGAGAAGCCCAGTGGGATTGCAAAATACCCAAAGAACTAAGTGCTGTATCAAGACTTGAAAGATCAAGTATGTGTTTGACAAGGGAGGAAGAAAAGAAGGAATGGAGAAGTCCTAGGGAAATGAAGTGGTGTTCATCAAAGCAGAGAGATGATAGAACCCCTGACATTTAGGAAGAGGCATGAAGCTCAGCAAGTCTGCAGTGTCTGGTATCAGAGGTGAGTGAGAAGTGAAATGTGGACTTGAAAGCTAATCGGAAACCAGTCATAACCAATCTCATAAGATGGTCAGAGATTGGATAAGATGCAAGAGACCATAAAATCACTCCATCAAGCATACACTTCTTTTTCTTCTGTTACCATATTCATTACCCAAACCTCTACACTGTGAGTGAACTTAGCTCCCCATAGATCCTGTGCTTGCATCTACATACCTGAAGAATAATGAAAAAACCCCCAGATTTAACAACTGGTCTTATTTTAAGTTCCTCATCACAAATATCAGACAGATGCTAAGCCCTGCTTGGATGTTTGCTTGCCTTTCCAGCATTTGTTTGTTTTTATACTATCCAAACTTGCTGCCTGGCACGTCTTCTCTTTCTATAAAACTACTTTTAAAGACATAAGTGTTAACCACATTGTTCGTGTCAATGATGAGGATGATGAAAAGATGATGATGGTGATGATGAGTACATGAGATTTATACCAGTAAGGCGGTAGATACAAACAATGCCTTATACTTACCTATCAGGATTAATTCACAATTATTCCTTCTCCATTATCATAAATTAGTTTTCCCTCATCTTGTTGTTTTTATTTGCATATGAATGCATTCTGCTTTCTTTTATACATTCACACAGACTTTAATCTATCTATCTCATATCTGTTTATTCACCTGTCTCTATGTTTGAGAAAGACACTATGAAGGACATAAATTTGACTATTGAAATAGCCCAAATTGCTATTTCAGTTCTGTAATGTTCTTATGATAAAATGTTTTGAAAGTGTAATTTGCAGCTGATTGCATCATACCTTCATTTTATAAGCTCTAATAGTCAATCCAATGTCTCCACCTGCAGTTTCACAGATTCTTTTTTCTTTCAAGAATGCTAATAATCTTTATGCAGCTAAGTGGGCTTGGCTGCTTTCTTGATATTTGCCTTTCTAGATTTCTCCCTTCATGTGAAGCTTTTTCTTCTGTTTCTTGTATGTGAGTCTGTAATGGATCTCCTCCTGCCCTTGCTGCCTTTCTGACTCTTCCTCTTCTATCAATATCATATCATGCTTCTCTGTATAATGCTGAGCATTTTCCTGAAAAAACAAAAATCTAGTATGTAGTTTTTGTTAGTGTTGGCTACTAAGGATCAGAATTGCATCTGAACATGTTGTCTATGATTTCTATTATTTTTAAGTCCCTAGAAACTCTTTTATTTGGATTTCAAAGTATTTGTTTCAGGAAAAGAACAGTGTTTCAAAGAAAATAACTTCTTAAATATGGGAAACATGAGAAAAATGGCTTCAAGTACCTTTTTAGGAAGTGAATTTTTGGATGTAGGGTGTTGTTTAATGTAGTTAATTGAAGGCTGTTAGCACTGTCTGGAGGCTGAAGGCTGGTGTGGAGTACACGAGACAGCCATATCTTCAGCATTCCTCAATTGTTAAATTATTGTCAATTTAGTTTGTAGTTAAAGTATAACAAATTGTACATAATTCTGTGAACGACTGATCCAGACGGAAACTGTGTGCTTCTCAAGAAGGCCAGTTCAGAGAGCCTGCACTCGGTCTTCCCTCATCCAGGTTGTTTACCAAGTGCACTTGCTTGTGGAATGATTTATTTGAAGCTATGCTATGAGTAGAGACCCAGCTCTGGTGTTCTGTTACAGTTCCTCTTCATTTCACTTCTCTGAAATTTTAATATCATGGTTAGTTGGTTTATTCTCAGTCACTGGAAAAGAAGTCATGAGGTCAAAAAAAAAATGCCAGGCAGGCATGCCTTTAATCCCAGCACTTGGGAGGCAGAGGCAGGCAGATCTTTGTGAGTTTGAGACAAGCCTGGTCTACAAGAGCTAGTTCCAGCGCAGACATCAAAGCCACAGAGAAACCCTGTCTCGAAAAACCAAAAAAAAAAAAAAGAAGAAATCATGAGGTCAGCCTAAGCATCTTTTCAGTATCACTGACCCACTCTCTCGTGCGAGCCAGTTTTCCTCATGTGCTTATAGAATACTTCCTCTTGTCTTCCACCAGACACCACTCTTTTTTAAATTATTCTTTATTTTAAAAGAAAAATTTACACTTCTTCTTCTTGTCCCAGGCCCTCCTGCTCCCCCACTACCCCACGCCCCTCCCCATGCTTCCCCAAGAGGGGGCAGGGTACTCTGCCCTATGGGAAGCCCAAGGCCCTCCCCCCTCCATCTTGGCCTAAGAAGGTGTGCATCCATATAGAATAGGTTCCCAAAAAGCCAACACATGCAGAAGAGATAGATAGGTCCCAGTGCCATTATCATTGGCTTATCAGTCAGTCCCCATTGGCAACCACATTCAGAGACTCTGGTTTGGTCATATGCTCATTCAGTCCTGGTCCAGCTGCATTTGATGAGCTCCCAATAGATCAAGCACACTGTCTCAGTTGATAAGCCAGACCCTCACAGTCCTGACTTCCTAGTTCATCTTTTCCCTCCTTCTGCTTGTCAAATGGACCTTGGGAGCTCAGTCCCTTGCTCTGTTGTGAATGTGGGTCTCTGGCTCTATCTCCATCCATCGGGTGAAATTTCTATGATGTTGATCAAGATATTCATCAATGTAACTATGAGACAAGGCCAGTTTAGGCACCCTCTCATCTGCTGTCCAAGTACCTAGCTGGGGACATCCCTGTGGACACCAGAATCCCCTCTAGAGACGAGTCTCTTTTCAAACCTAAAATGAATCCCTTAATGTAGATATCTTATTCCCTTCTCCAATATCCACCCTTCCTCCATCTCCACCCTCCCACTCCCCCAAGCTCTCCCCANAATGCAAATTTCTTTATATATCAAGTGTGGAAACTTTGTATTTATGCTCTCAATTGACTCTAAAGCAGTTGGGATAGTGTTTGCTCTAAATATTATATTGTATTTTAAAAGCACCTTTCCATTTCTCTTTATATTTTCTTTTCTTTCTTTCTTTTTTTTTTTTTGTAGATTCGATGCTATTCAATAAAGGGCCCTGCACACAATAATTGTTTGCTAGACATTGGCTAATAGGGTTTGGAGTATGTCAAAATGGTCCAAACTAAGGCAGAAGGAGGCTTTCCTATTATGAATTCTTCTAATTTCACTTAAATTAGGGAATCTTGGACAATTCGCTTCAAAATTCTTAATTTCTTTTATTTCTCTAAAGCAAAAAAGTACCTATAATAGAGCATAGGTATCTTAAATAAAAATTTAAAATATGTAGTATACCATTAAAATGAATAGTGTAAGCTTAAAATGCATTTTCAATATTTTTAAGTTCAAGGGAAGGCTAATATCTCTTGTTCAAAGGCATAAATTAACATTTAATTTTAGAACATTTTTGCTTTAATCACCATTTAAATTGTAACATTATTTAAAAAATGAACAATAGCTAACTGGATTTTGTTACTTTCACAAACATTTTGAATTATTAATTAATTTGGTTAAATGGGGCCACTTGTCATCTCAAGGATGTCTTTTCATTTATCAATCATCAGCACATTGGGTTTTCTCTAACGTGAAAACAGTAGGTTATTTTGGGAGGGGAATACCTTAGATTTACTGTCAGCTAAATAAGTTATAAGGAGGAGAAATAACAAACTTGAATTTTTATGCATTGGATAATGTGTAGTTTTAGGGAGTGTGTGTGTATGTGTGTGTGTGTGTGTGTGTGTGTGTGTGTGTGTGTGTGATGCAGGGGATTAAACTCAGTGTGTTTTACGTACCAGTGAAGTACTTTTACTTTGAACTAGAAACCCAGTTATTTTTTTATTTTGCTTTGAGACACCGTTGTTAGTCTATCTCTGAGCTCTCTTTGTAGTCCTGACAGGCCTTAAACTTTTGATCCTCTTTCCTCAGCTTCCCAAGAAACTCGGATCACAGGAATCACATATACAATCAGTTAATTCCTTTACAAATTATATTTAAAATGATCTGTGATGTAGTTAATATTACTATTGTTAAATGCAAAAATTACACTTGTAATAAATCATGTACCATTAAAGCTTTGTACATTGTTTTCAAAGCTAAGCATTGGTTACCTGGGATGTCAGAGAGCTGTTAAAGTAGACATCAAGACTGACACCGTCTTTGCTTTTCCAATGTCGCTTTCCCATGGTTCTTTCTTCAGAGTTTCCAATGTTTAATCAAGAGTTAAAACTAGTACCTCTATATATTAATAATTACAATACAGTGAAAGTTAAATAAAAGAGCTTTATAAGCATGAGTAGATTTTTAAATTTTGGTTTTGTATGAAATATTCTTCTTTTCAGCAGTGATTCCATGTATATAACTGTGTTGAAATCATAATATATGTTACCATATTTGGGCATTTTCTTTAAATAACTTCAAAGCAAAGCTGAAGTTTTATAGATGCTACATTTATATTTTAACAATACTTGAAAATAAGAGGGGCTAGAGAGATGGCTCAGAGGTTAAGAGCACTGGCTGCTCTTCCAGAGGTCCTGAGTTCAATTCCCAGCAACTACATGGTGGTTTACAACCATCCATAATGAGATCTGGTGCCCTCTTCTGGCGAGCAGGCATGTAGGCAGAACAGTGTATACACAATAAACAAATAAATATTAAAAGAAAAGAAGGACAATGACAATCTTTTTCATTGACGCCTTAAAGGTGATCATTGTCTCTTATGGATTTGTTTTTCCCTCTCTTATGATTTCTGTTCTGTACATTGTTTTAATGTTTGTTTGTTGTTTTTTAATCTTTTTCTCTATAACAAATGACTACTTTGGGATCTATTTTTTTTTCAAGTGAATGCACAATCCCCCATCAAATAAAAATTAAGACTAATGATGCTGTGACTTAATTATATAAAAATTGAACTTAATGAGGTTCAGAGAATTTATCTACCTTCAATTTATAAATTTGATTTCTTGTTGACCATTAATCTCTTTATCAAAGCAGCTAATACTTTAGAGTTATTCTTTCCTAAAAGGGAATTGCCTTCTGCTCCCCAGGTACCTGTTTTCATCTACAACACCAATTGTGCAGTGGTATTGAGATGCAGGCATTTACTTTAAAGACCTCAAAATGCTAGTTATGTACAATCTTAGGGAATAAAAAATTGTGTTCTCGTCTACACATCCTCATCAGAAAAATTAATGTGTTAAGTCCTACCATGCAATACAACTATGAGAACTAAAGAATATTTACACTCTGTATGTTTATAAGCACTAATTCTCAAAATATGGTAATGATGTATTTAAAATGTTTTGTATTAAAAGTGTATTTTTCTTCTTTAATTATAAACTCAATATGTCCTAAACAATAATTTTAAAACAAAATGTTACAAACATCTACCACCCAACTTTAGTGCTTGTCCTTTTTGAATTCATTATTACAAGTTTCAACTTTTTTTTGGTCTCTCAGATATTTGGATAACAGAGGTGTGTCATCAAAATCCTCTTAGGAATGAATTTCAATTTCAAGAGGACATAGATTCGTGTTACAATATCTTTGTAAATAATCAACCTACATAGCAACTGTTCTGTTTTAGTATCACAGGGTGTCACTACCTGATCCTTTGTGTAAGAGTTCCTTCCCGTGTGTGGGAGATTTCACATTTGTAAATTTTCCTACTCACTATAAATCAATAATCATGATGTTTTCCTGGCCACTGTTGACCATGCTTGAGAAAACGATGGGAATTATTTCACCTGTCACATTCAGTGCCTTCTCTGTTGTCTTCATCAGCTATCTACTAAGCTTTTCAGTACTATAATATATTCAAACATCAGTTTATAAAGAGAGCAGATTTATTTTTGTTTCATTGTTTCACAAGTTCAATTCCATTGGCCTTACTGCTTACAGACATATGTTGAGGCAGATTAGCATGATAAAAATTTATGGTGGAGGAGACTTATTCATTTCCTGAATAGAGAATGAAAGAAAGAGAGAGAGAAAAGAAGACTAGGGCCTCACAGACCAAAATATAATTATCATCAAAATTAAACGTGTTGAACCAATACATTTTACTAGACAAATCCAAATATGTGTGAGGGATTATAGGAGCTGGAATCACCAAAAGCATAGGCAAGCATGTTTGCAAACTGGAAACCCTAGAGTGCACTACACAACCTACAGTTAGCTCTGCAGATTATAGGTAGCCTCTCAGCTCATATCGTCTGAGCCTCTTTCAGGTGGCTCTGCCCATCTCTTCCTCCATGGGTTTTGAGTGGTCTCAGCATCTTTCAGGTTTCTCAGCCGATCTAAGGCTATTGTGGGCAGCTCAGTTTGTTTGCAAGTGTCCCTCATCAGATCTTAGAGCTTACAGAGTACAGTGAATCTGGCCAGTTTTGGGTTCTTTCTGAAACCTTTCAATTGTGTACTTTCTGAGCTTAAGGAACTTTCCTGAATGATGGAATGTTTCACATGCCTTTAGAACATCTGTCCCTTAAGGAGCCTCTCTCCAAAATGGATGATGTTAATCATAAAGGAAACTGCTACACAACACCTTTTTGTATGTTAAGAGTAACATACAGAAGAAATTGGTAAATATTGTGCTGATAACGAAGGTCTGAAAGACGGTGTCACAGGCTCGATCCATGCTAGTAGCTGTATGATAGTTGGGGCTGGAATATATGCAAGGAAAAAGCACAAAGTGTTCTTAATGGGCTTGCCATTATTTTGGAATCAGAGGAACCTTTGCATAGTAATAAATGAGCAGGGTTATTGTGGTGTTTATTGCAGCTGAATGAAAGTATTGAATTGGAGTCATGGTGGATAAAAACTATTACGTATTACAGCATTTTGTGTAGGGATACTTGTGGAAATAAATGATGAAGATCAAGGGACTAAATAAGGAAGGTATGAGCAAAATTTTTACTACTGGAAAGACAAAGTATAGATATTGAAGGAGTGGGAGTGTTAATGCTTAGTCTCAGGTCTCTGCCTTGCTTAGATGTGACAAGAGTCATGTTTGCCAACAGAGTGAACACTGGAAGGGAGCATGCTTTGGATCCTAATTTAGAATATGCAGAGTTGATGCGGAGTTTGAGCTATTGTAGTGAATTCTAAACAAGTACTTTCAATATCATTTTAAGCTCAAGAAATATTTTACCTGAACTGTCACATTTACATGCAAAGTTTGCAAACCAAGACAAAGCAGGCTAGGCAATTACTATGTAAGCTATCCTGTATCTATACTATAGAAACCTATCCTATGGTTATAGAAGGAAACTTTAATATAAAATTCACGAGCTCTTCTCGGTTTAATATCTTTGTGTAGTCCAAAACAAAAGACAATGCAAAAGGCATAAGAATGAATCATCTGGAGGAAATATTGGTGAACAAGTCATCCCGGACTTGGTATATGTGAAATGAAGAAGAAAGGGTGGCACAAAGTTTATCATGCTCCTAAAAACCAACAAGAGGTCCTTGAATGAATCATAATACAAAGTTAGGACTTTCTGAGAGTGTTAGAAAAAATGATGAAGTGTAACATGACTAATAAAAATCCAGAGACAGGAAGTGAGGTTCAACCTGAAGGTCAGAAAAGCAAAACAACCAGCCACTGACTCTTATTTCTATCTCAGAAATGGCGAACCTGCCTCCAGGAATCTCAGAATGAGATTGTGTGTGTGAGCTGCCTTCTCCTGTCATATATTTCTCTCTAGTGCTGTGATTAAAGATATGCACCACTAATGCCCGGTTTCTATGGCAAACTAGCAGGCCTACTGGAATTAAAGGTGTGTGCCACCACTGCCCCATCTTTAAGGCTGATCACTGTGACTGTTTTACTCTGTGAACTTTAGGCAAACTTTAATTATTAAATACAAATGATTTATCACTACAATGAAGCTTTCATTGGATAAGAATGAGTTAACAATAAGAGAGTAATCATAAAATCTAGGATGAAGAAGCTAGCATTAAAAATCAGTATTGTAGGGGTGTAATTTTGGCTTTGAAGAGAACCAAAAAATGTATTACTAAAGAAGTATAAGAAGACAATCATAGTAAGTGGTCTCCTCTGCCCATGTCTTGCAGGCTACTTCCCACTTTCTCTTCTATCAGGTTCATTTGGTTGGATTTATATTGAGATCATTAATTAATTTGGACTTGAGATTTGTGCATGGTGATAGATAAGGATCAATTTTCATTCTCCTACAGGTTGACATCCAGTTATGCCAGCACCATTTGTTAAAGATGCTTTCATTCTTCCATTGT
>JAQHUG010000131.1:5373633-5413408 GCA_028555095.1 Dicrostonyx torquatus
TTAGTATCTTTTGGCCATTCGAACTTCTTCTGTTGAGAATTCTCTGTTCAGATCATTACCCCATTTTTTAATTGGGGAATTTAGAATTTTTATGTCCAGTTTCTTGAGTTCTTTGTATATTTTGGAGATCAGACCTTTGTCTGATGTGGGGTTAGTGAAGATCTTCTCCCATTCAGTAGGATGACTTTTTGTCTTAATGACTGTGTCCTTTGCTTTACAGAAGCTTCTCAGTTTCAGGAGGTCCCATTTATTAATTGTTGCTCTTATGGTCTGTGCCACTGGGGTTTTACATATGCAGTGGTCTCCTGTGACCATGTATTGCAGGCTACTTCCCACTTTCTCTTCAATCAGGTTCAGAGTGGTCGGATTTATATTGAGGTCATTAATCTACTTGGACTTGAGTTTTATGCATGGTGATAGATATGGATCTATTTTCATTCTTCTGCAGGTTGACATCCAGTTATGCCAGCACCATTTGTTAAAGATACTTTCATTCTTCCATTTCATAGTGTTAGCTTCTTTGTCAAATATGAGTTGTTCATACGTTTGTGGATTAATATCTGGGTCTTTGAATCGATTCCATTTTTCAACGTCTTTGTTTTTATGCCAATTCCAAGCTGTTTTCAATACTGTAGCTCTGTAATAGAGTTCGAATTTAGGGATGGTAATGCCTCCAGAAGTTTCTTCATTGTATAGGATTGTTTTGGCTATTCTGAGCTTTCTGTTTTCCCATATAAAGTTAGTTATTGTTTTCTCAAGGTCCATGAATAATTTTGTAGGAATTTTGATAGGGATTCCATTAAATCTATATATTGCCTTTGGAAGAATTGCCATTTTTACTATATTGATCCTACCGATCCAGGAGTATGGGAGATTCTTCCATTTTCGGTATCCTCTTCGTTTTCTTTCTTCAAGGACTTGTCAAATAGTTCTTTTACTTCCTTGGTTAGTGTTACCCCAAGATACTTTATGCTATTTGTTGCTATCATGAAAGGTGATGTTTCTCTGATTTCCCTCTCTCATTCTTTATCCTTCGTGTATAGGAGGACTACTAATTTTTTTTTGAGTTGATCTTGTATCCTTCCACTTCACTGAAGGCATTTATCAGCTGTGGAAGTTTTTTGGTCGACTTTTTGGGAATCACTTATGTACACTAGCATATCATCTGCAAATAACGAAAGTTTGATTTTTTTCATTCCAATTCAAATCCCCTTGATCTCCTTATGTTGTCTTGTAGCTATTGGTAAAATTTCAAGTACTATATTAAATAGATATGGAGAGAGTGAACAGCCTTGTCTTGTTCCTGATTTTAGTGGAATCGCGCTTTGAGTTTCTCTCCATTTAATTTGATTTTAGCTATTGGCTTGCTGTATATTGCTTTTATTATATTTAGGTATGATCCTTGTATCCCTACTCTCTCTAAGACCTTTATCTTAAAGGGGTGTTGAACTTTGTCAAATGCCTTTTCAGCATGTAATGAATTGATCATATGGTTTTTATTTCCCTCAGTTTATTTATATGATGGATTATGTTAATAGATTTTCATATGTTGAACCAGCCCTGCATCTCTGGGTTGAAGCCTACTTGATCAAAATGGATAATTTTTTTTGATGTGTTCTTGGATTCGGTTTGCTAGTATTTTATTGAGAATTTTTACATCGATATTCATAAGTGAAATTGGTCGGAAATTCTCTTTCTTCTTTGTGTCTTTGTGTGGTTTAGGTATCAGGGTAACTGTAGCTTCATAAAATGAGTTTGGGTATGCCCCGTCTGTTTCTATTATGTGAAATACATTAAGGAGTATAGGTATTAATTCTTCTTGGAAGTTCTGGTAAAATTCTGCATTAAAACCATCTGGTCCTGGGCCTTTTTTGGTTGGGAGGTTTTTGATGACAGCTTCTATTTCTTCACTACTTATGGGTCTATTCAGATTGTTCACTGTGTCTTAATTTAATTTCAGTATATGGTATTTGTCTAAAAAACTGTCCATTTCTTTTACATTTTCCAATTTTGTGCCAAACAGGCTTTTGTAGTAATACCTAAAGATTTTCTCAACTTCCTTATTATCTGTTGTTATGTCCCCCTTTTCATTTCTGATCTTGTTAATTTGAGTGTTCTCTCTCTGCCTTTTCATTAGATTGGATAAGGGTTTGTCGATCTTATGATTTTCTCAAGGAACCAGCCCTTTGTTTCATTGATTCTTTGGAAAGTTTTGTATGTCTCTATTTTGTTGACTTCATCCCTTAGTTTGATTATTTCCAGTCTTCTACTCCTCCTGGGTGAGTCTGCTTCTTTTTTCTAGATCTTTCAGGTGAGCTATTAAGTCACCTACGTGTGCTTTCTCAGTTTTCTTTATATGGACACTAAGTGCTATGAACTTTCCTCTTAGCACAGCTTTCATAGTGTCCCATAGGTTCAGGTATGTTGTTTCTTTATTTTCATTGAATTCAAGGAAGACTTTAATTTCTTTCTTTATTTCTTCCTTGACCCAGGAGTAGTACAGTAGTTGACTGTTCAGTTTCCATGAGTTTGTAGGCCTTGGGGGGGGGTGTGGGTG
This sequence comes from Dicrostonyx torquatus, assembly GCA_028555095.1. Classification (NCBI taxonomy): domain Eukaryota; kingdom Metazoa; phylum Chordata; class Mammalia; order Rodentia; family Cricetidae; genus Dicrostonyx; species Dicrostonyx torquatus. The sequence continues at coordinate 5,376,191 of JAQHUG010000131.1, forward strand.
GAATTATTGTTAAATTCTAACTTTACTCCATGGTGATCCAATAAGACACAGGTAGTAACTCCAATTTTTTTTTTTTTTTGTATCTTTGAACGTTACCGAGAATGTGATCGATTTTCGAAAAAGTTCCATAAGATGCTGAGAAGAATGTGTATTCTTTCCTGTTTGGGTGGAATGTTCTATAGATGTCTATCAAGTCCATTTGATTCATTACATTTGTTAGATCCTGTATTTCTTTGTTAAGTTTCTGTCTGGTTGACCTGTCTATTGGTGAGAGAGGAGTGTTGAAATCGCCTACTATTAATGTGTGGGGTTTGATGTGTGTTTTGTGATCAAGTATTGTTTCTTTTACATATTTGGGTGCTTTTATATTAGGTACATAAATATTCAGGATTGCGACTTCATTTTGATGAATTTTCCCTGTTATGAGTATGAAGTGTCCATCTCCATCTCTTCTGATTGATTTTAGTTTGAAGTCGATTTTGTTTGTTATTAGTATAGCCACTCCTGCTTGTTTCTTGGGGCCATTTGATTGAAATACCTTTTCCCAACCCTTTTCTCTGAGATGATGTCTGTCTTTGTGGTTGAAGTGTGTTTCTTGTTAACAGAAGAATGTTGGATCCTGTTTAAATATCCATTTTCTTAACCTGTGCCTTTTTATAGGTGACCTGAGACCAGTGATATTAATGAACAGTGGTTGTTAATTCCAGTTATATTTTTCCCCCGGTGGAAGTGTTTGTGTATTTCCCTCCATTGAGTTGTGCTGGTGGAGGGTTATCAGATGTCTGTGCTACTCTGGGTGTTGTTGGCCTCTTGTTTTGTGGTTTTCCTTCTAGTACTTTCTGTAAGGTTGGGTTTGTGGCTACATGTTATTTAAATCTGTTTTTGTCCTGAAATATCTTGTTTTCTCTATCAATGGTGAATGCAAGCTTTGCTGGGCATAGTAATCTGGGTTTGCACATCTATCCAAGACCTTCTTGCTTTCATGGTTTTTATTGAGAAGTCAAGTGTGATTCTGATGGGTTTACCTTTATATGTTACTTGCCCCTTTTCTTTTTCAGCTCTTAATATTCTGTCTTTATTCTGTATGTTTTGTGTTTTGATTATTATATGGCGAGGGAATTTTTTTTTTTTTGATGTGGTCTATTTGGTGATCTCTTTGCCTCTTGTACTTTGGTAGGAATAGCCTTCTTTAGATTGGGAAAGTTTTCTTCTATAATTTTGTTGAATATATTTTCTGGGCCTTTGAGCTGTAGTTCTTCTCTTTCTTCTACCCCTATTATTCTTATGTTTGGTCTTTTCATGGTGTCCCAGATTTCCTGGATGTTTTGTGTTACAAATTTGTTGGATTTGTTGTTTTCTTTAATTAATAAGTTTATTTCCTCTATAGTATCTTCAGCGTCTGAGATTCTTTCTTCTATGTCTTGTATTCTGTTGGTAATAGTTGTCTCTATAGTTCCCATTCATTTACCCAGATTTTCCATATCCATCCTTCCCTCAGTTTGTGTTTTCTTCGTTACCTCTATTTCATTTTTCAACTCTTGAACTGTTTCTAATACCTGTTTGGTTGCTTTTTCTTGGTTTTCTTTGGTATCATTGAGAGCTTTATTCATTTCCTCTAACTTTTTGTTTGACTTCTCTTCCAATTCTTTAAAGGCGTTTTTGACATCCTGTTTAAGGGCCTCTATTATCTTCATAATATCACGTTTAATGTCAATTTCTTCTACTTCTTCTGGAATAGGGTGTTCAAGTCTTCTTGTTACATGATCTCTGGATTCTGGTATTTTCATGATGCTTTTCATGTTATTGGAGGAATTGTTGCATTGGCGTTGCCCATCTCTTCCCCTCTGGGTCTCCGACCCCAGCACTGGAACAAGAACTCCTGGTGGTCCGTGGAGCAGATCCCACAGAGGAAAGGGCGTACTTGGGGGTGGGGGGCAGGGATGTGTGGAATCAAGTGGCTCCCATGGCCGGGGCTGGTGTTGCCTGCACTGTGTCCTGGTTGCCCTCCGTCAGAGGTAACTTAGGACTTTTCATGACAATAAGACACGTCTGCTCCTGTCAGCACCAGCTACTTCAAGAGGAAGATGGGGATCGAAGAGGCTCCTAATGGAGTTTGCTAGCCATTTGGGCAAGAAACTGCTCTTGCCTGGACTGCTTAAATGGACACAAAGAACCCACAGAAAAAGGACTGCTGAACTTGCTTAAAAGGTGAGATGATCCTTCAGGGTTCCTGATTTATAAAAGAGTCTGTGAGACATTCTCCAGGACACAAAAGAAAGTGACTCAACTGTCCTTGAATTCTCCTGCTTTATGGAAATGTCTGCTGGATGCTATGGGCCTGTAGGCTGAAGATGGATGCGCCAACGGTATAAAAGAACTTTGGGTGACTTTCCAGGCAGTGAGATATCTCTGTCACTTGTAGAGTTTTGGAAGTAGCTTATTTCTTGTTTACTTAGGTAATATTATATCCTTCTGGAGTCTTTGATGGAGTTGAAGACTGGATAGTCCTAGTTTTCCTTTGTTATGATAAAAGATAAAATAGATATAAATATTGTAATTGTAATTCTTGCTTGATAACTGTTTTGTTATACAAAATTTTACTATGTTAAAATGAAAGCCTTTCTTTTTGTTTAAACAGCAAAAGGAGAAATGCTGTAGGAGGGTTCTTCTGTATTTGGGTTACTCTCATTGGTTGAATAAAGGACTGCCTGGCCTATAAGATAGGACACAGCCCTTGGGTGGGTGGAGTAGACAGAACAGAGTTTGGGGAAGAAAGGAAATGCAGAGACGTCATGATCCTCCGTCCGAGATGGACATACCTTAGAATTGTCTGGTAAATCACCATCTTGTGGTGACATACAGACTTTTATAATGAGTTAGTCTAAGATGTAAGAGTTACACAGAAGAGGAGAGTGATAATGGGCCAGGCAATATTTAAATGAATATTTTTGTCATGTGGTCATTTTGGGTACAAGCAACCGGTGGGTGAGCAGGCCGGTGGCTAGGGGCTGGGGGCTGGGAGCCGGGTGCCAGGAACACAGTTCGCACCTTTTACAACATGTTCCCCTTACTCCACATCCTCTCCAGCATAGGTTATCATTGGTGTTTTTGATTTTAGCCATTCTGACAGGTGTAAGGGGATATCTCAAAGTCATTTTGATTTGCATTTCCCTGATCACTAAGGAAGTTGAACATGACCTTAAGTATCTTTTGGCCATTTGAAGTACTTCTGTTGAGAATTCTCTGTTCAGATCATTACCCCATTTTTTAATTGGGTAATTTAGAATTTTTATGTCTACTTTTTGAGTTCTTTGTATATTTTGGAGATTAGGGCTTTGTCAGATGTGGGGTTAGCTTGGTATTGGCATAAAAACAGAGACACTGACCAATGGAATTGAATTTAAGACCTGGATATTAATCCACAAACCTATGAACACCTCATATTTGACAAAGAATATAAAACTATGCAATGGTAGAATGATAGTATCATTGACAAATGGTGCTGGCATAACTGGATGTCAATCTGTAGGAGAATAAAAATAGATCCATATCTATCACCATGCAAAAAAGTCAAGTCCAAATGGATTAAAAACCTCAATATAAATCTGACCACAATGAACCTTGATAGAAGAGAAAGTGGGAAGTAGCCTGCAAGACATGGGCACAGGAGACCACTTCCTATGTAAAACCCCAGTGGCACAGAAAATAAGAGCAACAATAAATAAATAGGACCTCCTGACATTGAGAAGCTTCTGTAAAGCAAAGGACACAGTCATTAAGACAAAAAGGCATCATACTGAATAGGAGAAGATCTTCAGACACCACTCTTCATTCACTCCTCTGCAGTTTTGAAATTTGGTTCCTGTCAGGCTTTTACCCTATGTTCACATTCTTTGTACCCCTGGATTTTGTTTGTCTTTTTGTTTCTCATGGCAACATATACTTGACAAAGAAGCTAAAACTATGCAATGGGAGAATGGTTTTATGAACCAGTGGTTTTGTGAACCTTTCTTTGCAAATTATTCCATTTCATTTGGGTGTAGCTTTATCAGGATTTAAAGATAACTGAGATGAATTCCTAGTTTTGTTTTTTCTATCATATAGCTTGATTTGTATCGTTATCGTGTTTGTGTAAAAAACTTCATTGCTTATAATAGTTTTCCTGGAGAAAGAAATGAAAACAATAGGATTCAAGTTATTGCTATCTTTACTCAGGAACATTCATATGGTTGTTGGCATTTTGTGCATTCTAACAAAACTGAAAAGTGCTGTTCTGTTCCCTTGTCCAAAGGGTAGGTGTTGTCATCGTGGTGCAGATAATAAGGAAATTCTACCACTAGTTATATGGCTTATTTTGTATGATACTATCTCAGTCCTTAGGAAGATGTCTGTGATAGTAAGATGAGTAAAGTCAACTCTGCACTTGTGCAGTTAATACACACACACTCACACATACACACACATCAAGGTAAGGTTTCCAATTGTTATAGAAATGTGTGGAACCACTGGTACAAAAATGATTAATTATTTAGAAATCATATTTAGAAATCTTTGAATTGGATGGGGGTTAGAAGAGAAACCAGAAAGCATAAAAGTTATAAAATATTGATTTTTTCCTGTTGTTGATGCTGTAGCTATAATCAATGTAACGAAGGACTTGATTTTGCATTGACTTAGACAAAGGGTTCATTAAATCAATAAATGTGTCATCTCTGTCTCTCACTTGTCTCAAAGGTCCTTGCAATACCAAGTTTTCATTCTACAGAATGTAGCAAGCAAGCTATTGTAAATGTTAAAAATGTTGTATATGAAGATTTTGCCTTGAACAGTATTAATTTTCATGTATCCAATGTGCAATTATTATGCATTCCCTATTAACCTGGTGTTGTGCTCAGCACTAGATATTTTAAATAATGCAGATGAGGATCCTAGACTATTCAGCAAACCTTAGTCTGCCATGAGGAGGTGGCACAATGCTGCCTGTGGAATGCTGTGCAGACACAAAGGAAGTGTAGCAAATGAAGAAAGACTAAGACTTGCCCAGTACTAGCAGAAGCATAAGGGGCAAGTTACTAACCTGTCTGAACTCCACTTTTTTGAGATGTGTAATGGTATATATTTGCTTGAAATATTATAGCAATCAAATGCTGATGTTTCTAAAGTATTACGGGACTCTACCAGGGCATGTAATCCCTGTCTATAGGATTTCAAATGTAGATGTTTTATGATACCGATAGTCATGTACCATGCAAGAAAATATGAATGATAGATAATGCTCTTTAGTAGACTGTATTTTATAAACCAACATTTGTTAAGTATTTCTCTTATGTATGTCCACTTATTTTTAGCAATTGCCTGATATTTGGGACTTTTAAGGATGACTATTTAGGTTTTCAGTAAATATTACAATTTTTTTGTAAGAACATCTAAAATGGGAGGGTTTTCAGGAGTCCTGGAATGGCTATTTGTAGATAATTGCTAGTGATTCAGCACAACTGAATGTGTGATAAATCTGAATGATAATACTGTTTAAAATTGCAATATGTTCACCTTTTGTGTGTGTGTGTGATTTCTGCACTTCCATTAAAAAAAAAAAAAACTAAGCAGTCATTCACCTTTGACAGGCATATTTCCCTTCAGGCTTCTGTAAAGCTACTGAGCAGATGAACTCCTAGACAGCACTAATGTGAGCATGCCCCAGTAAGAAATTTCCTTAAAGGTTGTATGATGCCTGATCACAGTGTCAAGCAGTCACAAGGACAATGGCATAAAAAGACTTTAGCTAAGATTTCAAAGTTGGATCTTCAGTGATTATGCAACAAGTTCACTGTTGTTCAAGTCTAAGTGATAAATTTATATTAAGTAATCTAACACCAATTTGTGATATTGATGTTTGTTAATGTATGAAATATCAACTTTTGGATCTTTTTTTTCCAATACAGATTGAGGCGAATAAAATAGCATGTGTAAACAAGTGGAGGTTTTGGTTAATTAACTTAATACAGTTGGAGACAGTAGAATCAGAGATATGGAGAGAAATTAAGAATTTATCTAGCCTACTAGTTCCTCCCAAGGATGATATTCCATCGGGTTTCTGAGGAGAATCTGGGAATGTTACAGGAGTTTCCTCCCTCCTTCTTTCCTTCCTTCCTTTCTCTCTCTCTTTTTCTCTCTGTCTCTCTCTCTCCTTTCTCTCTAATTAACTGTCTTTAATTCTTTCTGTCTCTCTTTATCACTCATTTTTTTTCTTTTGCTCTTTCTTCCTTTCTTATTTTATTATAATAACAGTAACATTTCTAGTATTCTCATGGGGGGAGGAGAAGGAAGTTGCAGAGTTGTTTAAAGTCTTAAAGTGTCCACAGTTTCTCTACATAATTAACAATTGTCTGTTGAAGAATACTAGACTTTCCCCATTGAGAAAGGTCAGTTGAGTGAGTTCTTATACAAAGCATGAGATGCTTCCAGAGGTGGAGTGTAGACTGGTGCGGTCTCTATCAAATGCAGTCTAAAGTGTCCTCAAAAAGTTGAAAATAGTTCTGCCATACAATCTAATCATAAGATTATACCTGCAGTAGTCTACATTGTCCAATGGAGAGTTGTTTGAGTTCTGGCTAAAATACTAGCTTCTGGAATGTAAAATCTTCTGTATTTATCGAATAGCTAGAGATGATGTATTGGCACAACTAATATGAGATAATTTTAAAGGGAGTCCACAGAAGGTGTCCGTTACAGTGTGGCACATTGTCTACTTGATTCAGCTTGATTCACTTCCTCATTCTTAGCACTTCATATAGTGTTTAACTTTCATAGTAGATGGACTATTTTTTCAATGCTCAATGGAAAACCCAGAGAAAATACAGTGTCAGAGACTACGATGGAGACAACAGCTCTTCTAAATTGCTGGTCTGATCTGGACTCAGTGTCTTTGATTTGAAAATTAGAAATCTCAAATTGTGCATCAGGTGGGCCTGATGATTTGGGAACTGAATATTCGAAGGCGTTAATTATGTTCACCCCGAGCTTTCCTTCAGTGAACTCAAGGACTTTCCTCTAAGCAAAGAATTTTGGTTGGATTAAATAGGAAGTAGTTGGTCAACTTACTTTCTGAGAGTTACTGAGTGTCCGAGTATCTTAGCAAGTTCTTCCTCTTAGACCTCAGCTCCGAGATTTATACTGAGAGCTGAAGCAGTCAGTCATCTGTATATTCTGGGTACTTTGGTGGTACTCAGTTCATAATGACTGTGCCTTGTGTTTACATCTATTTCTAAAACTACTGAAATGTAAAATATTTTTATTCATTTAAACTTTTTTTCTCATACCATATATTCTGACCATGCTTTCCCATCCCCCAACTCCTCCCAGATCCTTTCCACCTCCTCATCACCCAACTTAAAAATGGTTATTTCTCTCTCTCCTTCTCTTCTGAAAATCAATCAAACAAACAAAAACCCAGGCAAACAAAACAATAAAGAAAAAAATCACTAAAATGCAAAATCCTTTTCTAAATGCTGAATATAATCTTTTTCTCATGCTTCTTTAAGTCTACCTACAATAACATGCGTATATGTAGTTATATGACATATGTGTGCCATATTTTTAGAATAACTAGGGAAAAGTTTATCAGCAATCCATTTCACATATTTTTGCCTAGGTTTCCTCTGCACTAGCTCTTAAACTGGTAGAAGTACAAGTTGGACTTGAACTCCACAAATGCATACCAAACCCTTTGCTATAAGAACATAAGAATGTAACGTTATGCTTCGAGACAGGGTCCCATGAGAACTTGATTAAACTAAAACAAAGTTACTTAGGATGAGCTGTCATTCAGTACACCTAATGTCTCCTTGAAAAGAAATTTTTGATGTAGAAATGTGAGTATGATAGATGATGGGAAAAAGAAAAGGCAATGCCATCCTTAACTCAAGAAGAGAAGCCTTGGGCAGAGGCTTTCCTCCAATTTGCCCAAAGAACCAACACCAGTGAAATCTTGATATTAGACCTGACACCAGGACTCCATAACAGTAAATTTCTCTTTCCTGTAGTCATGTGATATATAGCAAGTTAGTTTAAAAATAACAAACTTATATATAGGGTGGGTGAGAATTTGTGAACACAACTCTCTGCCAGGGATCATCTGTAATTTCAGCTGTGATTTAAGTAACATGTCAAAACAGTTCATCCGTATTCTGTTATACTGGAGAAGATAAATATCCCCAATAATTGATGTCAGTGTCTCTAGATGTAGAAAAAGGAACTAAAAATTGAATTTTTCAAAGAAAGTTGCATCTTTCTGTCATATTTGATTTAGAATGTTATCTCCAGAGACTGTGGCAAATCACAGTGCACTATCCTGCACAGCAGAGTGTTGAGTTTTCAACACATTTTCTCTACCTGCAAGTTGTATCAAGGTATGAAGATAGTCACATGTCAGTGTTCCTGTTAAATTCTAAAACATTTCAATTACTCCATAATTGCCAATTAGCTAAAATGATTTGTGATGAAGTATTTTTAATGCCTGAACAGTCCTAGAAACTTATGAATTTAAAATGCACAGCCAAGAGCCGCAGTTTCATAACTGCAACTATGGTAACCAGAGCCAACGAACATACTGATGTATGCAAGTTCTGCAAAGCAGTAAAAGGCTCATCCCAAAAAAAGCCTCCAGGTGTGTCCTTTCTGTCTAATGACTGCAAAAGGGAGCAATTTACCCTCTCTATTTGCTGAAGTTCTAGAAATGCTTCAGTGTTTTATGAAGAATATTGTGTCATTTTACCATGCAGATTCTTAGAAATCCTTGAGAATCAAATCAAATACAGACATGAATCGCAAGAAGGAAGCATTTTTAAAATTTATTTTCTCAGTTTAACAACATGTAGACATATGTTTCCACTCTTAAGCCTGTTATATGCCCCCATAATAGGACACACATGACAGTGCTTGAAGACTTAAATAATATTTTTATTAGGAAGGTGATAGCAAATGTTTAAGAAACCAAATGTCCTTATAATTTCCAGTATAGTGTGTGTCACTATCATTCACAAACCATGAGTATCTTTTTAAATTTTGTCTATTTGATAAGAATTAAGTTTAGGATTAGACTGGCTGAGATATCAAGAAATTAAAACTCTATTTTTGGAACTATGGTAGACCCTGAAATGCAATCAGTGAGATATGACTGACCCCTGTTCTTAACAAGTTCATACTAATCTTTATATTTTACTTGCATGTGCCCCAAGTAAGCTTTACCAGACTACTTCCTGGAGGTAGGCCCATAGCTGTTGTTTTTCTTTCAGAGGTTGTAGGTACCCAAGTTATCAACATTAAGAAAATATTAAATGAAAAACTTCGTACATAAGCAGCTTATTAGTTTTCAATTATTTATAATTTTAATTAGCTTAAAATTTATAGTAATCTCTTCTATCCTTCTCATCATTAACCATCCCATTGTCTAGTGTATCCATCCACTTTGCATATGCTGCTAACCCTTTGTCATTTAGGATCATCTCGCTTAATAGTCCTACTGTGTCTGTATTACTGTATTTTTCCCCAGAGAACCTTTATTTTACTTAATAATGGCAACAATGCAAAAGTCATCACGCTGGCAGTTCAGGTTTGACAAGAAGCCAATGAATGCATCTATAGGGAAAAAGAAAAATATCAAATAAAGAAAGGGAAAGCAATGTAGCTAATGCCACAGTGAAAATACATATCTATCCAAAAACTGTGAAGAGGACAATAGAAACATTAGTAGTCACATTTCACATGGTAAACTCTGTGACCAGAGTGTGTGTTAATTATTACACAGGATGGATAAGGCATCATACGTGGGTGGGAGACATGAACAAACAAATGAATTTAGAATTTCAAAACTTTAAATCAGAAGTGTTACTATGTGGCAACTCTAAAGGGTATATGAGCAAAACCAAATTTATCCTCCATGACCTCAGAAAGTGTTGATCGAGCCATATTGTTTATAGAGTGATTTTACCAATGTTTCTTCCCATAAGAGAAAACGTAACTTAGAAGAGGAAGGAACAGAGTAAATTCCTGTTCATAATAAACAGTGTTTCTGGGCATACTGATTCTATTTTCCATAAAATTAAAATGTTGATATTTTATTTTATGATTCATTAAATCACATTGCTTCAGTTTCTTGACCAATTTTACTCAGTTTGTAGATGCCACACACATCTTCTCCTGCTCTCTGTTCTTCATTCAACAGTTTATGTAGACATTAATCTGGAATGCTGGAAGTCATTCACTGTTGCTGAAACATCAAAGTTGCAATGAGGCGATTAAAGCTAGGCACTGAAATCTATGCTGTAACTCTGACGTGATGTTTTCAATGGTGTTCAAAATGTCTGGGAAATTGATAAAAAGTAGTAAAGCCATTCAGATAGAAGGACAACTTGGTAAAATAGGACGTGGTGACATGCAAGGACAAAGGGAAGGATGTTGAGAAATGTTCGTGAAGGACAAACTGGATACATCTGTCTTCTGAACAAGTGAAAGATGAAAAAGAAGAAACTAAATTGGACCAAGTTGTATGAATACCACAGGAGCTGGTCAGAGTGTTTCAAATGCACAAAAGAATCTGATTGTCAGTTAGTGCCCTACTTTAGACTTTGATTTCATTGCAGACTCAAGCATTGGGAACTCAGTACCCAGGCTTTAACACTGTTTTATGATAGTGGAATTTTAGAGATGTAAAACATCATAGGTCATTGCAATGTACTCTTGAAGGTCAACTTTATAACCTGTTTTCTTTTTCTCATTTCCTTCTTGGCATTAATTACTGAGCTTCATGTGCCTCCTGTCTTGTTAAGATACATTTGTTGTTTTGCTGCTTCAGCTAAAAGAAAATGCTCATATGATTTTGTACTGAAATCTATGAAACTCTGAGCCATGACAAGATAGCCTTCTGTTGTCAGAGGTTTTTGTCCTGCTGGTTTCTACAGTCATCAAGTCCCACGAAATCACACAGAGGTCTATATTAGTTATAAACTGATTCGCCCATTAGTTCAGGCTTCTTATTAACTCTTATAACTTATATTAACCCATTTTTCTTGTCAATGTTAGCCACATGTTTAGGTACCTTATTCAGCGAGGCAGTAACATCTTGCTTCTTCTGTGGCTGGGTCCCAAGTGCAGGCTAGGACTTCCTTCTTCCCAGAATTCTCCTGTTCTCATTGGCCTGCATCTACTTTTTGTCTGGTTGTCCTGCTTATACTTCCTGCCTGACTACTGGCCAATCAGCGTTTATTTAAAATATAATCGACAGAATACAGACCATTGTCCCATACCACCCTTCCTTTTACATTAATTGTCTAAAATATGTGACACTGTAATAGAAAGTTTTCTTAATGGAGATGCACATATGGAATGAGTACCCTGAACTCACTCTCGCGGTCACAGAATTAAAATAACAGAAGCTTCTGATTACAATGTTTTTCCAAAAGTACTGAACACACATATAAATACAAACTCCTCAAGTATCAAGTATTGCCAAATTTCAAAACTGACTGCTCTTGGTATTCAACCAGAAAACCTGGAACACATCAGTCGCCTGAAACTTCATCTGCCTCACAGTCATGTAATACTCTGTTAGCGCATTTCAACTCTTCCTGTAGGCATTAGATCATCTCATGGCTTTAATAGAACGAAACTCAGATAAATTTGATGTGTGTTTTTATTGAGTTTTTTAATTTAGTTTTAATGTTTTTTAATGTGTCAATTTTACAGTTAAACTGTGACCGAAAGTCATTTATAGTAAAAGGCCCAGTAATATGTAAATGTGATGTCGTTCATAGTTTGAGTATACATTGTTTTGAAGTTTATCTTCCATGGACTATAATGTACAATGATACTCTGCAACCTCACAGGATTGCCCCGAAAACTAAATAATACACCATTCTTGCTCTGAAGTGCAATGCTCACTGCATTTTACAAAATAATAGTAATCTTTCTTCACTGGTTAGTGCATGCATGTGTGCATGTTCATGTGTGTGTGTTTGTTAAACACACTGAATTTGTTTCAGAAGTTTTAGTCTAATATTAGATAGAATGGTGGCTTATGGTATCTTCTTAGTCAAGTGGCTTACCCAAAATTGACCAAGGGGAAGAGCTCTATCCGAAGGGAAATTTGGAAAATGTGATAAATAGGAAAGAAGAAAAACATTGATTACTTTTTTAAATATAGTAGAGAGAATAAACAATATGAAAAGAGTGTTTGGAGATGGTAATTATAAAGTATTTATTCATGAACTTAGAGGGTTAATTACACATAACAAGTTTTTGTCCTAAAGATGACTGCTCATGAAATAATATATGAATCTTAAATGGAGTATCTTTCTTTTAAATATTTACTAATAAGAATACATAAAGCAAATCAGTACTCATCCAACCCACAGTGCAATATAACTTGACCATGACAAAAATACTTGTAGTGACACTTTGGAAATCAAAGTAAGGTTTACATAAGAATCAATATATTTAGTCAGTATAGTGAGAAATGCATAAAATATTTGAAGCATATTTTCAATAGAAATTATTAAATGTAATAAGCATTTCAGAATTTAGTATATACTCATACCTTGATAGGACAAACAAAATGAATCATTCAATACCTATTCATGGGATCAGTTCTCAACATTCCAAAAAAAGGTAAATAAGTAAATATAGTGTTAGAGTAAATGATGGTTTTTGGAATGCATTTGTTGCCTGAGATCCTATAACATGAGGGTCCTGCTTGTTGGGGTTACTGTCCTGCCCAGTACCCCACAGCCAGCAAACCCCAAAGAAAATCACACATAGAGTCTAGATTAGGTTATTAACTGATTGGCCCATTATTTCAGGCTTCTTACTAGCTCCCATAAGTTATATTAACCCATTGTTCCCATCCATGCCAGGCACATGGCCGGTACCTTTTCTCAGCTGGGACAGGGACACATGCTGCTTCCTTGTAGATCTGTGCAGGAATGCCAGGGAAGCTTCCTGCTTCCCAGACTTTCACCTTGCCCTGCCTCTACTTCCTGTCTGGTTGACCCTCCCACACTTCCTACCTGGCCAATCAGCATTTATTTAAAACATGATTGACTGAACAGACAAGTCTCCTGCACCAAGATCCCTAATGTAAGAATAAGCCAATGTGTATATCTGTGGAATATATGACTTGAGACTGCAATGCCTCCTAGTTGAAAACAGCTTGCTGAGGTTTGGTTCTTAGAAATGAGTGTTCTGGTAGACAGTAGTTAAAAAAATCTGTTAAATGAGTAGCATAACACATGAAGATTTCTTTCATTCTGCTTATGATATGTACTGGTATGTTTTCCTAGTTTTTAATTCTGTACTCTAGTTGCTAAATTACATCTCATTTCTGGTTGAAGTGTTGAGTTTGGTCATAGTAAATTTTGACCATATTAGTTTACATTCTTCTCTGGTAGACATAGAAGGACAATTTCCTTTGGATTTATAACAAACTCATTTAAGACTTGCAACAATAAAGAGATAATATCCTGTTTTTATTGCAACATGAATGCTCACTTAGTCATGGTTTTACAAAGTAGAAAAAGTAAATAGATATTTATCTTAATAGCCTTCAAAGAGATTTTCAACAATTGACAATACAATCTGAAGATAAATATGCTTTTAGATTAAAAAAGAAGATGAAGTGTCTTAAGTGGCAAGACAAAGAAGTGATTTTACAGTCATTATCATGTAATGTTTTCAAAAATGAGAATGCATTCTTTAGCTATAAATGTTGAGTGAGGGCAATATTTCATGCATTTCAGTACCAATATTCAATGTACTTTCTTTAAATACAATAGCACTACATTATAGAAATATAGGAAACATCTCTCCAGGTACTCTCCTGATCTTTATGTTTCCATGGAAACCACTGAGGGCATGTTTCTTTTTTTTACTCTTTTCATTGCATATTTTATAGATAAATAACTTTTCATCACAATCTGTTAAGCTACATAGACTAATGATTCCAGCTTTCAAGTAGTGCTCACATAGTTGGAGACAGGACAAAATAATAACATTTAATCTATTTATTAAATTACACCTTATTTATACTAGACTTATAGACTGAATGGACCCTTAAAGAATCATTGTCAAGCTGGGCAGTTTCTGTTCTTAATGACACAGCACTAATGGGAAAGATAGAGTTTTCATCAGGCTTTCTGTCTAAAAGACTCAGTCAAGGCATAACACAAGCATCTCTACTCCTCCCTAAAATAATCTTTAGAATAAGGCCTTATGTTCACATAGCATTTAATGGAATTATGTTTCTATTTTTAACATAATTATACTCCTTATTTTTAGTAAATTTCTTCCCTACCCCTTCCTTTTTCTTTCTTCCTCTTTTCCTTCCTTCTCTCCTTCTTTCCTCCTTTCCTTTTGTCTGTCATTGATAGTAAAATTGTTTTTGGTTCCTTGAAGTTTGAGAGCATCAATCCCCAGTAAGATAAATGAGTATGAAACAGCCTACACATCATTCTTACCAGTAAATAGACACCATAATTATCAGTTTTCTGCATCTATTTTCATGGCTTTAGGACAGTTTGTCTAACTTGGACACTGAGGTCATTCCATTGGGAACTTACGCATCTTTCCAGATTCATTACAAGGCAGCAATGGCTCCTTTGTAAAGCTGGATCTTATTACACAACATGTGCATGAACACACATAGCATTGTACATTACTTTGTATTTGTAACATAGTCATATAATTCTAATATTTTCAAAGAATATAAATGTGTAGTTATATAGGATAAATAAGTGTAATAAGATAATTAATAAGGAATGTATGTTAACTAGAGTACACTTAATATTGTTGCATTGTTTATCAAAATTTACTTTGCAGGGAGAATTTTATGTATTCTTTCAGCAAAAAGAAAAACAATAAATAGAAGGTGGCATATACAAAAAAGAAATTTCAGTCAAATACACAGATTGTTTTATTTATAGATGTCATGAATCTATAGATTTCTAAAGATACTGACATATTTCAGATGCGAGTAAACCTCTCTGCAGATAGCTGAACATAGGCTTCACTGTCACCTGTAACATTGAGTTGATAGATTCAAAAATGGAAAAAAAAAAGATAGATTAGTTCCTCTCACAGGCTCCCGAGAAGTTCTTTACAATGTTATATTTGTTCCTAAATTATTGTTCTGTTTTAAATGGGAGATAAAATGTCTCAATTATGGCTATGAAACTTATATGTGTTAGAAAAATCCCAAATGTTTTAGTTCATTCTTTAATTATGAGTACCTTCTATTTTTTGTTTCCTCTAAAATATCTCAACTATCTTGCAATGCTTTCTGTCTGTAAAAGGAACTGGCATTTCTTAGTTTCTGAATTAGCAAAAAGTAGCCATCAAGGGAATCATTTGTCCAGGCTTGAAAAGATATTGTAGTTTTATTGTCATAAGTTTTCTTTCTTTCTTCTCATGTAACTTTTAAACTTCCTGTGTGCCTTTAAGTTTGGGAGTCATGCATCGTTCATGTACAGCTTCATTTAATCTTTTTTCTTTAGTAATTTCCTGTTTTTTAGAACAAAGATTGTAGAAACACAATGGCAGCATGTGGGGAAAAGAATGAGAGACTAGACACAGACTGATTTTTTCAAAAGAGGGAGAGACCTGAGGCTCTTAGGCAGGAATTAGTATACTCCACTGACACACCAGAAACTCACTTTGGTAGCCTACTCATAGTTTTTGAAATTGAAAACACATTTTACCCTCTGATCTTCAGTGGTGCATTTTAATCATCTTGTTCTTGAAGCTAGACAAGGAAGGACATTTTATTAAGGCAGAAGTGATGTGAGCCCAGGAAACCTGTACAGAGCAGTTGGAATGAGAGATGGAAAGTATGGGGTGTGAGTGTTCCTGGGTGAGTACCCTTGGGATTTCAGCCCAACCCACCCTAAGTTGCCTTCCAGTCTCTTCAGGCTCACTAGTCATCTACATACATTTTGGGGAAACATTTTATTTTGGAGTTGAGATGTAACCATACTGAAACAAATTGGACTTCTATTTCCACAGAAGCTTTAGAAGCTTTTAGAAGCTTTAGAACCTTTCTAAATTTAATTCTTTTTAATTTCTGAAGATTATTAAACAGTTACTTTAATCATGTTGTGTATCTATAACCCGGGCATATCACAAGTTAGCAACAGCACAGCCACGATGGTCCAGCTCTCATGTGGGATTCCCTCTGTATGCTGTGATCACCATTAATGAATAAAGAAACTGTTTTGGCCTATAGCAGGGCAGAACTTAGCAAAGCAGGGAAAACTAAGGAATGTTGGGAGAAAGAAGGGTGGAGTCAGATAGAGGTCATGTTGCCCCACTGGAGACAGAAGCAAGAACTTTACCTAGTAAGCCACAGCCTCATGTCAATACACAGATTCATAAAAATGGGTTAAATTAAGATTAAGAGTTAGCCAATAAGAAGCTAAAGTTAATGGCCCAAGCAGTAACTTAATTAATACAGTTTCTATATGATTATTTTGGGTCTAAGCTAGCCAGGTGGCTACAAACCAACAAGTAGCCTTCTCCAACACAGCCCCACCCTTTATTAACTTTGAGTCACCCCTTTTAGGCTAGAAAAAATAAGTATGCTTATGTTTGTCTAAGTGTCATGCTAGAGTTTTTGTTTGTTTTGTTAGATTAACAAATTCTTAATGCACAATTTCACACTTATTGATTGACTGGCATTATGAAAGAGCTTATGCATTGCTATTAAAATCATAGCAGTCGGGTACGAATAAAATAAGAATGATATTCACTGTCAAATTAAGTTTGTGTTAGATTCTTTCAAAAACATCAGTCTCCATAGAAAGCTTCAATATTTACTAAGAACAGGGGATATGCAAACAAGAAGAACAAATAATTAATAGCTATATTTTGTTTCATGTTGGTATATAATGCAACACATGTGCAAAATACACAATCTATATGAGCACATGTGATTGTTTCCACTCCTGGAAGGTATGCTTTCCTTTCCGTGTGTTCCTTTTCTTTTCTTTTTAATAGGATAGTATTGGGAGGGAATTTCAGTGAGTACTGAAAGTTCGTCTGTGTTTAATTTTCCAACGGTTTAATATACCCCTGATTTCAAAAGGTGGGAGTAGAACAAAAACTGTATTAACATACAAATTGATAGTCATGGGGTACATTCATTGCTCATGCTCTTGACTCTTGCCCTAGACCAAACATTCTGTAGGCAAACCACTCCCTGGGTGGAATCCCAAGTTATTTCCATAAAGGGCACTAGAACCTAGTTGGATCCTTAGACTTTTGTTTTAGGTAGGAACCAACTACTTTCCTATGTCAGGAGGTCTGGCAAATAGCCACACCTGTTTACAGTAGCCTTGAGAGAGCAGATTTACAACTAGGTGGGACCTTTGTTTGACTTAGAAGCACAATAATCTCGAACTAAAATCAAGTCCCAAAACCCTCTGACCTTTGGCCTCTTTGGGCCTCCACAATTCCTCCTTTTTATTAATTTTAATAAACCCTGTTTCTGCAACAGGACAGATGATCGCACCTGCCTTTCCATGTATTTCTAAGGTATGTTCTCTATATTTCTTATTACACGGGCTTCCTAAAATAACTAGACTTCTAAAGACTTCCACTTGTTTGTTGAGGGAATTTTAGATTATTTTAATTTTTCCTGTTTTTATTTTATTAGTTTATATGTATGGGTATTTTATCTACGTATGTCTCTGCACTGTATACATGTCTGGTGCTCATGGAAGAGAGAAGAGGGCATTGAATCCCTTGGAACTGAAGTTACAGTTGTGAGTCACCATGTGGGGTATTGGAAATTTTACTTGGCTCCTTTTGAAGAGGTGAACGACTCCTGGAGTGGGGAGACTCTCACACAAGTCTCAGAATAACACAACCCCCCAGGAACTCATGAGAGACTGTCCTTGCTGCAATCACATGAGGTTTATTGACAGGAACCAGCGCACTGGAGCCCAGACTCATGTCCCACACAGAGGAGGAATTCAACTCTGAGTATTTGGGAGAAGGAGTATTTAAGGGAAGAAACCATAACCCAGAGGGGGTAAGGAGGGCATCATTGGAAAATTCCAAAAATATCAGTGATAATCACAAGAGGTAACTCTCCGTTTCTCAAGATTGTTCTCAAGATTATAATCTAACTTTATGGTCAGCTAGTTCTTGGAACAGAGTCACTGAACCGGCTGACCTAGATTTTTAGCTGTTCTCTTCCTGCTAGATTTTTAGCTCTTCTCTTCCTGCTAGAAAGGTTTGGATTCATCCGTGTATTTCAGAGGAGTCAGTACTCCAGTACTCTTAACTGCGGAACCAGCTCTTCAGCAGTAAAATTCAGATTTAAGTAAATCTTTCTTTGAATTAATTTACTAAAATCAGTAAAACAATTTGAAATCCAACCCTCTTTACTTGTAGTTACAAGTTGGGAAACGAATAAAAAAATGACAAATTATAAAATTTAGCAAGTTGAAATTACTGGTAATTTTTAAAGAGTGGAAGCTGAGCAAAGAAGTCCCAGCATGAATGGTAGTCATTATTGTAAAAGGTATAAAGTAAAAATAATTTGTTAGACTAGTAATGTCTAAAGTTATTTATTTTTGAAAGATTATAGATTATGCTTAGAAATGCATAAAGTAGTTCTGAAATAAAACTATATTTGGTTTTATACCCTTAAAAAAAGAAAGTTGCAGCAAAGAAAGTTTTAATCCTAAAATGTAGCAGCTTTTATTGCAGTTAGGGGTATTACAAAGCAGGAGTTGGTGAGGTGTAAGAATGAGGCAATGAATTTCATTTTTTTGTGATGTGAAGATGGTGTATGTGTTGTGTGTGTGTTGTGTGTGTGTGTGTGCATGTGCAAGTGTGAGAGAGAACAAGAGAGACTGTGAGAGAGAAGGAGGGAGAGAGTCAGAGGATTAATTGATATGTCTTTATTCTTAGGAAGAAGAACAACAAACAGTTCTAAAACTTTTGTATAAAAGTACTTTCCCTGTTGCTTTTCTGAGGGTAATCTGGCGATTCATCACAGTCAAGATACTGGAATAGGCATAGAACAGAAGGGACTGAGACAAGAATCTCGCCATGGATTTGTATAGCCTGAAACCCTGGCCACAGTGAGATTTTTCTCTGGGAACGATTTTCCCCATGATATGTGAGAGCCAAAAGTGGTTCAAGGCCTCAGACTATTGATCAATCACCAAAAACAAAACAGGAAAAAAAATGCTCAGGGCAGCTCTTGATTGTAGGGGATATTCAATCCTTAAGTATTTTTCTAAATCTTTCCTTACCATATTTCATAAAAATTTAAATAACATACATTTGCTTAGTTAAAATGTAGTTACTTCCATATCACTAACAGAAAATGAATGTGCAAAATGTATTTGACAGAACGAGTGAGATGTTTCAGTGGTAAAGAATATGTGGAGGTATAAAAGAATATGGCCCCCAGAGAGAGAGGCAGTATTAGGAGGTGTGGCTTTGTTGGAGCATTTTCAGTCTTGTGAGAGGAATTATGTCACTGTGGAGGGGGCTTTGAGGGTTGAAGATGCTCACGCTACACCCAGTGAGAAAGTATACTTCCTGTTGCCTGCATATAACATGTAATATCTTCTCTAGTACCATATCGGCTTGCTTGCCGACATGTTCCCCACCGTGATAGTAGTGGACGAAACCTGTGAAACTGTAAGCTGCCACCTCAATTAAATGTTTTTCTTTATAACATTTGCCATGGTCATGGTGCCCTTTGCAGCAATGGAGATCCTATTGTAAGTGTAGCGTGAGTTCAGACATTCATATAACATTCCTATGTAAAGGCGTTTAACCCCACCTAGAGAGGGAGGGGCAGGTAGCTCTCTCAAGCTTACTGTCCTGTCAATCAGGCCTAAATGGTATAGGAAAAAAAACTATATCAAGAGGTAATGTATAGAGTGCTGAGAAACCCCGCTAAAGGTGACCTCTGTCCCCGCCTATGCTCATGGACCCACATGGAGGCATGTCATTGATCTCCTCCTCCCACGGCTACTCTTGAACCTATCAGGATTTATTTCGATATGGTGGATTAAACCCCTATCTGAGGAGGATTTTCCATGTATTAATCAGTGTTAAATATGGGAAGACTTGCCATATGTATTAAATGTATTGCTAATATCAAATTGATAATAATTATTCTCAATTATTTTAAGATTCCTTTAAAACAAAGTACACTTTAAAGTTTTGCCTTCCTTGTAAAATTGTTTTATTTTATACATAAACATTATTGGATGTTAAATAACATAGTAAACATGACACTCTTTTTGCCATCAAGATCCAGTCAGTTTGTATCTTGAATTCTTTGTGACATTGTGGATGGGTTCTTGAGATTCTATAGAATCTGTTCTCATCAGTTGTAAAATGTGATATTTTGAGCTTATATAGTTAATATTTAAATCAGCTTCTAAATACTAATTGTTACAATGGCCATAAATAATTCTTTTACTAATATTAAATAAGGCTGGAGAAATAGTTCAATGGTTAGGAGTACTGACTGCTTGTCCAGAAGACCTAGCTTAAAATTTCAGCACAGACAAGATATTTTACAG
Organism: Dicrostonyx torquatus; assembly: GCA_028555095.1. Classification (NCBI taxonomy): domain Eukaryota; kingdom Metazoa; phylum Chordata; class Mammalia; order Rodentia; family Cricetidae; genus Dicrostonyx; species Dicrostonyx torquatus. The sequence continues at coordinate 5,396,791 of JAQHUG010000131.1, forward strand.
CTTCTCCATTTCCAGATTAGAAACCCTCTTCAGCCCCCCAGGTATGTGCCATATGTGGTGCCCAGGCACACATGCTAGTTAAATATGCACAAACATACAATTTAAAAAATAATGAAAATAATCAAATACTTAAAAATAATATTGAATAAATACCAACTATCATGGACAAAAATTTTTGCAAAGAAATTACCTTAAAATAAAAGATTGAGTGTAACCAAACAGAAAGGACATTATCTAATTTCTGTGAGCTAGGCATCGTAAACTAGTTCAGTGCTGTTACAAAGGGAATTTTATGACACTTCAGAATTACTCTAATCACTGATAAATGAACCCCAAACTCCATAAACGTTTAAGGGCACAGTGTGGATCTCTGTGCCTGTATCCTGACAGGACAGCCCTGTGTATCATTGTCATTGGGGGCAGCCGGGAGGTAGCACTGAGAGAAGGTGAGGAGGCTTACCTTCAGTCAGAGAAGCAGGAGGATGCTCTGTCAGTGAAGATAGTTACTGTGTTGCTTCTTTCTTTCACCACATTCTCATCTCTGTGACTTTACAGACAAGCTTCACATAGAGAGGATGTGAGCTTGAAGTTAGTCGCTCAATATGAGATGCCTGTTTATGAATTTGATTTCAAACAGTGCTCTAATAATGGTGTTAAAACGATGAGAGTTAAATATAGCTGTCACCAAATATCAGCTTTATTTAAAAGACTATTATTTGTAGATGAATTTAAAACATTGGATGTTTTTCTCTGTGTAGATGTTTATTTTTATTTTCAGTTAATCAATGTTTTGAGCTCAGAATCTGGTGGCATTCACCTTGTTACTATATCCCCTTCCCTCCTTATGAGTTTTGAACAGTTTAGATTTCCATGACCTTTCAATGATGTATCAGTATTTGAGAAAAATAAAAATGTTTTTGGCAAGATGCCAGCTTCATATCACTATTTTCTGCACTTTTCTTTTGCTCTTGACTCCAGGTCATTTGCACATTCTGAGCAACAATAAAAAAATAATGAAAACATCCATACCTTCCTGGGGTGATCTCCACGTTTTGGTTTTACTTTCTATCCTAGAGGGGCTCAATAATTCATACATCTTCTATAAATATTCTTTCGTTTGTCAAAAAAACTATTATGCTTTGTGAATAAAAGATGCTTGCACCTTGAGGAATGGATGTGTGTGCAGGGAGTTTTGAGAGGAGAGAGAATTTCAATACAGTAGTATGCCTAGCTTCATATAGCTGTACTGTTCCTCTGCTTCTCGCCATCACAGGCATCCTCCCAGAGCAGCCAGACTTCCATCCACACTGTTGTTTACTTAAGTTCTATGTTGTGTCCAAGATCTGCTCACGGTGGGGGTATGTCCTGAAACCTTTCCAGTAGGATACTCACATTGTTACTAGGTACTGAGAGCCTTCAAGGGTACCAACATCAACATCATTTCCCAACTGAAAGTATTGCAAGGCTGGCTCAGTGGCTACCATCTCCATTCCTGTGGGTATTAATCTTCTATATGTATGAGTGTATTAACACTGTGGTGAGAAACAGGACAGTTACTGAATTCTAAATGTCTTGGGACCAGGTTTAGAGGCTCATCAGTTTCATGCACAAGTCAAGATCTAATTTTAAGAAGGAAAAAAAAACAACATCTGATTACATAAACACATATTTAGATCATTTGACATTGAAAATTGTTATGTAAATTTTCTTTTTCCGTTCCACTTTGGACTTGAGAGCAGAGGTACATTATTTCATTTATTTCACAGAAAGAAATGAATTATGATTAGACAATACATCATAAATTTTAAAAAATGTTTTGATAAATACAAGCATAGATTTTTATTTTTAGATTTGATTAATTAATGGAAGAATTCTTTTTGCATATGTTAAAAGTATTTTGAGGAGCTGGAGAGTTGGTTCAGCAGCTAAGAGCTCTTATTGCTCAGTTGCCAGTACTTCTATGAGAAGGCACACAACATTCATACCTCCATGTCCAGGGGGATTAATGCCTTTGGCCTTTTTGGGCACCTGCATTCATGTCCACGTGTGTGCCAAGGTACACACACCATTAAAAATAATACAGTCAAAAAGTTGAAAATACTTCAAACATACTGATTATAGATACCTGGCTTAGAATATGATCAACTCTATATGACAGAAGTATTGAAGGAAAGCTAAAGGACTTCAAAATACTGCCTAGGAAAAATGTCACAAACTGAAAACAGGAGATGGAGTGGTTTAATGAGATCAGGGACACCAGGTGCAGAGACAGTGCAAAGATAAGCTGAGACAACCTTGAGGTTCAACAGAGAAGTGTGATAAGAATGACCTCAGGATAAATGAAAAGATAGAGCAGGAGAAAATGAATCCAGTGTCTTCAGAATGGTTCCCTGAAGCCATGACTGCAGAAAGGAGACAGACATGGTTGGACAGACAAGGACACAGCAAACCACAGACTTTACTGGGGGAAAAATTAGACTCTTACTGTCTAGCAGTGCTTAATTACTCTGGAATTCTGGTTTATTTTTGGCACTAGAAAAACCCTAGAAATTAACATTTCTCCTTCTGTCAATCTAAGAGCAAAATTTATATAATACTTTAATGCAGATATTAAAGGTACTTAAGAAGGTTCTGTTCTTAGAGCCAAGAGTTCTGTAATTGTTCAAATTCACCCTCTATTAGTGATCCAGACAAGTTACTCATATGAAAAAAACTTCATTTTTAGCTCTAAATATGATAATACCTATTTCTTTTTGGCAATACATTCCTGTTTTCTAATTAAATACTTTATTTTAGGAATAATTTAGGCAGCTAAGGAGATGTATCTCTGAGATGTTCAGTGCATGGCACACACACCACTGAACTTGGTGATGAAACAATAAGTTACAGCTGTCTCATGAATGTACACTTTCTCTTGAGGTGACATTTGGTTCAAATAAATGACCATAAGGAGGAAATTCTAACAGTCCAAGATGTTGTGCTCAACATTATCTTCAGCAGGCATCACAAGGGTCATTACCTAGAGAGCAGTTCATTACTCATCTTTATGAGAAGTTGCCCAAATCAAACAAAGTTATTTTAACATTATTTAAACACACACATGCATGAACACACACACAAAGTCCCTGCTTATGAAATGAATCTCCTCTCCACTGAAGGATCTGGGCCCTCTTTAAAATATTAGCATAAAAAAGCAGAAAGCAAGAAAGTATTTAATGTATTCCACAACAAATTTGAGTATTCTTGACCTAGCTATAATTTTAAGTTTTTGCTATCTCATTTTGTCTTATTCCCAAATTCTACTGCAGCGTTTTCCAAGTGAAGTCATGCTGATTGTAAACATTAGGAGAACATATATATGGCATGAATTCAATGATTTCAGTGTTATGAATGGCCAGGGCTTCTGTCAAAATAATTGCTAATAGAGCCATGGAGGGGGTAAGTGAGGACCTGTCGGTTTTTTTGTCTATTACATCCACAATAATATTTCAACTTTCTGATGGCCACAAGTAAGAGTAGAGATCTCAGTGAAACACAACTATCCCATCAAATGCCTTCCTAAGTCAGTCTAGAAAACCAGGGGTGTTCTTTGGTACTTAACCCAAATACCAAGTCTCAACAAGTCTTTATGATCTTGGGGATACTTTTATCTTTCTAGTCTATAATTTACTGACATGGTAACATTCATTCTGTGTCATTTTCTATAAACTTAATGTCAAGGCTGGTGGTAGGATAAATGACATTTTGAGAGCACTGTTTTTATTCTTCAGAATATAACATCCTGAAAAACCGTTTGTTAGTCTATTGAATCGTGACTGTTGAGATCAGAGAGCATTTGTTTATAGGTGGTCTCAGGACATGTATCACATGTTTTGCTATCAGAGATGACTATCTAGTCAAAGAAAGAACACAATACACAGCATTCCTAACTAACAATATGAACAAATTACAGTCATTTACAACATTTTATTTTCCTGATGTAGCAAAGCTAGGATTAACTGCTCCCTACTAGTTAACTTGAGGCTAACTACAATGACAATTTTTCAGTCATATACTTAAACTTAGGATTTTATTGCTATGATCCTCATTGCTCAAGGTGAAATTGTACACTTAAAATCTAGGAGTGCTATTTTAGTTCAAAATGATTCAAACCATCAGTTTAGGCTCTCATGTGGCATTCAGATGAAGAGTTCTTCGAGTCTGCATGGAATTTAAATAGTATTGTACTTCCATGCTCCTTTTGCTTCTGCAATATATGAATTCTTGTTTTAAAGTTCTGTGCCAAGTAGGCTGGCCTGTAGGTGTTTGCATTGCTGTGTCCACATAAGGAGAACATTCAGAACTTTGTAAAAAATATTATTTTCTTAAAATATCTCCCTGAACACTACAATTGATGCCTAAATATAAATATAGAGAATATTGTTGATAACCATTAGAAAACCAATCTAAAAAATTTGTCTAAAACTTCTGCCTCAGAATCATAGAGTATAGGAAATAATTTGTAAATTCAGTGATAGATGCAGATTTTATATATATCTACATTTACGTATTCTAGCTTCAATTATTCATTAGAAATATATTTTTAAAATCTAATATATGACTTCATTTCATGTCTAGATTAATTTAGAACTTGGTGATGAAACAATAAGTTACAGCTGTCTCATGAATGTACACTTTCTCTTGAGGTGACATTTCGTTCAAATAAATGACCATAAGAAGGAAATTATAACAGTCCAAGATGTTGAGCTCAACATTATCTTCAGAAGTTTTTATATCATGGTTTTATATTTATCTAGTTTTTGTATCATGTTATTTTATCTAAACACTGAAGTATACATATGTTGCCTCATGCCTTAATTTAACACTGTGCACTTCCTAATGGCACTGGATTTGAAATGTTCAAACACTTGTTCCTATTTCAGTAAATTTATTTTCAATTCCTAAGATTGAATCTTTAGCAATAAATGTTTGAGGTTTCCAGGATGAGGCAACTCTCTGTTACTATAGTGACTAACAGAGAAGTTGTAAACTGCTCCTTATCTTCAAAAACAAAAGCAAAAATCAAAACAGCAAGAACAATAAACCATGACCCAAAACAAAACAAATAACAATAAAAAAGAGAACAAAAGTAGCACAAAAAATCCATGTTTTTGATATTGAAAAATATATTTCTGTTTTCAAATTTTATAGTACAGTTGATAACATATATCCCTTATTTTATAAAAATTGATTTTTATGTCATACAATTATACTTCTCATAACAGTCAAGTGTTAGCATTAACAGTAGTATTTTAATGTTTTTATTTTGAATTTAAGTAAATCTTATTCTTTTCTCATTAAGACATTGTGTAGAACACGTACAATTTTTGAGTCATTATTCCAATTTCAAGAGATGCAATGTCTTTACTGTTCCTGCTTTCAGAGCTCAATAGTCCAGTAGTGAAAAAGTAATTAGTGAGATAGGCAGAAAATCCACCCAAACAAGAGGATTGTAGAGATTCTCTGTGAGTGTAGTTTTGAAAAAGAACATTTTTTACCAAGTTTTCCAAATCATTTATTTATTTATTTATTTTTCTGTAGGATAGGAGTGTCAATTGTTCAATATTAAGAAAGAGAACCCATGAAACTGTAGAAAAGCAAAACAGCATACTAAATAATTATATTTAATAGTGGGGCTTTGAGGAATTCAAGAGTCCTCATTCAGGAAATATATGTATGATAAAAGGAGGAAATGGAGAACAAAGAAATACATATACATATTATGGTCAATTAATTTCGACAAAGATGCTTAGAACATATAATAAGAAAAGGACATTCTTTGGTAAATGGTGCAAGAAAATTACATATCTATGTGTATAAAATCTATGTAGATCTTTGACATCATTGAAATAAAACAACTCAATATGGATGAAGCTTTAAACATACCGTGTGAAATAATAAGAAAGTAATAGAAAACAGAAGAAAAAATCTCCAGGTTTTGATCTAAGTAAAGAGCTTTTGTCTGTGACCCCTTTAGCACAGTAACTAAGAAAACTAGCCAGGCAGTGGTGGCGCACGCCTTTGATCCCAGCACTCGGGATCCAGGGGCAGGCGGATCTCTGTGAGTTCGAGACCAGCCTGGTCTACAAGAGCTAGTTCCAGGATAGGCTCCAAAGCTACAGAGAAACCCTGTTTCGAAAAAACAAAACAAACAAACAAACAAAAAAAAAAACCTATAATCAACAGGGATAAAAATAAATGTTGCACAGTCAAAGAAGCAAGATGTAGAATGTGGATTGTGTGCTGCTTTTCTTGGTTTTTGAATAAAGAAACTGCCTTGGCTGGTTGATAGGGCAGAACTTAGGTAAGGGGGCGGGGAGATGGAACTGAATGCTGGGAGAAAGAAGACAAAGTCTAAGGACTTTGCTGGAGGTAGACATGCTGAAACTTTGCTGGTAGGCCATGAACTCATGTTGATATACAGATTAATAGAAATGGGTTAAATTAAAATGTAAGAGTTAGCCAATAAGAAGCTCGAGCTAATGGGCCAAGCACTGATTTGTATAATACACAAAGCTTCTGTGTGATTACTTTGGTTCTGGGTGGCCACGACAAACAAGCAGGCCCTCTGCAACATGGAGACAAGCCACAGATGTTTGAAAATGTCTTCAAAGCAGATGTAATATAACAAGTTGGCATCTCAGATATATGTGGAAATAAAGCACCTCTGTAACAAGTAAAGGAATTCCTCTGTTTGCACATGAGAGAAGGAGCTGTATAGCTCAGTGTAGGCTTTTGACTACAATACTCAAGGCCTTGTATTCAACCTCTAGCATAGGACCTAAATACACATTTCTTAAAAGAAGTCTTTTAAGTGATCAACAGGTACGTGAGTAAATGTTAAACATCACCAGTCATCAAGGAAATACAAATAAATATATAATGTGAAACCCAATATGGAAAAGAGAAGGAAATGACAAGTGTCAGTGAAGCTATATGTAAAGAGAACATACCCTGGCCTACTTTTCATTTGAATGTCAATTAATTACTCCAATATTTATCACAAAAGTTAATTTATATTTTAAAAATTGGAATCTAAAAATCTCATGTAATTGTTGGAGGGGGCCGCTTATTCGTCCTGGCCACCCAGAACCGAAATAATCACACAGAAACTGTATTATACAAATCACTGCTTGGCCCATTAGCTCTAGCTTCTTATTGGATAACTCTTATATATTAATTTAACTCATTTCTATTAATTTGTGTATTGCCATGTGGCAGTGACTTACTGGGTAAAGTTCACAGCTCTATATCCAGCAGCTCCATGACTTCTCTCTTACTCTGTGTCCTTTCTCCCAGCATTCAGTTTAGACTTCCCTGCCTGGCTTTGTTCTACCCAATCAGGCCAAGACAGTTTCCTTATTCATTAACCAATAAAAGTAACGCATAGAGTGAAGGATCTCCCACATCATATAATCTATCAACCTATATTTGGTCATGGTTCCAAATGTAATGCAGTCCAACTATTGGATATCTGCACTTCTATGTTCATGATAACACTATTTAAAACAGTCAAAGTGCAGAATCAACTAAAATATACATCAGTTGATGCATGGTTTAAACTGACATGTTATGTATATCTAAATTCTATCTTTTGAAATAACATGCATTGAGCTAGTGGACATGATATTAGACGTAATTAGCCAAACAAAGGAAGACAAATACAAACAACCTAACCACATGCAGTGAGAGGTGCCGGAAAATGTCATTGAAACAGGTAAGATGTTAATACAAGGGGTCTATTGTATATTATGAGGGCCAGAGTTAATAACATTGAGTCATTTGCATTGAAATACCTCTTAAAATGTGAGCTGGAACATATATCATATAACTTTGTTAGTCATTCTACAAGGTACATTTGATGTTCTTCAAATAGAGATGTATTTCTTCTCACATAATCATAATCATAAAAGTAAATGAGAATCATTTTCTTCTTGAATTTGTCATGTTAAATGCTACCAAGGAGTCTCAACTCCTTCCAAAGAGCTCCACATAGATTCAGAGATCTGCGAAACATTATTAATACGTCACTGTTGTTAAACAGTAAAGTTAGCTGCAATCTATTAAAATAATTTCATGAAGAACCATTTTTTTCAGGCAGTATTGTAATTTAGAATAAAGCTATGGTAATGAAAACTATTGTAAAATTATTTTATAGCATAGTTCCAATTAGTTCTTATTTTTTTCCTTTTCCATTAAAATATTGAGGTTGTAATTTGATTACAGTTCATGTGTCCTTTGTAGCACTCAAGATCTTAGGAAAGATTTTATGGACATACATATTCAGTGCTGTACATGTAATTTTTAAAAGTTTTAATTGACTTTGGTCTTTGATCATCTTTTTGTAAAACAAGTGAAATGAGCAAGCTTCTCAGAAATTCTGAAACATGTGTTATGGTAGTGTTGGTCTTCATGCACAGCTAGTGCTCCAATTAAGAGAAAGCTAGTGTTCAATTCTGAAAAATGTATTATGGTAGTGTTGCTCTTAATGCATAGCTATTGTTCCAATTAAGAGAAAGGTAGTGTTCAATTTATTGTATGAGAAAAGTCTACGTACCTGAGTAAGCTTATATGCAGTGTCAATGGCTATTTGCATGAGACAAGAGAGAGGGGGCTAGCCTGAAACCACTCTTGTGCAGGGAAAACTAATTTTCACACTAAATCATTTCCTGGACAGAGGAATCCTCCCAGTTAATTTGAGTAAAATTGTTCAAACTCATATAAGAGAAAATATTGGGTGGAATTTGTACTTTAAATACCCTTTGTAATAGAAAATTGTTAGTTCTAATTGTATGGTATTTGAAAGAAGAAAATCACAAGTTACCACACTGCTCATAACTTGCCAACAGTCCCTTTGACTTTCCTTCCATCCCGTCCCTCTTTGAGCTCCAGTATTTTTATTGCTACACAAAAACTTTCACAATTTCCCCTTTGATTGACAGTTCAATTTCTTCAAAAATATACAGATTGTATGTTATGTTGTTTTCTGATGGCAAGATGATATTGTAAACTGTTTTCCCATATTCTTGACCATTAAAATTGGGCATCTTGAGTGAGCAACTGGAGTTTCTCAGACACCTTTTGATAGCAGAGTGGTTTTAACGCATCATATGGTGACAGAGTTGTTGAGGATGCAGGAGAGAAATCAAGAGAATTGGATCTGAATCACCTAAGTAAGTTTTATATAAAAAACTTGTTTATAAAATAGCCTGAAATATTTTAATTCATGTTCTAATGTGAAAGTATAACCTATTAGTTGTTACTATTTATTTTGGGGGCAGAAGACAATTACAGTTCTTCCAAAGAATGCTTGTTTTCTTTTTCTTTTTTCATGAATTAGTAATAGGTGTGCAAATAATTATGTGTAAATATTTCTAATTAAGAACTTGAATGATTTTGTAATCTAATGTGTCATTCATATCATAATGAGTATGTTTTCATTTGGCTTTTGCTCATTCGTTTTTCTTTATAATCTTTTGACTTCTTTAGAAAATGCAGAGAAGACATCAACTATGATAGCATGCTTCACATGTCCATTATTTTGATGCTAAAAAAGCATGATTCATATTTATTTTGATATAAATAAACTGCAATGGTGAAAGTAAACTTTCATGATTTTTGCTGACCACTTAAAATAGTAAACTACTACAAAACTACAAGAATCACTTTATTTTCAAATTCCCTTTTTACTACAGTATTCTCTCACACGGTGTTACAATCTTAAGTATCTAAATTTATTACATAAATTATGCATGCATATGTGGTAAAATGTCTGAAAGAAATAAAAATTCAAAGCATGTTGAATGATCACTGATATCTGGGCTCTCCCTTCCCATGTGGCATAGTGGTTTGAAGCATTGGTTGCCAAAAAAAAAAAATGGTGAAAAGAAGTGGAAGTCCATGACTCCTGCTCCCACTGACTTCAGAGGGCAAGGAAGCTACGTGTGCAGTGGTATTGATGACGTTAGAAACTCCCTTCACAAGAGGAGCATAGAAGGCTTCTGTGACAACCCCTATCACCACCAACTCTACCCTTACATACCCAAAATTATAACAGCCTAGACAAAAAGTCATCAAAGGGAACTCTTACAAATTGTGGTAAGAATGCTGAAGAGCAGCTCTCCACAGCTGGTGACTTCTCGTGGGGGTATAGGTGGGCAAGGACTCTTTTTCTTTACAGGAGTTTGTGCATGCTTCAGTGAGAATATGGGCAATACAAGTTGTGCCCCTTTTTTTGTTTTTTCTTTTTCTCTTCCTCCTCTTCCTCCTTCTTCTTTCCTCCTTCTTTCTTTACTTCTTGAGATTCACAAGGATTGTCATGTTGATCTGAGAGGACTGGCAAGTAAGTGTGATCAGGGTTCATGTTGTGAAATTCTCAAATAATCAATAAAAATATTATGAAAAAGTCAACATATCCATTTAAGCCTTCTCCGTGTGCATATATAAACATTGGTGGTATTAGATTTACAATAAAGCTGTTGAAATATCAAAAGAAAGAAACAAAAAGGGGGAAAAAAGAGCAGAAGTCCTTCTGTGATAGCTGTGCCATATGCCACCTGGCTTTGCTGTAGATGATGAGTGTGCTTTCTGGAACAATTAGTCACATTTAATTAATTTCTGTCCGCAAGGTTAGAGGAAGTATGTGTTACTTTGAAGTTTGTCCTGCCGAGTTTAGGTTGATTGATGCCTCTTTTTTGTTGTTGTTGAGATCAATATACTCTTTCATATTCTATGCTACTGATAGTAATTAATATGTGCAATAAGTATACATATTTATAACCCAAAATAAAGAACTGGTCATAAAAGTAGAGGCATCTTCTCAGGGTTCTAGGACAATCATTTCCAGTTTGTTTGTTTGTTTGTTTGAACAAACGAACAGCACAAGCATATGTCATCATTAATAGCCTCAACCTATTCAGCAAACATTTAGCACTTGCACACTCAGAGCCTTGGATTAAATTTAGAAAATCTAAATGTATTCATATGAATTTACAACATTTAATTGTTAGTTTTGCAGCATTGAGGAAAAAATCCTAATGCCTCTGACTTTCACTGGCCATTTGTAAAGTGAGATAGAAAAAAGTTTAAGGTGACTGTTAAGTTGGACATTCTTTCAGAATTTTTATAGTTTTTATTGAAGATCTTATTTGAAAAACAAGGTTATAGAACTTCAGTTAGACTAACAACTAGCAGCAAAATTCTTATGCAATCATTTATAATTAATTTATGTATTAAGTATATGTTAAATTTTATGTTAATGCTAATGCTATCTTAAGTACCGTGTAATGAGAGAAACCATGAGAGAGATAGACAAAAAGTAAGGTTTGTACAAGATGGGATGTGATTAGCTGTAACTGTTACGTGAACAGTAAGTTACAACTGGCTACCCAAATGTGCTACTCAAGGACAGTGCACACAACCTAAGTCTCAGTATCACACTTCTATACTCTCTGTTCATTTAAGGTGAGAATCTTTTCCATCATGATTCTGCCAAAAACAGCTAATGTCATCGACATTTATTGAGTAATGAGTAGTCACTGTGTGCCAAGAACCATGCTAAACATATTACATCTACATACACACACACACACACACACACACACACAACCACTAGAGCACTAAGAGCACATCACTACGATCTAAGTATTAGATTCTGACTCTCTTTCCCATCTCCAGATTCTGAAGTATAAGCTTCCAACGTCTCCTTCCCACTGCCTAGTACTTGGGCTGTTCCGTTTCCTCTACTTTATGTGTTTTTGAATTACCACTTCCAATTCAATCTCTGCGTGCACGTTTCTGAAACTCCTGTCTCCAGTAAGTCTAGTTCATGTAAGAGTTTTTGGTTTATTAACAACTAGTTCATTTGAGCCGAAGAAGTCATGCAGTTTGTTCAGATACTACTATGCTCATGTCTGAGGAGTCTGAGGAGTTATGTCTGTAAAAGGTTTCCTGACTTTGAAAACAACATTTGCACATCTATTTATTTTTATTTGGGAATAAATTAACTTCTACTTTAACATATTTCTCATTATTTTGTATGTCAATGATTCTTAGCATTTCTATTCTGGAAGGATTGACAACCCCTCAAAAAGTAGAAGCTATTCACATAAGCAGAATTTCCTCTTGGTTAATGGGATTTAGATACATTGAGGATCCTGCTTGGATCAGAGTTCAAGCACATCCAATTTGTTATTTGAGATCTATTTACTGATGTATAACTCCAGTAATGGTATACATTTACTATTATGCTATTTCATGAAAAACACCTAAACAAGAATGAGTAATAAAGTGCAGGACAATATATTTTGGGATTTGGAAATGCCTCCTAGCACATTTTTCCTATTAGACGTCAACCTTTCCTTCCTGTCCTTCTTTATAGCTGGTCCTCTTTATTGCATCACTGGAGTTAAAAGGACTCGCTCTAATTGTCTGTAAGGAAAGGTTAAAGACTAAGCCCAAGTTTCCTGTATTTGTACTCATATCTTTTGATGGAAACAAAGATCTGCTTTGGGTAAAAAGGGTCATGGCTGAAAAGTTAGTTAAACGATTAAATTAAAAGCAGCCACTATTTAAAAAAAAAAAGTTGGGCAGACACATGACACCCTGAGCCATTAGTGCAGTAAGAACTTGGATTCATCATTCCTCAGGCCAAGTCTCTTCCTGGAATTATGGCTCAGAAAAGTCAATGTGTTCTCCTGATTTATATTATGCCATATTCCTGCCAGGCTTCTTTAACTTTTATTAAGTTTGGAAGTAAATATGGGTTCCACATTCTAGATCTCTGGCACACGCAAAGTATAGATTTTATGTAAAATTTAGACTACAGAATGACAGGGTCCAATAAATAAAATTAAGTAAATGTCTTTGTATGCTTGTATCTGGTTATGTGAGACTTATTTTGGTTTCTGTTTTCTCATGGAGAGTATATGCTTTAGGAATGGGTTTGAACTTGAATGAGAAAGCAATTTTCTTCCTGAGAGAATAAATATCTACTTAATTAAATGCTGAGTATCTTGTATTGATGGCTTCTTTTTTCTGCACTTTTTAAACTTAATCCTATTATTTTCAAGGGTTTAGACCATGCTTCTTTAAGTTGTGCATAATATATGTCAAATTACATCTCTGGCAATAAAAAGAAGTACTGAGATTTGTTGCCAACTATAGGAACTTATCACAATTAAAACAACAACAAAAAAACACAAACAAATAAACTTCCTAAAGCCCCAAAGAACCAGTGATTTGGTATACTGTACACTAAAGAGTTTTTCTAAGTTGAATAAACTTTGCTTCATTTGAAGTTTCCACTTTAGGGACAAGTGCAGCTATAATTCTAGATTCGTTGTATATCACCATTCAGAATGGATTTCAATCATGCTCTTTGCTGACATTGCCCTGGCAGATTTAGATAATTTAATATGATATCTGCTTTATGCTCACAGTTTAAGATCTGTCCTCTCAGCTTGCTCCTCCGGTCACCATGCCTATCTATGGCTATTCTTATCACTCTGGAGCAATAAACTTCTATTATTCCCTCCTTCTGTAAGTTGCTTCAGTCATGATGTTTTATCATAGCAATAGAAGAGTAACTAATATGGAAGTAACCTCAAGTTTATCCTGAAGCCATTTTGAAATAAGGTATGAAAACTATTTCAGATAATTTTCATGGCCTTGACCACCAATACAGGTGTAAATTATGACAGGTAAAACTTCTTTACTTGCCCACATAAAACTTTGATTAAAAACTTGAAGAACAGGTATGAGTGTCTCGGGTTTCCTCCTCAGCTCGCTTTTGATGGTTTTATTCCATGCAGCAAAATGAACACAGACTATTAAGATAATCTTGATATACTGATTGTCAATATGATTGTGTCTGTGTATTGAATGTTCCAATAAATTTTAGACAAGGTGAAAATTCAAAATATAAAAATTTCAAAGCTATACTCATGGATGTGACATTTAAAAAAGATTTTTTTAAATAGTTACATCTATTACAGAACATGTTGGTAAGTTTTTGAATAATTGGAAATATAGAAGCTAGAATTGTGTTGGTAACATTGGTGTTTTTAGGCATAGAAAAGGATCCTGTCAGGAAGAGTGTCATAGTTGTTTTTGTAGTCTTCTGGTATTTGCAGTCTGGTGACCTCAGTAGCTTTGCTGAGGTTATTCACTGTGCTCATAGGCATTGGTTAGCAAGAGGAGTTTCACACTATAGAAGCAACATGCTTCATTGGCCTGTGCTTTCAGCTTCCAAGGGGATTTCCTTTCTAGAGTGAATGAAATGTGTGCCTCAGGCTACTTTTCTATGAGGGCACCAAGCTTTTCATCTAAGGGTTATGGGTCAAGAGAAGTTAAATAATATTGGAATCTACATTAATAAGGTATATAATAAAATGTTGAAGAGTTGAATTATAGTATTTAAGATGAAACCCATTTTATAGAGAAACCAATATATGCTGATAATTGATTTTTGTCTGACATTATTTTGGTTTTAAGTTATATAGACATGTTATTGCAATGGATGATTAGAGAATCTATTAATTTTATTTTAGTCTTTGTTGATTCTATATTCTTTCTACAGAACTGACATAGGTCCAAAGAAAGAGCAAATGGAACTTTTATTGTTTGTTTTAAGAATGTATTAAAAGTGTTTCATACCTAAATATTTTTAATGGAAGTATTTCCTTGTTTTGGATATGAATAGATATATCTATTTTTCAGCTTTGAAATGTTTTAATAACTTCAGTTACACTTATTTCATATGCCACAAGCTATGTCCCCAATCTTTGGCAGGAATCATAGGATCAAAGGGTAATGCTGCAAGTATCACAATTCCTGATCTCAAATTATACTGCAAGCTACACTTCAAAGCCATAATAGCAAAACATGGCAGTAGTAAAAATGGACATGTACAGCAATAAAATAAAGTGGTTGACCAAGAAATAAAATCTCCCACCTAACACCATTTAATTTCAACTAAGGTAGCCAAATAACATTAAAACTTTTTAACACACGGGAGTTGGGAAATTGGATATACACATGCAGAAAAAAAAATCAGATCTATGTCCTACATCATTCAAAAAATTAACTGAATTTTGATCTAGGACCTTAATTCCAGTCCTGAAGTTTTGATACTGATAGAGGAAATTGACAGAAATATGGTCAAAGACTTTCTAAAAATGATCTCTAGTGCCATAGGAAACAATCCCAAGAAATGATAAATGAGGCTGCATGTGATTAAAAAGCTTCTGTACAGCAAAGGAAATAATCAGCAAAGTGAAAAGACCATCTAAAAAATTGGAAAAGAAAGTGGCCTACTATTTAAAAAATAGAGGAATTACTGTCCAGAATACATAAAGGACTGAAAAATTAAGACACCAGAATAAATCGAATAAAAAAAAAGATGAATGGGCTAAAGAAGTAAATAGATATTTCTCAAAAGAAAGAATGACCATGGACGGGGATTGTATTAGTCTTTGTTCTCTTGTGAGGAGACAGAGACACTGCAGCCAAGGACTGTGCGACCAACATAAAACAGCTCATTAAAAAAAAAAATTTTCAGGGACCTTAATTACAATTTCAAAGGGTGAGTCCATGAACATCATGGCAGTGAGCAGGAAGGTAGAAATAACTCTGGAAGACTAGCAGAGAAAGACAGAGACAAAGAGAGACAGCCACATAGTCAGACAGGAGGAAAAACATACACATAGACAGAGCCACAAGACAGGATCTACTATGGGCTTTTAAAACTTCAAAACCAACCGTCAGTGATACATCTCCCCCAAAAATGTCACCCAATTCTTCCTAAATAGTTCAACAGCTAGTACCTAAGCATCAAATATTTGAGTCTATTGAGGTCAATCTCATTCAAACCTCCACAGAGACCAATAACTATTAGAATAGTATTCATAATTCTTAGCTATCAGATAAATGGCAGTTCACACTGCTCTGAGAGACTTGTTCACTCCAGTTAAAATGTATAAAATCAAGAAAATAATGCTGCTGAATGTGTGGAGAAAGAGGAATATTTATTTACCCTTGGTAGGAGTAAAAACTGGTGCAGTCACTATGCTGGGGCAGGGGGTTCAACTACTAAAACTGGAATTTCCGTATGATTAAACTAACACTTTTGCCAGATACCCAAGGAATATAAACCAGCATACTACAGTGACCCTTAAACATGTTTAGTACTGTTCTGGTTACATAAGTCACACTGCCTGTCGAGACACATGTAGATAAATACACATTGAGCAATATACACAAGACATTAGTTGTTGATGTCATACCTGTTGATGTTTTTCATTAAAATTTTTATCTATTCAAATAGTTCTTTAAGCCGGGCGGTGGTGGCTCACGCCTTTAATCCCAGCACTCGGGAGGCAGAGGCAGGCGGATCTTTGTGAGTTCGAGACTAGCCTGGTCTACAAGAGCTAGTTCCAGCGCAGGCTCCAAAGCCACAGAGAAACTCTGTCTCGATAAACCAAAAAAAAAAAAATAGTTCTTTAAGAAAATATTTGTACACTTTATTTCTTAGTTCTCTTATCATCTTATACTAATCTAGAAGTCTATCAAATGATATGCA
>JAQHUG010000131.1:5418604-5450900 GCA_028555095.1 Dicrostonyx torquatus
GATGTAGCACCG
This sequence comes from Dicrostonyx torquatus, assembly GCA_028555095.1. Classification (NCBI taxonomy): domain Eukaryota; kingdom Metazoa; phylum Chordata; class Mammalia; order Rodentia; family Cricetidae; genus Dicrostonyx; species Dicrostonyx torquatus. The sequence goes on from JAQHUG010000131.1 coordinate 5,418,617, forward strand.
TGGCACAAATAACCCCTTCTCCCCCGCTCTAACTCCCTGAACCCCAGAGCCTTAGCCCTGGAGCCTGCTGCTTTGTTAGGTCCTAGGACCCCGCAGCTGGAAGGGGGAGCTGGGGTGGGCTGGGAAAAAATCCAGTACCCGGTCCTGTCCCCGAATGACCAGAGGGTTTAGAGGAATAGAATGGCCCTGCACCCTTCCCCGGTCTGGGCGGGTGCCGGGTAGGGACAGACTTACCCCTCCAGATGTTTCTGCTGGAATTAGATCAGGGCCCCCTGATTCTCCAGGATCCCTCCAGATGGTTCTGCTGGGATTAGGTCAGGGCCCCCTGAAGCTCCAGGATCTCAGAGGCCCAAAAACTATAAACTTTAAGGAAAGAAAATTCAAGCAGAACAAATCTGGAGTCAAGCAAGACCAGTGCATGTATAATGGAAAATCTGATTCATATGTGATTTTTTAAATATCAGTGTAATATTAATCTTCATAGAATGACACATAGAAGTTGGGCATGGGTCCTTCAATAATTAGCAGTAAATGGGAATCCTAAGGTCTATCAGTAAGTTTTCTGGAATGTCATACAAATATCTAAATTTTTTCATGGGTGTTCAGAAGATGGTACTAATTCTTACCTTGTTACTTTGTAAAGTCCCTGTAATATAAATTAGAAAATGGATATAAGTACATGATCACTGTCTAAGGAGAGCAATTCTACTATAGTCAATTTCCCAATTCAGGACATTGTGAGTAAGAATCTATTTAAAAATTGAAAATTAGAACTGAGATTTCAAAAAACAATTTCTTAATTTCTTCTGAGGAAAAAATGAGTTTAAAACTTTTGAAAACTAGCATGTATGTGTATGTCAAAAGTTCTATTTGTTGTTCCATATTCCATATATTAATTAGTTACTTTTCTCATCAAAATCATAAAATGCTGGACTAAAGCAAGTTAAAGATGGCAGGCAAGGCATGGCAGGACTGCTTTAGTCCAGAAAGGCAGGAGATGTATATCAGCTGGTGGAGTCATGGCTAACAAGAAGCCTTGAGTTTGACTCCCCTATCACATAAGACAGTATTTTGTCACACAGGCCAGTGGTCTTAACACTTCAGGGGTAGATGTCGGGCCATCAGGAGTACAGTGTCATTCCTGTTTCAGATAGTTCCTGGCTAATCTGCTTTACATGAGATCCTGTCTCAAAAGGGAGCCAGAGTTCAGTGTTTTCTATTTCCTCTTGCCACGCCTCATGTCTTAAAGGCTCAAGCCTTTAGAATGGGGAAGAGAACACAAGAATCCTGTGTGGGCCTTCTCGACATTAACCATAATAGTTGCCTTGAGCACAAATGAAAGACACATATCAAAGTCAGAAAAATATTAGATGAATAAAAAATCAAAACATTAAAAATAAAGTAGCTTTGCAGAAATCCTTGGAATTTACAGGGGCTACTGAGATGCTTCAGTAAGTAATTACAGTTGCCACCACGCCTGACTACCTGTGTTCAGTATACGAACTTACATACTAGAAGAAAAAAAATAGACTCAGACCAACTTTTTTCTGACCCACATGTGCACCCTGGCCCACTTCCCACCTCCACACACAAAGAAGTAAATAAATGGATAATGTGAGAACTGTCCTTGGAAAATGGACAGGTAAAATGACAGTGCGGTTCACATGTTTTAATCTTAATGTTCTCATAATTTTATATTGATAATTACATAAGAAAGACAGAAGAGATGATGTGTTTTCTCCCGAGAAATTTATAAGATCCAATTGTAACTGAGACTGTTGTCAGAGGCATAGGGAAAAGCCTGGAAATGGCTCAGTGTGTAACAGCTCTTACTGCACAATTATGAGGAACTAAGTTCAGAGCCTAGCATTCACATAAGAACAAGGGCATGCACAATTGTGCCTGTAATTGTAGTCTTAGAAATGAGTAATGGGAAATTCAAATATAGGAGGATCATTGTGTTAGGATGACCTCTAGCTTTAGGTTCACTGAGAGTACCTGTCTCAAGGGAGCAGTGTACAGAGTGCTGGAGGCACTGACATCTTTCTGTGGCCCCTGAAAGTGCTTAGAAACACATACCTATGCATATATATGTGTAGAGACCAGAAGTGCGCACACACGTGCACGCACGCACACACACGCACGCACACACACACACACACACACACACACACACACACACACAGTTGTTCAAGAGGAGAGACTTCTTAGCCTTGAAACAGCAAATATTTATTCAGTTAATTGTGCTTTGTCACTTCCAGGAATTTTTCAAAAGAGAAAGATCAACATTCTGCACAAAACTTCTAAAAGTTGGTTTTGAAATGATGGCTCATATGAAGCAAATTAAATGCTCTTTGGCAGCAGAGGTCTTAATCAGTGTTAAAGTTATGCATAATGACCCTGCATGACAATGGTGATCAAAATGATTAATGATGTAAGCTGCATATTTCACCTTATAACTTGTGTAAGAAAGTGAAAATATCTTCATGCATACTTCAAAAGTATATAGTCTTGTGAGTGCGTGTATGTGAACCTGTGTGGTGTGAGTGTGTTTGTTGCAATTTTAAAAGGGTAATTTTTTGTTTGCAAGCATGATTAGTTGTAGGAATATGTGAATTTTATGTTTATATATGTTTAGGATTACGTTTATGTGTCTGTATTTATGGGTATCTGTGATTCACAGATATTAAAAGTTGAAACGCTAAGTCTAAATAAATGAAATCTTCCATATAGGTAAGATTATATTGTGGAATTCATGTTCTTATACATCTCCTAGTGAATCTGTTTCCATGTGTTTCTCTGTCTCTCTGTATTTTGTAATTATTTGATAACTACCGTTACAATTACTGAAATATTCATTTAAATATAAAATGTGTTTTAGAATAAGTACCTCCCAAGGCATAATAAATATGGTAATAACTTCTAACTAGCTAAACAAAACCAGATAAACTATACACTTTAAAAACAAAATAAATAAGCAGAAAATAGTGCAAACTTTTCTATCATTTGGAAACATTCTATGGGGAGTGTAATGGTGCTCTGTATACTTCAATCACTTTTATCTTCATTTTTATACATTTTAAACAAGTTTTTTTATTGTTAAAAGAAAAATTTACATTTACTCCCCTTGTTCCCGGCCCTCCCACTCCCCCACTACCCCACCGCCCTCCCCCTGCTTCCTTAAGATGAGGCAGGATACCCTGCCCTGTGGGAAGCCCAAGGCCCTCCCCCCTCCATCTCGGTCTAAGAAGATGTGCATCCATATAGAATAAGTTCCCAAAAAGCCAATACATGCAGAAGAGATAGGTCCCAGTGCCATTATCATTGGCTTCTCAGTCAGTACCCATTGGCAGTCACATTCAGAGAGTCCGGTTAGGTCATATGCTCATTAAGTCCTGGTCCAGCTGGATTTGATGAGCTCCCAATAGGTCCAGCACACTGTCTCTGTTGGTGGGCCAGTCCCTCATGGTCCTGACTTCCTTGCTCATCTTCTCCCTCCTTCTGCTCTTCCACTGGACCTTGGTAGCACAATCTCTTCCTCTGATGTGAATGTGGGTCTCTGGCTCTATCTCCATCCATCATGCGAAATTTCTATGGTGACGATTAAGATATTCAACAAAGTAACTATGGGACAAGTTCAGTTCAGGCAATCACTCCTCTGCTGCCCAAGTACCTAGCTGGGACATCCCTGTGAATACCTGGGATCCTCTCTAGAGACAAGTTTCTTGCAAATCTTAAAATGACTCCTGTTAATGTAGATATCTTATTCCCTTCTCCAATATCCACCCTTCCTCCATCTTCACACTCCCACAAGCCCAGGCTCTCCCTGGTTCTTCCTTTCTCGCTTCTACCCCCCTCACTTTTGCCTACCCCCTTCCCCAATCGCTACCTCCACCCCCATCCCCACACCTGTGCTTCCATGTACATTGTTACTTTAAGTGAGGTAGTGTCCAACTCTGCATTTTAGGCTACCCTTGAGCTCATAATATCCCAACAGTTTAGTTTCAGAATGCTGGGATTGCAGATATGAGCCACCATGCCCAGCTCAAATTGTAACTGGGAGGGTAGTATTTATTTTTATTTAAAAGAGTTCCTCTATGCTTCAGTATAAAACTAGAGTAATTCAGATACTTAAACAGGTGTCACTTGTTTCTAATGATCTGAGGTGTTAGGATTTACTTCACACCTCACTCAGGAAAAAGCAAAGAAGACCAGAGGTGAGTCTAATCCTATAGACCAGACAGCCTTTCAGATCAAGTTCAGTGACATTAGTAGTATTCTGGGAAAGAAAATACATGACGTAAAGTAATATTGTCAAATTCTATCGTCTTTAAGCCTCTGACTGAATTCAGTTTGCATTAGATCTGTAAGATTCTCTGGAAGGAAACATCAGCTTAAGTCAGCATTCCACATGTATATTTGACTGTGGAAGTCTTTTCTGTTTTTGTTTTCTCCTGCAGCTCATCCATTAACGTGTCATGAAAATACAATTCTACAGTTAAGTACTGATATACAAATGCCTCAAATGGAGCATAGCAATAGATTATTTATAGTTCAGAATACTTGATAGTTGTTTGTGTTATTCTTGTGTGGTCAATTTGCTCTGGCCTTCCAGGAGACACAACTTAAATTAGGTACTCAATAGTAGTTTGCTCTGAAAGCATCAATATTTATTTGTAAGCACTGGTTCCTCAGTAGCACATATAACCATTTTTATAAACCAGCTAAAAGATTCTTTCTTGTGCAATAATTAGAAAACTGAAAAAAATGTGAGAAAAATGAAACCTAAACATCTCTTTACAGTGTCGATATCTATTTTACTGCTGTCAGGGTCCTGCAGATGCAATGATGCATCTCTTAATCAGACACCTGGCTCATGACATGCAGTGTCCAGTGTAGTACATTAAATTCTGGGCCATAAGCTGAAGGTATTGATGCACCTCAATGTGTTTATAGCATAATTTTGAGGTCGAGAATGACAGGAAACTAAGTTTTCTGTATAGTGAAACCTCTCGTCAGATATTCACACTGAACCTTCAACATGCTAGCATTTTGAAGTTTTCTAAATGCTTAGCTCATTACCGTATACACCTCCAGTTCAGCAAAAGCCTCATCATCTTCAATCAGGCCATTTCTCCCATGACACTAATACTTGGATTCACATTTAGCATGGCTTTTCATTACTCTATAATTCATTTCTTAGTGTTTTGGAGTGTTTATACAGGCATTCTACTGTGCACTGAAACACTGTAAATCCTTGCTCCTAAATATAATTTACTGCCCATTAATCAATATTTCTCCATCCATTCCTTCATCTTTCTCTCCTCAGCCCCTGATTACTAACAATTTCTACAAGATCAATATTTTTCTATCACACGAATGAACACTCCACAGAACACAGTGCTGTCCAGTTAACCCCATCATGGAATGACTAGATTGCTTTCATTTGCAAAGATATATATTTTATCCCACTGTGTACACATGTCACCTTTATGTTTTATAGACAGATTATTTCTTCCTTTTGACTACTATCTTCTGAAGTAAACATAGGGGTGCTGGTGTCCCTCCAACATACTGATTTTAATTGGTTTACATAAATACCTAGCTAAAGCAATGTGAATTATAGGGTAATTGTATTATTTTGTTAAGACTCAGTTGACTGTTAGCATGAAAAATTATTTCTTGGCTATGTGTTTTGTTCCCTTGGTTTTCAAATCCGTTTGCATGGTGCTGCTATGCTATTTTTATTACTCCAGTTTTGTGATATGTTTAAGGTCAGGCTGTAAAGTGCTTAATACTTTGACCTTTTTGCTCAAGATAGCTTTGACTATTTAGTATTTTCTTTTACTTATTTCAAGTTTAGGATTGTTCTTTAGAGTTCTTTTGATCAGTGTGAGCAGTATTTTAATGAAGATATAATGAATCTGCAGATTTGGGTTTAATATTTTAATGATATTAATTTATTAATCATATAACAAATACTTTTCATATCTTTGCTTACTCTTTATTTTCTTTCATGAGCGTTTTGTGGGTTTCATTGGGGTTCTTTAAATTTACTCTCACTTTTTCAAATAACCTTAAATGTATTTCTTTAGTTGATTAAAGGAATGTGGGCATTTCTCTGTTTTGCATGTTATGTTTTCAGAGGATAACTTGAGTTAGTTTGCTTCTTATACCATATGAACTTTGTGAGTTGAACTGAGAAGTTCCTTTACACTCTGAGCCATCTTGCCAGCCTTTTTCTTGATTGTTGTTTTTTTGTTTTGTTTCTTTCTGGATTTTGATTCTCAAGGCTGTTGGAGATGAGATTGCTTTGTTTTCTTAGAAAATTTCCACATGTTGATTTCCATTTTGAAACTTTGCTTCATTCGTTCCTCTATTAGTTCTAGCGGTTTGTGCTGGATTCTTTGGAGATAGTTGCAACATTAAGATCCAGTCATGTTCATTTAGTGGAAATTGTACTTCCTCCTTTTTACCTTGGGTACCCTTTGCTTCTCTGCTAACTGCTATAAGGACTTGCAAGTGCTTTGTCACATAAAAGTGGGATGTTTGAGTCCTTGTCCTGCTCCTGATCTTAGATTCCACCTTCACATTTTAACAAAATTTATCACAAAATCATATAATATTTCTCATACACATTGCCAAACATTGTTTCTGAGAATCTCTCATAACACCCTTGTGTAAATTCTGTATAAAGAATTTCATGGCATTTACATGCTTGCTTAGTTCAAAATACCTCATGCTGCATGAAGTGTGAAGATCCCAATATCTAAAGAAGGAGATGGCAGTCACCTACCTGGATGCTACAACTAATCTCTATGACATTACTAACACATTAAGATAAAATATAAGCATGGTGGCATGAGAAAATAAGTGTATGAAAATTTAAATGTATCCTCAAAGTGGATATTTTGAGAGTACCAAGTAAAAACCTCCTAAACCTGTTGTGGGATTAATGATCCAATGTAAGTTCATTTTAAATTACTTGTTCATTAGCCTCTTTAGCTTCGTCTACCCCTCTGTGGTACAGCATGTCCTTGTCAAAAACAAGTAAACATACTTATTTTCCCTTTCTGTTTATATATATTTATATATTGGTTTTTCAAGACAGGGTTTCTCTGTAGCTTTGGAGCCTGTCCTGGAACTAGCTCTTGTAGTAGACCAGGCTGGCCTCGAACTCACAAAGATCTGCCTGCCTCTGCCACCTGAGTGCTGGGATTAAAGGCATGTGCCACCACCGCCCAGCTCTGTTTATATTTTTAAAAGCATATTTTCCAATTGTGTTCCTCATCTCAGACTTTTCAAAAAGTTTTTATTATTATTCATGTGTTTGCATTATTTTATATTTTCAGGGGACTTTTTTATTGACTGTAACTTATAATTATATTTTTGCCAATTTTTCATTTTTATTTCATTTTTCTTTTTCTATTCTTTACCTCTTTTATTGTTTATTTTTAACAGAAATTTAATTCCCTCAGGGTGTTAATTGGAAAGGATCATTGAGTTTTTTGAAATATTTTTCATGTCTGTTTTCACAGTGACTGATTTTAAATGTGATAATTGTTTGGTTTGAATTCTTAGTTTGGAATTTTTTTCCATTGACTCATTTTCCATGGCTATCTCCACACATATGTAAATCCGAGGCACTGAAATGTTTACTAAATGTCCCAGCCAGGTTGCCTAGGAGCTAGGTGGGAACAGACAGGGAGTCTAGTTGTTTATCCAATTATTTATTGAGTAACATTCATCCCCAGTCACATAACCAGTGATCTCTCTTATTTTATTTCTTTCTGGTTTTTTTGAAATTGTAACTTAATTACAAATTTCTCCCTTCCCTTTCTTCCCTTCAAATTCCTAAGTATACCCCTCCAGAATTTCCTCAGTTTTCACTGATTATTATTTCATGGATACATATATGTGTATATATGTATATATTTCTGATACAGTCTGTTGAGTCTGTCTAATTTTAATTTTATGTGTATCTTCAGGGTCAACCATATGTCTCTGATCTCTTTACTTCACTCACTATTTTTCCAAGCCTGGCATTCTGACCCTGACACACCTTCATCTTCGTGAGTATAAAGATGACCTAGGTTGGAGTCTTGAAAGTCTAGTGGATCACTCACTGTATGACTCTTCAGCCATTCCTTACTGAATTAGCTTATGCTGTAATTTAGTAGAATTCTAGAAAATAACATAGACATATTCAATCTTCCAAGTTTATTCAAAAATCACAAATGTTCCCTTTCAATGTATATAAGAATTTAGCATTGTAAACCTTTAGACAGTTTATATGTGACAGATCAGTAAAGATCCATGTCTCAATGGTATTACCTTTATATTAACATTTCAATTTATCTTTATAGGAGTCCTATTTTCTTTTAATTTTTGTGAATATTTAACCATCATTATTATGTTTAAAACAAACACATTTGAACATTTAATTAGATATGTTCCCAGAGAGTGGTTATCAATATCACATCCAATACATATCAATGGTGTACCCATTCTCAATATACTGAAAAAAGTAAAGTACCAGTGACAGGGGAATGTGGTAAATGACAGTATAAAGATGCAGTTAGAAGAAATTAGAAACAACATGAGAGAACATCTTTGAATCAAATCTTGGAATATAGAAAAAAATAGAAGTCTACTTCTATTAGCAAAAAGAAATTAGAATAATACAAAAGAAAAAACCAATTGGATGAATTTAGAAACTCAAAATAAAATAAAATAAATACTTAGGCATCATAATAACTTCATATAAGTATTGTTTTTATTTTAATAAAAGAAAGGTTCGTTATAAAATAATTAGATAAATATTAAATCTGATTAGATAATGGAAGGTATAAAAATTTGAGTATTTAAAGTTTTGTGTATTTTGAAAGTTGTCATTGAAGTGATCTATTAGTGAAATGGTATGCGTCTAATGAGGTCTGAGATTTGCTTCACAATTACATTAGGAGAAAGGACGAGGAAGTAGATTTTATATGTATACAGTAGATTGGTTCTGCCTTGATGATTGTTGAAAGTGATATGAACATTAGGTTCATGTACACTTCTCTCTAGTTTTATCTTGGAAATTTCTCATAAGAAATGAAATAACTAAGTAACTCGTTTTTAATTCCTTTCAAAAATAAGTATGCTTTACTTTTAAGAAATTAAACTTATAGTTTATAGCTCTTTTAATTAACAAAATAATGTCCCCCAAGTCCACCCGATAATCATTCGTATCTACCTATTTTATTTCCTTTTACTAACAAGACCAACCTGTTTTTAGTCTGTTCCTCTATACTTACCGTCTGTGTTTCTATGGATTATAGCTTGTTTATCAATGAATTTACATCTGATATCCACATATAATCAAATACATGCCATTTTTGTCTTTCAGGGTTTGGGTTAACTCACTCTGGATTTTTATTTTTTTGTTTGTTTTGTTTTGTTTTGTTTTGTTTTTTTCGAGACAGGGTTTCTCTGTGGCTTTGGAGCCTGTCCTGGAACTAGTCTTGTAGACCAGGCTGGTCTCAAACTCACAAAGATCTGCTTGCCTCTGCCTCCCGAGTGCTGGGATTAAAGGCATGCCCCACCACGGCCCAGCCCACTCTGGATATTTTTTGTTTTGTTTTGTTTTTTGTAGTTGTTCCAACCCGTTGCCTGTAAATTTTACAAAGTCATTTTTTTTAAATTGCTGGGTAATATTTCTTTGTATAAATGTACCATATTTTCTTTATCCACTCTTTAGTTGAGGAACATTTATGGTGTTCCTAATTCTTGCATATCATAAATAGAGCAGCAATGAACACACCTGAACAAGAGTCTCTATGATAGTGGATGTATGAGTATGCATTCCATCAACAGTGCATGAGTGTTCCTCTAACTCCACATTCTAAACAGCATGAGCTGTCACGTGTTTAACTGAACAGTAGTCATTTGGGCAAATGCGAGACGAATTCTCAAATTAGACTTAATTTGCATTTCCCTGATGAACGAGAACTTTTAACATTTCATTTCTCACTTGTTTACCTCCACTGTGAACTCTCTGTTTGTATTTGCATCCCATTTAAAATTGGGTTATCTGTTTCCTGGATATTTGGATTCTTGAATTTGCTATATATTTTGGAAGCTATACTTGTAGGAGATATGTAATTGGTAAAGTCTTTTCCCATTCTGTAGACTGCTGCTTTGTCCGAATGACATTGTCCTTTGCCATGCAAAAACTCTTCATTTTCATGAAGTCCCAATTATTAATTGTTGATTTTGGTGTTGATGCTACCCATGTGCTCTGGAAGTCTTTTCATGTGCCAGTGAGTTCAAAGCTACTCCCCATTTTTTCTTCTACAAGGTTCAGTATATCTGATTGAAAGCAAGTTTAAAGGATATATGCTATGGTAGTATCTTCTTTTATTTCTTTCAGGAGTAGTATGAATGCCATAACAAGTGGTTTGTGGAATATATTGAAACCCATTGAATAAAGTAACCAGAAACTATCCACTATGGAGATATGAATACTCAGTAATCTATATTTAGATATTTTAAAATATAGTCTTAGAAAGCAGAAGTATCACTTTACTGGCGTCAGAAGCTGACAGTTGGCACTTTAAGCAAATGGTCTAAGAAATTTCACCATAAGTGGAATAATCTGTTTTGTGCCACTAAAAATCCATACACTACAGTAGTGCTTTAAGACACCTCTGCCAAAGTTATATCACTAAATCTAATTATGAGACAGTGTCAGATCACTTATTCTCCAAATTAACTAACTTATCTTCCAATACCAAAGTTTGGAATATCAAGAAAAGTCTGAGGAGATATTTTAGGCCAAGATGATTAAGGTAGTGTCTTAAACTGAAATATTTTTCTACTAAAACTTCAATTGTTAAAGAATAAAAAAACTATGCCAACACCTCCCTTAGCCAAGAAGCTATCTTCACTTGATACCCACTGGAAAAGATAAAAATAAGAAAAAAATTCTTCAGTGGAGTGAGACTGGGTATATCAAACATATGATTTTTCATTTAAAATGTTGAAAATCAAAGGCTACCAATGACCAGTTACCAATAAGTTGAGGAGCACTGCTGCTCTTGCCTACAGCGTGACTTCAGTTACGTACAGGACCCAGTACTTAAGAATAGAAATGTATATTTGGGTCTGGGTTATCTCACTCAGGATAGTGTTTTGTACTTCCATGCATTTGCATACAAAATTCAAAGATGCCATTGTTTTTTTAACCACTGAGTAGTACTCTAATGTGTAGATTTATCCATTCTTCCATTGAGGGGCATTTAGGTTGTTTCTAGATTCTGGCTATTACAAATAATGCTGCTATGAACACAGTTGAACAAATGCTTTTGTAGTATGATTGGCATATCTTGGGTATATTCCCAAGAGTGGTATTGCTGGATCCTGAGGTAGGTTGAGTCACGATTTTCTGGGAAACCACATTTCCAAAGTGGTTGTACAAATATGAATATGGTATGTACTCACTCATTAGTGTATTCTAGCCATAAACAAAAGACAATGAACATATAGTTTGCAAGCCTAGAGAAGCTAAGTAATAAGGTGAACCCAAAGAAAAACATATATAGATCCTCCTGGAAAGTGGAAGCAAACAAGACCACCAGGCAAAAGTTGGGAGCATGTGGGTGGGGTGGTGTGGGGAAAGGGGAGAGGGGAAATGAGAAGGAGGAAGGGGAGGGTTGGGGAGAGCCTGGGGGAGTGAGATGGTTGAGATGGAAGAAAGACAGATATGGGAGTAGGGAAGAAGATATCTTAATTAAGGGAGACATTGTGGGGTTGGCAAGAGGCTTGACTATAGAGGAGATCCCAGATGTCCAGAGGGATGTCCCCAACTAGGACCTTGGGCAGTGGAGGAGAGGGTGCCTGAACTGGCCTTGTCCCATAGTCAGACTGATGACTATCTTGAATATCACCTTAGAAACTTCATCTGGTGACAGATGGAGATAGAGACAGAGACCCCCACATGGGAATACCGGACTGAGCTCCCAAGGTCCAGTTGAAGAGCAGAAGGAGGGAGAATATGACCAGGACTACGAGGGGTTGGTGCACCCACTGAGACAGTGTGCCTGATCTAATGGGAGCTCACCAAATCCAGCTGGACTGGGACTGAAAGACCATGGGATCAAACTGGATCCTCTGAATGTGACTGACAATTGGGGCAGACTGAGAAGCCAATGATAATGGCATTGGGATTTGTAGAGACTGCATGTACTGGCTTTTTGGGATCCTATTCTATTTGAATGCACAACTTCCTAAGCCTGGATGGAGCAGGGAGGGCCTTGGACTTCCCACATGGCAGGGTACCCTGCCCTCTCTTAGGACTGGAGGAGGAGGGGAGAGGGTGACTGGGGGAGTGGAAGGGAAGTGGGAGGAGGGCAGAAAGTGGAAATTTTGATTCCTAGTATTATTAATGTAATAAAAACAAAACAAAAAAGAATAGAAATATAAACATAAGCATTTCTGTAAGTCAGTAAAAGTATAAAAATATATAAAGAAATTAATGTTAATCAAGTTGGCTTAGCCTTTCCAAAATTTATAAAATATTTCAAAACGTCATCTCATACAGTTTAATTGTATTTTTCATTTTAAATTTATTGTTTAAAATGCAAATTGAGTTGTGAGAAACTGTTTCTTTTTAAAAGCTAAGGAAACTGCATGTCCTCTTCTGAGTCTAAGGAAGAAGGAAAATGTTGAGTCCAGACATATGTTCGTTAAGTAGCCAGTCATATGTGCAGACTTCTGATCAAGAATGATAAGAAAGACTCGATTTTCAACAACTGCAAGCTTAGAATTTGGGCAATGGCCTATGATGTGGGATTTCTCTCTGTGAATTTTATTAATACAACTAACAATAAAGAAAACTGGCTTGGCCTGATAGGGTAGAACAGAACTAGGTGGGGAAAACTATACTGAATGCTGGGAGAAAGGAGGCAGAGTCAGGGAGAAGACATGTAGCCCCACCGGACACAGATGCTGGAACTTTACCCGGTAAGCCACAGCCTCGTGGCAATACAGAGATTACTAGAAATGGGTTAAATTAATATATAAGCGTTACCTAGTAAGAAAATAGAGCTAATGGGCCAAGTAGTGATTTAATTAGTATTGTTTCTGTATGATTCTGTGTGATTATTTCAGGTTTGAGCAGCCAGCTGGGCGGGAAACAAACAAACAGCCCCTCCTTACAATACGGCTAGTTTGCTTTGCCTGTATAACTATCCTAAGACTGGTAATGATTGCCTTTGCTGAGATCCAGAAAAGTATTCAATTTAAGTTAAATCTCTGCTCTGGCTGATAAGAGGTATCCATGGAGACAAGATCTAGCTGTTAATATGGGATAGGAAATATGAGAGACATTTCTGTAGCCCTAGAGAGGGGTATCACCTGAAATTGCATTGACAGAAGTTTCTCTAGCTCTCAAACATATTATGATCATGAAAATGAGCCATTGTAAACTGTAGTTTGCTTTATTTGTTAGGCCAATATGCCACATTAAATTAATCAAAAATGAATGAGCATGGGGAGGTGGAGTTTTATGTTGTACTAACAGTGATGGGATGATATTGCTTTTAAGATGCAGAGTACATCATGATTAATCAGTTCAGGTATAATCTTGTAGACTGTAGACTGCATGTATTAAAATGTCTGACATTTTGTTGAAATCATTTTTGTATATAAGATTAACTTTTAAACAAGATTTCAATTATGATTCCATGAAGACAATTTCTGTGATGATCCTAAGGCATTTTAAAAGAAATACATAAAAGTATAATTATTTCATTTACCACCAGGTTATCACACAGATCCTTAATAGGAAGTGGTAAACTCATCAGAATGGGGAAGTGTAACACTTTCACTCAAACATCCTTCAAGATTCTGACTTTGTGTTAGAAATACTGAGTGCACTTACTTATTTACATACTCTGTAGCTCATAGGAAAACGTACTATACTTCATCAAGTATGAATGCAAGGACAAAGCAGTGATGGAATAAGCTGAAAATCAGAAATGACTATGATTCATGTTTATAGAATCTAGTACATTTTTATTAAATAATTTTTGTTGTCTGAGGTTTCTTTCCTGCCTGGTTCTCGCAATCATTAAGTCTCAAAGAAATCACACAGAGTCTACATTAGTTATAAACTGATTAGCCCATTAGCTCAGGCTTCTTATTTACTCTTATAACTTATATTAGCCCACTATTCTTGTCTATGCTAGCCACATGGCCCGGTACCTTTTTCAGCAAGGAAGTCAAATCTTGCTACTACTGTGGCTGGGTCACAACTGCTAACTAGGACTCCCTTATTCCCAGAATTCTTTTGTTCTCCTTGACCTGCCTCTACTTCCTGTCTAGTTGTATGACCTATACTTTCTGTCGTGTTAATGGCCGATCATCGTTTATTTAAAATATAATTGACACTAAATTTTGAATGTAAACAAAAATGTAAGCAAAAAAACAATTAAAATACTGAAAAGGGATTATTTACAGGCCCTTTGTCCATTAATTCCTGCTGCCTATTTTAGCTGCTTTTACTAATTTCTTACATCATACAGAATTTGTATATATCAGCAAACATATAGTAAATTGGTTTGTATATATATTCACCTCACAATATTTTGTGTGTGTTTCTTCATATTAGTCCATTTGTATTGGATGATAATTAGTGGGTACAGGTCAAACGACATATATACATGAAAAGATACAGACCCACATATTTGTGCAAGGCCTTCTTAGGTCATGTAGTAGCATAGAATCACATAGTTTGTTTTGTTATCTTAATATAAAAACTATAGATACTTTGTCAAGAAATTTAGCAAATATTATCTAAACTTCCTATCTTAGGGTTTCGATTGCTATGAAGAGATACCATAACCATGGCAACTTCTATGAAAGAAGAAATTAATTTGGACTAGCTTCCATTTTTAGAGGTTTGTCAATTATCATTATGTAAAGGGATAACAGCATGTAGAAAAAAAAGGTACTAGTGATGGATCTGAAACTTCTATATCTTGATCATCCACAGAAAGCTGAAGTAACTCTCTGCTATCCTGGGCATAGCTTGAGCATAGGAGACTCAAAGCCTACCCCCACAGACATACTTCCTCTAAGAAGGTCATACTACTCCAACAATGCCTCACCTCTTAATAAGTGCCCCTCCTAATGGGGGCAATTTTCTTTCACACCACCACATTCCATTCCCTGGCCTCTATAGTTTTCTAATGATGTCATATTCCAAACAGGCATTCAGTCCAATTTCAAAAGTCCCCATAGTCTCTAGTAGTCTCAAACTTATTTAAAAGTCTAAAGTTCAGTGTATCTTCTGAGAGCCATGCAATCTCCCAACTGTAATCCACTGTAAAGTCAAAATCAAAATCTAAGAGCATATCAAATACATCCAACATATAATGACATATGTACATTACCATTCTGAAATGTGGAATCATAGTGAGGCAATACCACAATCCAAGCCAAACAAAGACCAAATGGGCAAACTCCACTTCACATTTCCATGCTTAATGTCAAAGTGCTCTTCAGATGCCCCAGTCCTTTCAACTTTGTTGACTGCAGCATACTTCTTTCTCTAACTCCACTCCCTGTTAACAGCTGTCCTTGGCAGTTAGCCCATTATTCTAACATCTCTAACATTTTGGGGTCTCCAAGGCAATTCAGGCTTCATTTAATAGTCTTTGTTGGCCTAAGTTGCTTTCCTTAGATGCAGAAGGAGATTCTATAACCGCTTTCTTCTATCCTTAAATATAAATTTAGAAACATATGGCCAAAGCTGGTAAGTTCTGCTGTTTTCTGGACCTGGAACATGAACCCCATGTTCACTTCCTTCTTTACTAGCTTTTTGATTTCGATTATTTCCTTCAGTTGATCTTGAATTTTTTAGAAGTGGCTCTGTAGAATACATTGATCTTGAACTCAAATATGCCTGCCTGTGCATCTTGAATACAGTGATTAAAGGTGTGCACCACCACAACAGGCTCTAAACTTTTATTTAGTCCTTTAGTTGGAAACTTAGCTGGGTGTAATCTTTCCCTGATATGACCATTCCCTTTATTCCATTTTTCAATGAGTTTATCTCCTTGAGCACAGGATTAAGTGACATTCCACTTTCTAGTGCTCCTTTTTTACTTAATATTTTGTACTTCTCCTTAGTTAGCTTGGTCCTTTTATTATATCTTCATTAGAGTTACCATTAATAATCATATGTCAGGGTCCATATTAGAGTGTCTTGAGATTTCACTTGTCAACATATTTAGCCAAACTGTTCACTCTAGCCTCAGGTAGACTTTTCAGACAAGGGCAAAAAGCCGCCATATTCTTCACAAAGTATTACAAGAGTGATCTTTAAGCAATACACAGAAATTTTTTTCTCCTTTGAAACCTGTTAAGCCAGGCATCCACAATTCAAATCACCCTCAGTGCCACTGTCTCCCATGCTCCTACTAGTCTGTACCATTAAGCAGCACTCAAAGCATGCCCCTGCTTTCCTAACTCAAAGGAACAAAGTACAAATTCATCCACACAAAATACTATCCGGCCCATTATCACAATACCTTATGCCTGGTATCAACTTCTGTGTTAGTTAGGGTTTCATTTGCTGTGAAGAAACACCAGGAGCTCGACTACTTAATCCTGAGGCAGCAGAAGGAGCTCTTTCTCACATTGGTTATAGTTTGGACACAGGAGACTTAAAATCCATCTCTACATACTTCTGCCAGCCAGTCTATACCAACTCCAACAAAATCAAAATTTGAATTGCAGTACTCCTTGTGTGGAGTATTTTCTTTCAAGCTATGACACTTGCCAATTATGTTAAAGAAATAGTTTTTCATATCCACCATTGTTGATGTTTGTTTTGCTAAGCTATCTTATAAAGATTAAGGTTTTCTATCTAATGATTGCTGAGTAAAAACTATCCTTAAAACCTTGACACAATATTATATTCATAGCTACCATATTTATACCTTTTGGTTCATAACTTTTTAAAAGACTCATAGAGTTACTTACACACTAAAAGCTATTGTAGTCTAGGCATAGGTTAGGTGTAGGAAGACTGGGGGAAATGTAGAACATGTCAGCCAAGGCATGTTAATATATGCAGGACAATGATGGTGTGGAAACATGAATATCAGTAATCAAGGAGTATGGTGGTTTCTTTTTTCAAAGAGAAATTTGACCTTCCAAAGTTTGACATATAGAACTTCTTGAATTTGTTATATTTAGAGATAAATTATTTTAAGGAACTTTAATACATAATGACAGTAATCGTGATGTGAAGAGGAGGTATGTTGAATAAAGGGCATGATCTTTTAGGAAACTTGTTATTTCTGGACAAAGTAGAGTAAGTCAAAGTTGAAAGAATCTAGAGCCAGGGCAGCTAATTAGGTACTCAGAAAAATACAGTCACATTAAAGTGTCAGTAAATGATTGCTTGAGGTACAAGGTCATCTAAAAAACTTGAAGTTTAGCAATCTTTCAAAACTCTCATATATTTACATTTGAAGTATTTTCTCAGCTGCTTAGCAGTCTATTCCTACTCAACTCCCTGGCAGAAATCTGCCCGGTGAAGTGTGGGTGCCTCGCCTTTTTACACTTACAGTGGGCATGCTGCCTTGATTCTAAAAACTGTGTTGTGAACTTAATAGCAGGTACCTTGGTGTTTGTTCCTGAATCATAGCCCTGCTGTTTTCCTACACCAAACTCTATACACAAAGTAAGAATTTAGAAACACCACAATGATGGTTTCATTGCGGACGTAGTTACTTTATCTTTCTCTAAAGTAAATCACAAATTAATCTAACGCTTGCGCTATCATCAGAACTGCATTTGATTTTTCACTTCTTTTCCATTCATATACTGTCCAATTAATTTCTCATAGATCCGAGAATGGTGTTTTCTAATATACCTTTAGTGTAAAATCACTAGAGGAGTTAACAATTGTCTGCTTTTGTAATGTTTTGACTTCACAAAAAATTGTACAATTAAAATAACGGTAGACTATGTAACTTCTTTGCTAGTTTCACTCCACGATATTTTTCTTTCAATTTCTCAAAAATTCAGGATCCATCAAACTTTGCCCCAAATACACACAGTGAAAACTCCAGTAGCAATTCATGTGCATAGATTTTTGACGTGACAACTGCTTAGAAGGTCATCTTGTCTTGAAATTCCCAAAGGCTGAGAAGTAGACTTTTCAAAGATGCAAAGTATAGTAGTCTAGAAGTTGCATCAGGAGAATGTGTTATGATGATTCTCTTCCTCTACGTTAAAATTATCTTTAAATTTTACTGTTAAGCATTCTCAAAGATTTACATTACAGGACATTAATCTTGGCAATTTTTATTAATTATTGGATGATTTGACACAGAGAATCCCTGTGGTGCATTCAGAATTTACTCTTGTGAAAGTCAGACAAGTCTTTTGGAAGACTTGTAGATATATGTTCAGTACCATTCAGGACAAACTTAATCCTTTGTAAAGGATTTGCCATGCAGGATGAAGAACAATAAGAAAGTATGTGTTGACTGTGACACATTGGAAGCCTCATTTTGTGTCTCATGTTCCCAAATTGTTATGAGCACAAACCTACTTTTCCTGGTTCTTTTAGGTAGCTTCAGCTATTAACTTGACACAGCACAGTTATCTGAAGGAATCTCAGGGGGTTTCCAGATCCCGTTGGTCTGTGGGCCTCCTGTGGAACACCTCATTGCTAAGTTCTCTAACTGGGTCCCCCACATGGGGCGTTATTATTCCTAGGCAAATGGGCTTTGACTCCCTGAGAAAATTAGATGAACATGAGTCAGGAGCAAGCCAGTAAGTAAGTAGCATTTGATTTTGGTTTCTGCTTCATTTTTTTTCATTGAATAAGCTATATAAAATTGTGTATTTCATTGTTAAATTTTCATGTATGAATTTTATTAACTTTGAATAAACTCATTCTATCCTATTTCTCTTATTCTCTTCTCCTCATCTTGTTTATTTATTCTGGCAATGTCAACTGTGGACTTGTCATCCCTTTATCTTAACAGCTAATGGAACACAGACAATTGTGTATGAAGTCTGGTTACAGTGAAAACAATACAACCTATAAATTAAAGTTTGCTATTTCTTACTTTGGGTTTATAAGATACTCATATAACTATGACTGAATGGGTATAATATAGAAAATGCTCCTATATTTGAAGGGGAGACTTTGTACAATCACTCTGTATGTCCTAAAGGGAACTGATTAATTAAATCATCCCTTTACAGGTAGTGAAACTGATTCTGCTTCCTGATCATACATGGGAACTGAGATCCTCAGGCACAGGACTTGTGCTACACATACGCTTTCTAGAAAATTCATTTGCTATATTGTTTAACCTTTCTCTTCCATCATTTATAAAAGTGTAGATTTCATGGGCGTTTTTTTTTTTTTCTCTTATGATTGGTGAGGTGACAGTGCTATATTAACAGTGTGCCCTGTGGTAATGCATTCATCCTTTGTTTGTTAATTTTGGTGGTGTTGCTTATGTTCTGGTTGAACAGAGGTTTCTTTGATTGTTGTATTGTGGGGGTGTGCCCACTAAACATCATAAGGGATCTATACAAACTGAGGAAAGGCAGTTGGAAGCAATCATAATACCGTTCTGTAACTTCCGCTAATAATGTCTAGCAGATTATAGCGTTCCAATTCAGGGAGCTACCCAGCCTTGTCAATGAAGCTTGGGCATTACTGATTGAAGAGCCTGACTTCTGTGGCTACCAAGTACATAGTGCAATTTACCTATATAGAAAGAAAAACTGTCCTTACTTTAATGTACATACATTTTAGGTTCTGTCAGGAAGGAGAAAGTTTCAATTTGATATAAAATATATAGTCATGGTGTTTATTGCCTTCTGACAGTTTACAATCTGTGAAGGGTTGTCAGATCTCAAAGCAAGACCCTGGAGTCAGGAACTGAGGAAGAACATGGACAAGCACTGCTACTGCCTTGATATCCCTGGCTTGCTCAGTTTGATTTCTTATACCTCCTGGGATGACCTGCCCATGAGTGGTGCAACCTGTGATGGATAATGCCCTTCCACATCAATCATTAATACAGATTATGTCCACAGACTTCTCTACAGGACAATCTGAAGGGTGATATTTTCTCCATTGAGATTTCTCCTTTCAGATGACCACAATTGTGACAGATTGACAAAAAAAATACTAACCAGAGCACAATCCCTCTGTTTTATTCCAGATTTATAATTCATTGTAGAGATGGTAATTTTTCAGTGGAGTGAATATTATGTGTGAATTAAAAAAAGTGATTCATTCATGTTAGGGCGTAGAAGAGTGCTGTGGAACCATTTGGATTTCTGAGTAAAGAAAAAGGCCAATTTTTTGTCCTGTTAACTTAGTATATAAATTTCCAGCTTGATCAATTCTGAGTGAAGACACATTCATCATTTTATTATTTTCATTACTAAACACTTATAATTCATGTTTATAGCCATTTTATAGCTAAAAAATTCAAAGTGTAAATTTTATCATTGCTTTGTCTTGTGAATGACAGAATTTCAGGAAATACCCTGCAGATTTTGTGGTTTGGCTGATGATATCATAAACTATTGAGTTAATCACCTAGGCATTAATTTCTATAAAAGAACTTAAGGTATTTATGTGGAAGGTTTATATGGAGTAACCAATAAGTATTTTGCATTATCAAAGTGGCAAAAAAGGTGTTTTAGTAAGTTATTTTTGTAAGTCAAATAAAATCCCAAACCCAATCCTTTTTGTAAAGCCTCCAAAGACTTTTTTTTTAATTCTTAAAATATATACTCCTTAACACTAATGAATTCAGTTATCCAAAACATACATAATTTTTTGTTTTGGAATAAATGTGTATGATCAATTTACAAATATACAGATCCATCATTATTGCATTACTTATTATTATAACTTATCATAAGAAAAGTTTTTTAATAGATTTGGCGTCAGTGATTTTTTTTATCACTGCCTTAATCTGGATCTTTGAGAGATGTATTATCTTGAAAGACTGAAGGAAATTTTTATGAGACCTACTTGCAGTCTCTTATATTGATAACTTTCTGTAAGTTACTGCATTTAAGATTATATGTCTAACAACTACTTAATGTAGGTTTTCATGATATGAATGCATTAAATATTATTAATGATGACCTCTTGAAAGAGTGCTTTCTTGTAGAATGAATAAAAAAATTGCAGAGACAGATATTGGGATTCAACCTGAAAATCAGAGAAGCAAAACAGCCCAGCCACTCTTACCTCTATAAAATCTTCATTCTGAAAAAGAAATAGCTCCTGCCTCATCCTGCTGAATATTCCTTCTACTGCTGGGATTAAAGTGTGCACCACCACTGTTCAGTCTTGGTGGTTTAACTAGTGTAGCTTCTGGTTTTGAAGATGGGTGCCTCCACTGCCCGTCCTGTATGGCTGACTAGTGTGGCTGGTGGGATGAAAGGTGTGTACAGCATTGCCTGGTCTGTATTACTGACTAGTGTGGCTGCTTTGCACTGACTTTCAGGCAAGATTTATTTATTAAAACACAAATAATATGCCACTATACTTCCTATTTATAGTACAAATGAATGAGGTTGATATCTCTTGGCTAGCATTTTTTTTTAATCACTTGAAAGATTCCATTATGTTTTTGGTTGTGCTTCCAATACTATATACTACTAAATATTGGAAATAAACTGTATCTGAAAGGTAGGAATATATATGGGTAAGGTAACATGGAGAATACAGTTAGGGTGAGATCACATAGCTTCTTTTGAGGTTTGTGGTTGTTCTAGTGATTGTAAGTCAGGTCATTGAAGAACTTCCCTGTAAATGTTTTCAATTCTCTTACATTCACTTCCTCTAATGACAGCATTTAAATAAAATACATAAAGCACAACAATTCACCAAGGCCCAGTTAGGCAAATATTTTATATTCCCCATGTTCTGAGATGTGGAGAATTTTCAAGCAGTGTGTGATTCTTTTATTTAGGCCTCTGCTTCCAAAGGCCATTTAAAATACTTTTGTGTTTCAAGCTTGTCCTATTTCAAGGCTAATTTCCACTTCAACAGGCACAATTTTAGTAATAAAAAGCATAAATACTATGACTTACTGAGCATAGATTTTGCTGTGAGTTTTACATACTCTGACTTCAGCCTCATGTTGTCCTCCCTAAGGACCCATAGTGTGCATTTGGGCACTGAATATGCACTGAAAAGATTCCCAGGCACAAAATTTATCTCTGGAGAGACATTTCTTTTATCAGTGATCTAGGAGTATCAGGAGTTTCTTTTTTTGTAAGTACAAAATTTATGTATTTATTTTACATTTTGACCACAGTTTTCTCTCCCTCATCTCCTCCCACTCTCTAGCCCCACCGTCCCTCAAACTTTCTAATTCATTCCTCCTGATTCTGTTCAGAAAGGGGCAGGCCTCCCATGAGTATCAACAAAGTGTGACATATCAAGTTGAGTATGATAAATTCTGCCCCCTATACTAAGGCATGGTAAGGTAACACACTATGAGGAATAGGTTCCCCAAAGCCATCCTGCTTCCACTACAAGGAATTCCACAAGACCAAGCTATATAATTGTCACATATATGTAGAGGGTATAGGTTGTTCCCATGCTGGCTCCCTAGCTCTCAGCCCGCTGTCTGTAAGCTTCTATGAGTCTGTGGCTACCTTTGTGATGACCTTCATAACCCACCCCTCTGCCCCCTGCACCTCCTGCTACTACAATTCTTCTGCCCTCTCTTCAGAGTAGTGGTGTTTACAACTAATTGATCACAACGAGTATCAGGAGTTTAAATCAAAGTTTAAGATGAATGTATTTCTGTTAGCAGCATATGAGGATGGATGTCTGTACTGCAGACTGTTAAATGTGATGTATATACATATTAGCACATATATACATATATATTTATATACACCTATAAGTGAACATGTATGATTAATGTAACAGATACAAAAATAGATACCATATTATTATCCTTGGGACTATTAAGAACCTGACATAAGATAGATCTTCAAATATTACTTTGAAGATTTTTTTCAAAATTTTTTTGTAGTTTTATAGAAAATTTCCTTCTTGGCTGACAAAATTCTGATATATCACTCAAAATGAACTGACTGTAAGATGGAAAATCTCACACCTTTCATGCTATTTTATAATTAAAAAGAATTACCCACTTGTCCTTTATCAGGAAAAGCAGTAATTCACAAAAAACAGTAAAATATAAGAGAATAAACAGAAGGAATATAAAACTTCATTTTTACATTATTTATAATCACTTGTTTTGAAAAGCTTAAAGCATAATTCAAATCAAATGTACATATCTAAAAAATGATATTTTTTCATTATGCACTGCATATAGATTTATTTTTATATTTACTATGTTTGAATATAATCATAGGTTTTCTTATTAATAGTTTTCAGTACATATTCAGTTACCAAATGCACATTTAATTCAATTGCTTAAAAAAAAGACTTTAATAGTATACATGAGCAAAATATTTTAATCTCAGTAAATTTTCTATAGCAGCACATTTATGCCTTACGTCCTACGAAGCAGTTTGTTGCTAGGTTACATTTTGGTGCTCTGCTACTGGCAATTTCATTTATAAGACTTCTTTCTCCCACCATCCTCCCAAGTCTTTTCCCTGAGGAAAAGATGAGAATCAGGAAACTAAACCTCTAAGAAGGTTGAATATTATATGTCAATTTCACATTATGAACTACATTAAGTAATAATTATTCTTCATATGAAAGTGTTACACAGTCTTGAGACTATCCAGCTACAGTTGGGTAAAGTGTTTACATGAATATTATATGCATACACTATGAATTGTATAGTTCCTCTGTAAAAATACCCATCTCAGCTACAATCATTGCTCAATTGTCCATAGAAAAAGTTCCTTAGATACATCATATGCATATTTCTTACTCCTTGTAGCAATGATATCTTGACAGATTTCTGGAAATGTATGATTTTGGAGTTTGGTTCCTGGAGTACCAATGAAATATTATTTGTATTTCTATTTCATATTAGGTATAGAAATTATGTACAGCAAATACCTTAGTGATTAGTCACACTTTTTACTCATTCACATGTAAAATATGTCAGAAATGTCTACAACCACTTTTTTTGTTTTGTTTTTGTTTTTTTTCTATTGTTAAAAGAAAAATTTACATTTACTCACCTTGTTCCCGGCCCTCCCGCTCCCCCACTACCCCACAGCCCTCCCCCTGCTTCCTTAAGGATGGGGCAGGATATCCTGCCCTATGGGAAGCCCAAGGCCCTCCCCCCTCCAACTTAGTCTAAGAAGATGTGCATCCATATAGAATAAGTTCCCAAAAAGCCAATACATGCAGAATAGATAGGTCCCAGTGCCATTATCATTGGCTTCTCAGTCAGTCCCCATTGGCAGTCACATTCAGAGAGTCTGGTTAGGTCATATGCTCTTTCAGTCCTGGTCCAACTGGATTTGATGAGCTCCCAATAGATCAAGCCCACTGTCTCTGTTGATAGGCCAGTCCCTCATGATCCTGGCATCCTTGCTCATCTTCTCCCTCCTTCTGCTCTTCCACTGGATCTTTGTAGCACGATCCCTTGCTCTGGTGTGAATATGGGTCTCTGGCTCTATCTCCATCCATCACGCAAAATTTCTATGGTGACGATTGAGATATTCAACAAAGTAACTATGGGACAAGTTCAGTTCAGGCACTCACTCCTCTGCTGCCCAAGTACCTAGCTGGGACTTCCCTGTGAATACCTGGGATCCTCTCCAGAGACAAGTCTCTTGCAAATCTTAAAATGACTCCCATTAATGTAGATACTTATTCCCTTCTCCAAAATCCACCCTTCCTCCATCTCCACCCTCTCACAACCCCAGGCTCTCCCCGGTTCTTCCTTTCTCCCTTCTACCCCCTCCCTTTCGCTTACCCCCCCCCCCAATCCCAAAACCCACCCCCATCCCCACACCCGTGCTTCCAACTTTTGTCTGATGATTTTGTTTGCTTCGACATCCAGGAAAATCTATACAAGTTTTTCTTTGGGTTCACTTTGTTATTTGTCATCTGCAGGCTTGTAAGCTATACGCTTAATGTCCTTTGTTAATGGCTAAGGTCCACTAATGAATGAGTACATACCATACTCATCTAAAGTACATAATGTTTATTTAAAATCTATCAAATAAATTTACCATCTAGTGTAGATATCAATCAACTTCCATAGCAATATTGTTAAGTTGTAAAGGTGATCTAAAGGAATTGTGCTTGTGATTACAGGTTTGGTTACAGAAATACGGCTACCTTCCACCGACTGATCCCAGAATGTCCGTGCTGCGTTCTGCAGAGACCATGCAATCAGCCCTAGCTGCTATGCAACAGTTCTATGGTATTAACATGACAGGAAAAGTGGACAGAAACACCATCGAGTAAGTAATGTCCTCCCCATTCCTTCTCTCATTGACTCTTGAGTCCAGTTAAATTGTCGCCGAAACTACTCAGACTTCAGACTTCAACAACCACTATTAATATATTCTGCTTCTATAAACTTTTCTTTGGAATGTATCCTATTTCCAACCACAGTCTTTTGAGGCTTTTCGTATATCATGCATATGCAATGTCATGTTGCTCATGTTTTAACAACACATTTTGTATCAGGAAAGAAAATATGAGCAAGAGACAAAGAAAATATATGTTTTAAGACACTATAGCAATTAGTGTTACCTGCTTTGTGTGGTTTGTGAGAGTTGATGTTCACATCTTTGCAGAATATTATCTTGTTAGCAGCTTCCCATTGGATGGGATAGGGTGCATGTGTTTAAACAGCTGAAAGTGAGAAACAGTACAAACAGTGTTCTTATGATGTGCTGGAAGAGAAAATTCAGAAATGGGCTATGAAAGTTTGCTACGTACGTATAGTGACAGCAATCTAAATGAGAAACATTAAACACTATTTTCACTGGAAAGAACTTGTTCATGTCTTGTAATAACAGCTATTAGTTTAGTGTTTTATCCATTATTCCCTTATCTATTGATTAAACAAGTGGTTCTTCAGGTGTACACTCTGTGAAAGACTACAGAAACAAAAGTTACTATCTCTTTGGTAACGCAATACTATGCAGCGGCGTGGTATTTTGGGCACAGGCTCGTAGACAGTTGTGTAGCAGCATAATTAATGGCCCTCTACTACAAAGGAGGGATTGAGTTTTTTCTGTGTGGGCAGGAAAACTCTTGGAGTTCTTAGCACCCTGACACTCACAAAGTGAATATGTCCCTGTTACTTGATGATCATGCATTAACCTTCACAATAGAGAAAATACAATTTTCTCTCTATTTTCCAAGAAAAAGAGAGGAATATCGGAGGCCAAATGAAGAATAGGGAAATTGCACAGTGCAGGCCTTTTGGCATCAAGCATAGGGAGCCTACTTTCTAGATATGTCAAAAGTATCATTCATCTTTTCTTGTAAAAATGATACATCATGGCTCAAACAAATTCTGACCCCTCACACTAATTCCACATTTAATCTGAAATTCTATTTCTTTTGTAATGGTCACTTAATACTTTTACTCATAGTATCTCTGTATCATCAAGACAGGAGCTCATAGGACTGAAACCTTAAAATTAAACTTCAAAGTAGGTTTTAAAAATTAAGATCTTAAGCCCCTGGGGTTTTAAATAGATGTATAAGTACTGACTAGTCCAGACCTTGGGAAACTAAAATCAATAAAAAAAATTATCACATTCTGCAACAGTTAGAAGCCTCATATCAATTTTGGGGATAGAATTTCAAAATTCTAGACCTGAGTACCCCTACTCATTGTAATTATCTATTCATAAACCTCATATCTGTATTGGGTACAGAATTTTAAAATCCCATCCCTGAGTACCTCTAGTCATTGTAAATATCTATTCATAGAGACACATCAGAATCAGACATTTTTTTTCGGCTATAAGTATCCATTATCACAAATAAAGGTAGGCTTTGCTAATAAGGAAAAACCAATTCTTGCATTTTGTTTCTGGGTATTATACAAATTTTTTCACCTAATCTTACTGCTCTTCATATCAACATTCTACTGTTCCCTGATGAAGAACCATTACCTATTGTTGCATTTCCTTGAAATTTTAAACACATTTAAAAATGCAAGTAAAGTGGGGATTTGTAAAACAAGATACATTTTTAAATGATCTAGTGCTAGGAAAAATGTCAGAAATGTGTATCTTTTTATATATATTAAAGGTAAGATACTTAAACAAATCTTATGAGGGGGAACAATATTTTAGAGAGGTCCAGAGAGATAGATCAGGCTTGAGAATGCTTATTGATCTTGCTGAAGATTCAATTTCAGTGTTCATGATGTACATCAGGGAGTTCACATCACATAGAACTCCAGCTCCAGATCAATTATCTTCTTGGGAACAACTACACTGTAACATTCCTCTCTGCCCACCCCACCACACATAACAAAGTAAATTGATCACTTAAAAAATTAAGAAATTAAAATATTACTTATGTTAGCATCTGTTTCTCCCAGGTTTACTAACTGGTCATTCAAAGGTTGGTTTAATTTCCTAATGCCCAATGCAGCTAGAGAAAGACACATGATCATACTGGGCTTCATTGGTTCCTAGTCTAGAGGGAGAGTATGAAAATTATGGAGGTATAGAGGACATCAGTGTTCCACTGGTGTCCATTGGCTCAGATTACACACCAAGAGAAATGAGCCTTGAACCTTATTGTTGCTGAAACTGGATGCTCCGTGATTTCATTTTCCTGCTGTCTGTTTTTTCAATGAAATAGTTAATACTGTGGTGTTATGTCTCTTAATATGAAATACTTTGAAGTATAAGCCCCCTAATCATGCTTTAAAAACATTGTTCTATGCTTTCTTTAATTCAAAATAACGTATGATGATAATCATGCTGAAACTGCATGTTTATAAGATATGATGGTCCACACTTATTATATAAGAATATAGAAGTGGAGGTAGGATATTTACACAAGTTTGACACCATTTTGGCCTGCATAGTGAGTTTCATGTAAATACTGTCTAGAGAGTGAAGCCTTGTCACGAGAAACTGCAGCTAGAGAGAAGGCACCTCAGTTAAGGTGTTTGTTGCTTGTCTTAACTACATTTCAATTACTGTTACAATACACCATGACTAAGACAACTTATAAAAGAAAGAGTTTATTGGACGGTATGTTTCAATGGTGAGTCCGTGGCTGTCAGAGTAAAGAGCATGGTAGCAGGAGAACGAATTGCTGTAGAGCAGTAGCCGAGACCTTACATTGAGACACAACCAAGAGGCAGAGAGATCATTGGTAATGCTGTGGAGTTTTGAAACCTTGAAACCTACCCCAAGGGACACACTTCTGCCAACAAGGCCACACCATCCTACCCCACCCAAGGTTTATACCTACTATAGACCAAATATTCAAATAGATGAGCATTGGAGGCCATTATCATTCAGACCACAACCCTGCCCAATGGTGATGATGTGAGTTTAGATTCAAGACCCACATAAGAGTTTGAAACCAACCTATACTTGATAGAGCCTATCTCTAAACAACAAAAGAGCAAAATACTTACAGCAGTTGCAGGCTTTTTAAAACACTTCCTGTCATTTGAGATGTCATCTCTAAATGTTATTGAGTTTTAGGCTCTTTGTGGTCATATTAATACATTTTATGCACTGTTATTTATTTGTTTGTTTATTATTTGAGATTGCAATCCTGTAAACTCCGGGCAGCCTTCTACATCCTATGCAGCCAAAATCTTCTTGCTCTCGTACATCCTTCCTTCCCATCCTGAGTGCTGGTTATAGCCACGTACCTCTTTTCCCGGGTAGTATCTTAAAGGTTCATTTTATTTTAATTATATATGTGTGGGAGAGTGTGTGTAGGCGAGCATGTGCACATGGGAGAAAGTACCTCTGGAGCTTGAGTTACAGTCGACTGTCAACTGCTCGATCTGGGTGCTAAGAACTGAACTCAGTTCCTCTACAAGACCTGCAAATACTCACAACCCTGGTCACTCTAGCCCTTTATCTGATTTTGGCAAACAGACATGTGCTACAGTTGTTCTATAATTCTCAGGCAATTAAAGTGATTATTCCAACTGCAGTAATCATTATATTATGTTGAAGTAATTAACCAATTCTAAGTAACATATTTGGTATTGCTTTGAATAGAATATTTTATTACTTTTTGTTCACTAGAACTGACATTAGAAAGATTGTAGCATTTACTCTCGACCAAAAACTAAATCCATTGTCTAATAATATAATAATTTTTTTAAATTATAAGTTGACTAATTTATTATTTAAACAAGCTCATTTAAATTCCTTATTGAATAGACAATGTTATAGTAGGCATAAAATATATTTTAGCAAGTTGAGAAATTCAAGCTCATTATATAGGGCATGCCTGATTTTTGTTTTCTAATTTTAAATATAACTTGTGGGGTTTTTTGTTTAATGGGTACACAGCAGTATATAGCAAAGAATGCATGATGAGAGGGTTATCTCTTACAGTGCTTAATATTCTCTCTACTTTCAATTTATTTCCCATGCATGTGTGCATATTTGAATAGTTCTGATTATCTAAATAATGGCTCACAGCTTAGTCAACAGATGCTAATAATTTTTATTTGAACTGCTTTAGCTCTAAGTAGCGTTTCTATAAACTTACTATGAAAATGGAGTAGAACTTAAAATCCCGTTTTTAGATGAGATGTCTATTTAGCAATACCAAGAATAATACTGTTTCATACAATTATCAGTATTTTTCATTTTTATTCCATTGTCCGCTAATACATATAAACTTAGAAAAAATGTGGTCTTTGGTAGTTAAATTTATTAGTTTTTACTGTCTGAGTATGGAGAGAGCTTCCTAACAGTATTGCTTTAGTGGGTGTGTATGACTTGTCATTGCAGATGTGTGGTTCGTAGCTAAGTCAGAGGGCTTAGAGCTTATCCAGTGTGTACACATTAACAAGAGCACATGTGTCCAGTGAGGCAGTTAATGAGCTGATATATATATATCGATATTGATATCTATATATCTATATATCTATAGATATATATATATAGATAGATAGATATAGATATAGAGAGAGAGATAAGCTCTCAATGTTCGAGCTGTGTAAATTTGCCTTTAACAATCTCTGTATACCTGGTGGATCTAGTCCTCCCCATAATGATATAGTCTATGAATGTTTAAAATAATAAAATGTTGTTCTAGTTTTCTGTCTTGCCCAGTTCTCGCAGTCATTAAGTCCCAAAGAAATCACACAGAAGTCTACATTAGTTATAAACTGATTGGCCTAGTAGCTCAGGCTTCTTATTAACTTTTATAAATTATATTAGCCCATTATCCTTGCCTATGTTAGCCAAGTGGATCAGATGAGCAAGGCAGTCACATCTTGCTTCTTCTTTGGCTGGGTCACTACTGCTGAATAAGCTTTCCTCTTCCCAGAATTCTCCTGTTCTCATCCCCCTGCCT
This sequence comes from Dicrostonyx torquatus, assembly GCA_028555095.1. Lineage (NCBI taxonomy): Eukaryota > Metazoa > Chordata > Mammalia > Rodentia > Cricetidae > Dicrostonyx > Dicrostonyx torquatus. The sequence goes on from JAQHUG010000131.1 coordinate 5,449,161, forward strand.
CTACTTCCTGCCTGGTTGTCCAGCCTATACATCCTGCCTGGGTATTGGTCAATCAGCGTTTATTTAAAATATAATTGAGAGGATACAGACCATGGATCCACAACGATAAAAGAAGCATATTTAGGCATTCCTAGATAGCATTTATCAAGCTACCATTCTTCCATGTCACTAAAATTTGGAAAGCCTGAATGATGAAGCATGTCTAACTTATTGTAATGTATTTTGAAAGTATATTTTCTCTTAGTACATATACATCAAACTGATAAGGTGTCCCACTATGTATGTGCGAGCTGACAATCCCTTCGAGGCGTGCTTAGTGCTGCTTCCAAAAGCATGGCTACAGTGTCATCACCCACAAGATTTATTGGGATGAGGATTTCCAAACTAATCCCAGCAGCATTGCAGAACTCTTTATCAATCACTCACTGACTAGTGTTCACGGTCTAGGATATTGAAACTGATATAATTCTAAAACCAATTTTTTTTGAAAACTAAATTCTCCGTTTTGTGTAGAAAATAGGTATATTACATATTCATGTACAAATACGTTATTCCTGAGCTGGCAAATAGTCATGAAAAATATGAGAACAGATTGTTGTAATATCTGTTTTCAAAAACTAGAAAGATCTCTAATTTAAATGGGATACTCTTCTGAACATAAAAGCAGAAGTCAAGCTGACTGGAAATATTTATTTCTACAGTGTTTAGTCCTGAGTAGGTAGCTTGGCTTCCCAGGCGTTGGTGTTAGGATGCATCCCTTGGACTTGGAAAGGGAGTGATTTTCCTGATAATGAAGTTATTTAGAATAGAATAAGATTGGCTATATCTGATAACTGTGATGTCCCCATTTCTCTGAGTATAATAATAATAATAATAATAATAATAATAATAATAATAATAGCAATAAACTTTTAACCTTTAAAAGTGTTACCTTTCTTGCAAAGTAATTTCATTGCTGAATGTTGTTATTCTCTTACATGGATGAGAATACATGTATATAAGAATAACTGTTTTGAGCAAGGTACATGTAAAAAAGTTAATTCACTTGCAAAAATCAAATGTTTTTTTTTTAATTTTGGAGTCATTTTATCATAAAACTCTAGTTTTTAAAACAATAACAAAAGCAAAGCAAGACAAAAGAATACTAAAAATATGTAGATAAATTAATAAATAAATTTCGATATCAGTGTTGTTTAATTTCTTCATGTGTCCTGGAATGATTGTGACTTGGCTGGCCTGTAATTCTCAAACCTGTTTTAACCTCTTGTACAGGTGCCAGAGTTTTAAATCCACATGGAAGTACCAGGCTATACTGTGACTATTCAAAGGAAGCCATTACTTAATTCAAGTCCATTCAAAATATTTTAAAAACTCACATTTGTTATGAAATAAAAAAAACAAATTTCATTTCTCGTTAATTTAGAAACAAAAGATTGAGTATGATCTTGGTACTTGGTAAAGAAGCTAATGAACAGAAAAAAAATTATCGTGAGGGAAAATATTGAAAATCCTTAACATTGAGTTTTGTTTCTGCTTAAACAAAACTCAAGGGTGGGTAATAAACATGACATTTATCAAATGCCATGCCCTAGAAAACAGACGATGACATGGGACTACATAGTAAAATTAATACAGGAAACTAGCATTTCATTTCAATGTTGATTTTCTTTTTTTCTCTCTAATAATTTATATTACTTTATAAATAATAAGAATCAAAATTTCCACCTCCTCCCCTCCTCC
>JAQHUG010000131.1:5451080-5467283 GCA_028555095.1 Dicrostonyx torquatus
TTTGATCCCATGCTCCTTCAGTCCCAGTCCAGCTGGATTTGGTGAGCTCCCATTAGTTCAGGCACACTGTCTCAGTGGGTGGACCAACCCCTCGTGGTCCTGTCTTCCTTGGTCATATTCTCCCTCCTTCTACTCTTCAGCTGGACCTGAGGAGCTCAGTCCAGTGTTCCCATGTGGGGATTTCTGTTTCTATCTCCATCTGTCACCAGACGAAGTTTCTATGGTGATATGCAAGATAGTCATCAGTCTGACTATGGGACAAGGCCAATTCAGGCACCCTCTCTTCCACTGCCCATGGTCCTACCTGGGGACTAAATGTTGATTTTCATTCTTTGATCCTAAACTGCTTTCTCTGAAAATTATTTTAAAAATATTGAAGTTAATTATCATTTGGAAACATTAGTAATGATTGAAATTAAAGAGAAGTGGGAAAATTCAAGCACTGTATGAATGAACAATACATTACTCTCAAGGCTGGAGGACAGGGTCTCTGCACTAGTGAACTCTGCCACTAGAAGGAATATGAAAAATATAAAAATCTGTGGAGCTGCTTATGTGATGGTTTAGCGGATAAGCGCACCGTGGGTCCAATTTCAAGCATCTTCATGGTGGATCACAATCAATAGTAACAGCAGTTCAAAGGGATTCACTTCCTCTTCTGACCCTGTGGGCACGAAGCACACATATGGTACAGAGAAATCTATGTAGGCAAAATATCCTTATACATGAAATAAAATTTTAAAATGCCAATTTTAAAAAGTGTTAACTCATATCCCATGCAAAATGTGATGAAAGTTTGAGACAAATTTTAGTACTCAAGATAGTCATGTTGATACACAGTTTTAATCCCAGAACTCTGGAGGCAGAATCAGGAGGATAGTTGCTAGTTTGAGGCCAGTCTGGTCTACAGAGTGGGTTCCAGGATACCTAGGGAGAGCTGTTATGCAGATAAACCCTATCTCAGAAAAAAAATTAGACTGTATAATTAGTTCCCTTGGCTAAGCATAATATAATGAGATGCTGTAATGGATTATCATATTGAGATATTATAGTGGAATAGTATAGTTATAAGGTATTATATTAGGCTATTATACTCAGAAATTATAATGGGAAATTTATCTTAAAAATATAAACACAGCACACAGAAGGTTACCATTCGATGACACCCTACTGTCATTTCATAGATGACATGAAGACATAAAGATTTACTCTAAATTACATACTTTTTCAACAGTGGATTCTGTATAGAAATTTCAAGGAGCTTCTTTCTGTAGTTATCTCAAAGCACACTGGAGGAAGTAAATGCACTGAAAATTTTTTGTAGTAACATACTCTGTTAACTATTTCTGAAAATATATGGCATCTATTTAGATTTAAATTGTAAAGCCATTGAACATGGACCATTTCCCCATCACTTTATGGGTTGCTGTCTGTTTTCCCTTTGAAATCATTAAGAAGAGATGCTGAAAAATACCCACTTTTTTCAGTTGGATGAAGAAGCCGCGATGTGGTGTACCGGACCAGACAAGAGGCAGCTCCAAATTCAACATTCGTCGAAAGCGCTATGCACTGACTGGACAGAAGTGGCAACACAAACATATCACTTACAGGTACAAGCACCCATTCCTAACCCCAATCTTGTCTCTTTTCCATTGCTTTGTCATTTTGTTTGACACATGTTATTTTATGAACCATGGACTACATGTAAGTAATCAGTGATCTTGTATTGTCCTTTGAAAAACTATTTATAGTCAAAAATTAAGCAAGCAGCATAGTCTATCTTTTAAGCAAAATGCCTTTGAAATAACTGGTAACACTGCAACCACTTGGTTTTTGTTTGTATGTTTGGATTTTGCTCTGATAATCATTGAACTTGATATCTTTCCTTTGTTGTCTTTAGAGATGCAAATGACAAACAACCAAATGTTACGACTATTTCACTGGAAATTTTATTTTTTTAACCCACTGAACTACTTCAAGGGTTCCACTATGAACAAAGAACAGTGCTCAGACCCTGGAGAACAACAACTAAAGCATGAGGACCCTGTGTGTCCTTAGGGAATATGTACCAGCAGGGACATTGGCAGTTATAGAAATGTCATGTCTATATGAAAAGGAAGAAACAAAATATACTGCGCAATGTCAGGATTGGCCTAGCCATTCTAGAAAATCAGGGACTCTTTTTAATTAAATACTTCTTCTTTTTTTTTTTTGTTTTTTCGAGACAGGGTTTCTCTGCAGCTTTGGAGTCTGTCCTGGAACTAGCTCTTGTAGACCAGGCTGGTCTCGAACTCACAGATAACTGCCTGCCTCTGCCTCCCGAGTGCTGGGATTAAAGGTGTGTGCCATCATCGCCCGGCCCAAAATACTTCTTCTTTGCCCATAAGAATATTTGAAATAACTTGTTAAACCAATGGCTAGAAGATGAAAAACACTGCATGGAGAGGGTATGCCAAAAACATACCTCAATCGAATTAAATGATTAGGAGAGAAAATTATAATTCTTACTATTTTCACTAATAGACCTTAATGAAGTGTTTAAAGGTAGCATCAAAATGATTTGTTTTGGTTTTCTCTATATACAACTATGGCATTTGTATTTATTTTAATTATTTAGAGGTCAAACCTCACTCAGAGTTACTTTATAATCGCATATTGTCCTCCCAGATAGAGTAACACTAGGTAATTGTTTTATGTAAATTATGTCAGCTACTTCAGATAAATTAAAGACAAAATAACCTTGACTCTTCCCATGAAGCTAGTATTCACCGTCATTTAAATTTTTGTAGGTTATTTGTTTAGTTACAGAAACATTTCATCCCACTTATACTATCTGTGCTTTCTAAAGAAAGTTAAATATTGCTCCTGGAAATCAATAGGGAATAGCTTCTGTCTCCCCAGCAACAGCACTATTCACGCCTCTTGTCCTTCCTTCTCCTGGGAGCTTCATTATCAAGTAGTGCTTAATGAGAAGGTTGAAAACACTTGTGTACTTCATACAAGACTGAAAGCAATTCTCTTCCTGGTTCAGTGACAGAGAGGTATTTAGAAACTTAATACACCATTATAAAATGAAGGGTTTGAAAAATTAAAATTATTGTCACTTATACTGTGCACTTCTATTCATAAAGCCTAGCATAATTCTAAACAATTACAAAATAATAAAAATTATAGCCATCTTAAATATTTATAAGCTTTCATTTTCATAACAATTTTAGACCAATGAATCTTGAATAGCACAGTTTCTGCTGTCAGGAATATTTTCCTTAGTGTGGCACATTTGCAGATATGACGATCCAGAATCACTCCTGATTCCTGATGGAGAACTATCAGTTACCCTACCATTCACTCCATCTGGTTCTATTTACTTGGCTAGTGTAAGATGTCGTGTGTCTACATCTATAATATTATACATGTAACTTCAGTGCCCTAAAATAAAACCATGTCTTAGCCAATTTATTCCATCTCTCTCCTCTCTAAATCCTCAGTAATTACTGTTTTTTAATATTGATTTGCTTTTTGGGTTTTGATTTAATATTGTTTTGCTTTTTGGGTTTTTGAAACAGCGTTTCTCTGTGTTTCTTTGGAGCCTGTCCTGGAAATAGCTCTTGTAGATCAGGCTGACCTCAAAATCACTGAGATCTGCCTGCCTCTGCCTCCCAAGTGCTGGGATTAAACGTATGCACCACCACTGCCTGGTGACTAAATTATCTTTAGTTACAGTCCATTGATGGAAGTAAAGCATAGGAACTCAAATCTGATAGGACCTGGAGGCAGGGATGATACAGAACACCCAGAGAAGGGCTGCTTGCTGGCATGCTCCCTCTGTCTTCTTCAGGCTGATTTCTTATAGAGCTCAGGGATGAAATCTCAGGGTTCGGGCCAAGAACTAGTCTGGGCCTTCCCAGCCAATTAAGCTCCTAATTAAGAACCTGCCTATCAGACTTCTTTAGAACTGGATCTTATGAAAGATTTTCTCAATTAAGAGTCCCTTTTACCAAATGTATCTAGTTCATCAAATGGACTTAAAACTAGCTAGGACACAGTGGCAGGAGATTGGGATCATGCACTTGTATGATTTGTTAATGAAATATAAGATTCGACATCATCTACACTTACATGCTTTCAGAATATTTTCTTTGGTGAAGTGACTCCTCAGATTTTCTGGTTAATAACTACATTGCTTTCTTCTTTAAGAAACTTACCTGTTGTTCTGTATGCCTTCAATAAGTTATACCTTCAACCATTTTCTCTTGTTTAGTGATCTGCCTTCAATTTTCTTTGTGATTTTTTAAGAGCAGTTGTTTGAATTCTAATAATATCCAACTCATTCACTTCCTTTGTTGTTACAGAGGTGTCTTAAAAATATTCCATCATGACTGGCTGTAGGGGGGTGGCTTGATTCTGGTGGTGGAATATTGACTTGTTCTTGTTGGTTGTGCATTCTGAGCGAGATTGTTGCCGAATCCAGTTGTCATTAGAAAAGCTTCAGCTAGCAACTGGAGGAAACAGTTGCAGAGGACCACGGCCAAACAGGAAGCCAAGGAAGAGAGGAAGGATCATAGGAGCCAGAGGAGTCAAGAATATCATAATAAAATTCATAGATTCAACTAATCTGAGCTCATAGGCATTCAGAGAGACAACCAGGGAGCCTTCATGGGTCTCTCCTAGGTGATCTGTGTATATCTAACAGTTGTGTAGCTTGGTCTTCTTGTGGGACTCCTAACAGTGGAAGCAGGGACTGTCTTTGACTCTTGCTGACTTTTGGTACCCTATTCCTCATACTGGTTTGCCTTGCTCAGCCATGATAGAAGGCAAGGTACTTAGTCTTCCAACAATTTCATGTGCCGTGTTTTATTGATATCCGTGGGAGTCCTAGCCTTTTCTGAACAGAAATTAAGGAGTAGTGAATAGTGACTGGAGGCAGGGAGGAGGTAGGGAGGGACTGGGAGGAGAGGAAGGAGGAAAAACTGCTATGGGAATGCAAAATGAATAAATAAATACAAAAGAAAAACATAATATCAACTTCAAGGACATCTAGATGATTCTTTGTCTTGTCATCTAGTCATTCGGTGTCTTTCCTTACCTCCTGAATGCTGAAATTACAGGGGTACAGCATAATGCATGTTTATTTGGGAATGGTGAACAAAGCCAGGGCTTTCTGCATGCTAGTTAAGCACCACCAGTTGGGGCACATCCCCAGCTCCTGTATTCACTCGTGTATCTCCTCAGTATTGCTGAAAAGCTGAGAAAATCTGGATAATTCAAATTGTATTCCTTTCACTCATTGATCATAGATCATCATTGCTCACTCTCTGGGCTTCTTCTTCCATTCTATCCATGATTTTTCTGTTCTAAATCAACATCATACTATCTCAATAACTAACTTGAAAATTACTGTAATATCTAGTAGATTTAGCTGTTTGTGTCTTTTATAAAGTATTGTGTTAATTATGTTGGGTTTCATAAATTTCAGCATCAACTTTGAAATCCATCTGTTTATATCTATCAAATAATTGGATATGATTTTGATTAGTTCTGTCTACTGATCAAGTAACAAAGAACCATAACCTTAACATACTGAGTTTTTCTATACACAAACATGACTACTTTCCTATTTATTTCTATATTATTCTATATCAGAATTTTCTATTCTTTCTCATATAGATGGTATATGTGTATATACTAAATATTGAATATAAAAGTAATTCATAAGCATTTCATCTTAATGCTAGCTTAAATATTTTTTTCACAAAATTTTGTTTGTTTTGTGGTATTTAAAAAAGAAGTATATTCCTTCTCTAATGATGTTCCTTTCTTTATGTAGATCTGAATTTCTGATCTTATCTCTGAAGAAGTCTTAAATTTCTTGTCAGGAAAGCCTACTGACAAAAGTTTCTTAGTTTTTCTTTGAACAACTTATTTTTTCTATTTCACTTTTGAATGCTAATTTCACTGGATGCTGATTTCTAGGTTGGTGGTTTTATTATTTATTGTCTGACCATTTTCAACATTCTGTACTGCTTTCTTCTTGCATTTTTAAAAAGAGAATTGTAGCTATAATTGTTTGTTTTGTTCCTCTACAGATATTACTTTGGTGTAGTGGGGGCTAACCCTTCATGCTCTCTGAGTTTCATGGAACTGTCATTTGGTTTCTGTTTTTAATATTGAAATATTCTCCAACAGTGTTACATCTGCTCTTCTTCCTATGGGTTTAATCTTTACATATTTTTCCATAGTTCCCAGATTATATATTCTGGTTTTCATTATTTCTTTGCTGTACTTTGCAGTTTAGAAAGTTCATGCAATATTTAATTCACTGATTCTTTTCTTAGCTATTATGACAATATCAAAGGCATTCTTCATTTATCTTCTATATAATTTCATTTCTACCCTGTCCTTTACTTCATTTCTTATAGTTTCTATCACTTGGTTCACACACACACACACACACACACACACACACACCTCATATATTTTATGTTAACTACATTTCCATTAAGATTCTTACATAATGATGAGGAATTTTGAATAACTATTTTGATAACTCCAGAGTTTCAGTTGTTTCTGAATGTTTTTCTATAGCTGGCTTTTTCTCTTTTGACTCCAATATGGAGATCATGAAATAACAAAGTTCTTAACTACAGACTATATTCAATAAATAAACAGCCTGAAAGTTATCTATAAGCCTAGAAAACATTGAATATTTATTGATAGTTTATGTCAAAGAAGTCCTTTCACAATGATGATTTAACATTCCCCCAACTGAAATGATCTTGAGGAAAGAATATTATAATGTTTCTGTGTCTTAATTAAATGTCAAGGCATCTATCTTCATTCTTACCTACAATATCAAAGGTAAAAGTGCAGTTTAACTTTGAAAAAGATCTACCATCATAAGAAAAAATAAAGTAGCAATTATTCTATATGTCAGTATCATGAAATTAATAGGCACAGTATATAATGATGTTAAGAATAGAAATTTTAAATCTTCATAGTTAACAATGCCAGCTCACCCATTTTGATACCAGTACCAACTATTCTGATAACTAAAAATCTATACATATTTTTCTTTAGTTCATTTAAAGTTGTCTTGGTCCTTGGGCTTGGTGTGATTTTTAGATTAAAGTTCTAAATGTTATCAGAATTAAAATTTAGAAAAGGTAGTTAAAATCTCTATGAAATAGCCAAATAAATATTTGAGCAAATAAAATCCATTCTAAATAAATGATTGTTCTCTTTATCTATAAAAGAAAATATTCAAGTAATGTTTTTCAACTAAATTAGCTTCATCAAAGTTGTCAAAAATGTTAGTATTCCTCATTTTATAAATTTAAATAACATTTGGTTGTTTATGCATTACATATAACATTTTAAGGCTACTCACTCTATTTTACTGTCATAACCCCATGACCTCTCTGTGCCTCTCTCTGTTAATTCTCTTATCAACTAACATAAAGGGTGAGTAAGAAGAAAATCTCGCAGTGTCACCTTGTTATTTCAGTCTCCTGTATTGAACATTCCACATGACCCTAAAGTACACATGCACGGTGTATATTTATTCATGAATAATTTTACATTTAGGGTGATGAAACTTATTTGGGAAGTTCCTCAGTGTGTGGCTTTAGAGATCAGTGACTGCTACATATTTCATACAAAGCATGGATCGTGTGTGTTAGTCTGTATCGTCCTCACTTTTTTGTCTTCTCATAGACACTGAATGCTTACCTAACAGTCATACGAACATAACTTCATTTGTTTTCATCATTTAAGATTACCATTTACTTGAAATAAGATTCATGTGTCCATTATGCATTAAATACCAATCTCCACTCACAGTTCTCTCAGAATATTCAGTCAAACATGGTCTCTATGTCTCCAGGGCCTGCACTCTTAGCATGCTCCTGTCTGTTCTCTGTGTGAGTCAGAGAAAGAATTTTTTCCTTTCACTCTTGCCGTCATCCATTTTCCATAAGATATAGTCATATTTGTAATATAAATACAATCAGGGGCTTCTATGATTACAGCTTTCCCTGTCAGTCCTCTCTGATTTTATGACCTTTACTCTTCTGCTCATTTTATGACACCTCACTTCAGCTCTGTTCTTTAGATGAACAAATTTAGTTTGACCTGCTGCTGACTGTTACTCTTTCTAGACACGGAGTGCTAACTGTCTTTGGTTCATTCTGTCAGTGAAGCATCATTTAGCATCTTTTGTTTCCCTCCTTGCTCACTCAGTTGTTACCTGAGGTTATCACTGTTTTTGTTCTTTAAATTTCCTATGTCTTACTACAAAGACAAACAAGCGCTCTTGGAATATAGTCTAGAATCTAGATAAGTACTCATTCTGCAGTAAATTCTTCCAAATAGCATGCCTTTAGCACTTTTGCAGTTCCATAGTGTATAAAGAGGGGAATGGCTGCTAGGAATTTAATTTGCACAAGACTAAGAACAATGCCTTCACTTGGCGGAAGGCGTGTCTCTTCTGCCTCAAGATGGGAAATGGGTCCTAACAGGCTGTGGAGACTTTGATGCCTACAAGGAGCTACTTCCTCTTTCTCAAAATGTAGCACAGAACAGGATGCTGAATGGCAGACAAGACGCTCAAACTGACAAACAACCATCCTTGAGCAGGCAGAAAGCAGTCTCTTCTACCCATCCTTTCACTGAGGTTAAATGTAGATGTGTGTTTTCCCTCAAAAAATGCATCCTGTCTCTGCTGGCACCAGCTGATTTTAGTTCCACCATTTTCCATCTGGGGGGTTGCAAAAATTCTTAAAATCTTCCATTTCAGCATTTTCTCTGCCACAGTATACATTGCTCATTGTGAATTAAGTCATTTTTTTTTGTGGCAGAAGGCCAGCATCAAGAGTCATTCCTAATGCTCCATTTGTTCTTCCTCCACTCAAAGTAACATATATGATGTGAAGGGAGAGGGCACTTATAAAAATATAATATTTAAAATTCTGAGCAAAATTATTTTAATGCTACATAACAAAGGTTCATGCTAGAGATTTGTTCTGAAAGTTAAACATTCACCTCAGTCATGAGAATAATTAATAAAATTGAAATCAAAATAAATAAGCAGAAATAACTCATCTAATACTAGCTTTTTTGCTGTCCCGACTATGTCAGCTATTTTTTTGACTTTTGGATTCTGTTAGAAAATGTCCACTCCAAGACCTTTTACCACTTGAGGCTCCCTGGATCATTCCTTGCTTCCCAACTTTGCTCTCTTTTTTGTATAGAGTAAATAATATTCATTGACATATTGAACTGGAAATAAAGTCTGGACTATGGATTATAAAGGAAAATAATGCTTAGTTTTAGATGTATGGAGTATGCAGACTCCATAACAATGGACTCTCAGGGTGTTTATGAAAAAGTTCATCAGAACATGCTCATCTCTCTAAGGGGGAAGGTTTCCTTTATATTCATGCAAATTGTAACTTTCTTGTGAGGAATGTATGAATACTCATCTCCATGTATTGTTGGTGGGATTAAATAAGGTTTATTGAGCACTTTATATAAAAGATTTTACTTTATGTAATCTTACGTGGAGAATATTACTGATTGAAAGGATTTGAAACCTTTGAACCCTGTAGTATTCATCTGTTAATTTTAAACTGTAACTGCATTCTGCACCATAAAATTATATGTACTAGTTTCATTTATGTTATATTTGATAGAAATTATATATATATATTATATAATAAACATTATATATATATGAGTAGTGTTAAATGAATCAAAAATAGTAATTTGCTTCATCAACTTATATTAATGTTAGACCAGGGTGAAGCTAATAATATCTAGATAACATTTTCATTTACTCCTGGTTCCATTTAAATTCACAAAATTTGTAAATCTTTGTTGTATGTAGCTATTTTAGTTATTTTTTTAACTGAAAAGGCTCAGTTAAGCATAGCAGAATATCAGATATGACAATAACTGGGCTTTTGCTAATAAATTAAAACTTGCTTCATCCTGAGTTGTTTTCACAGATCTAAGAATAAAATATTATTTGATTGACTAATTACAGTGATAGACATCTTCAGTGATGGAAATAAAGAGGAAATTGGTATTTATGTTTCAGCTCAAATCTCCTGCACCTGCTTGATCACTTGGAAAACTGGTTGATCTGTCATCCTACCTCCCACTAGCAATCCTATGCAGATTATCTAATAACCTAGGCACATGAATGCTCCCTTGATAATGAAATAGCCTTGGGTAATGAACAATGTCTATAAAGTCACTAAAAGTGAGTGAATTCTATTGCTCTATAATACAGCCATTTTCATTGATAATTTTGAACTAAGGAGGTGAAAAATATTGCAGTAATTCAAATTACACCCAAGAAGCCACACTGATCATTATCTTTTCCAACTTTCAGTATAAAGAACGTAACTCCAAAAGTTGGAGACCCTGAGACCAGGAGAGCAATTCGCCGTGCCTTTGATGTGTGGCAGAATGTAACTCCATTAACATTTGAAGAAGTTCCATACAGTGAACTAGAAAATGGCAAACGTGATGTGGATATAACCATCATTTTTGCATCTGGTTTTCATGGAGACAGTTCCCCCTTTGATGGAGAGGGAGGATTTTTGGCACATGCCTATTTCCCGGGTCCAGGAATTGGAGGAGATACTCATTTTGATTCTGATGAGCCATGGACACTGGGAAATCCTAATCACGATGGTAAGTGCATCATTTCTTTCCAAGTTTAATGATCTCTATTTTATTTTAAGATGCTCAAATAATTTTTAATTGATAAACTTAAGACAGAGAGTCTATATATTACTAGCAAAAGTATAAAAGTAGTGTTTAAGGCTTTTTTAGATTGGGAAAATAATTGATCAAAATCACTACTTTGTTTAGTATTAATGTGTTCTTTAAAGGAATAGGTATAAGTGTAAACACAAAATTACATTGCTTTTGTAAATCATTACCTTTTAAAAATAATTTATAGTTTTCCTTAAAGTCCTGAGATGTTCATAATTTACACCTTATGTCATTTTTCCATGTGAAATATACTCTAACATACATATTATGCTACACTGTGTATTTTGTATTATCTTCAGTCCTATTATCATAATTACACTACACTCTTGTTTATAACCCTTTCTCCTTCTCTTTTGTCTTTCATCTATTTAATTGGGCTATGACATGACTATGTAATTAATTATCTTAATACCATCTATATTGTCTCACAAGCACATTTCTTATATTTTTTAAAACATTTGTTTGTTGTCTAATTGCTATTATTATTTTCTGATGCCCAACAGTAGTGTAACAGCTAGAAAACCCAATCCAAGAATGAGTTCTCCTTGTACACAAATGTGCATTTTCAGACCAAAGAGTGTGATGATGCCTTAGTGTTCAAATTCTTCATTCTTATAATTCAACACTGAATAATTTTCCTTACTTGTTCTTGTAAATGGTGCTCTACTAAAATGTGTATTTTTTGATGGCAACTCATAAGCCAATAAAACTCTTAATTCTCTTTGATGAGTTAATCTTAGTCATAGAATTAAGTTTTGTTAGTATATGAGAACATTTAGTAGATGGATTTTGTTAGTTACCTTGCTCTTTTATGATACATACAGGTTAGTAAAGTCATGAATAGTGTAAATTTGGTAGGGCTAAATTTAAAACTAATCATCAGTTTCATAGGACAAATTAATCTTTATGTTTACTAAAATAATATATGTGATACCAACTCGATCTTTCAAGTTAAGAGTTCTGTATTTTATAGTATTAAATTAGTCTTGACTTATTAGTAAGTTTTCTGAAGCTAATGAGAGAAAGTCATAGACTTTTTATGGAGGAATGGAACGTCAAAGCTTTAGAGAGTCAAACATATTTATACTTAAATGTTGGTTAACTGATCTTTATCTCAAATAGCCTACAACAAATTTGTTTCAATTTGTTTTGTGAAATTTATGTTGTAGGCTCTGAATCCTGAAAGTCAAAATGTTTTCAATGTATACTGTGTGTAGAATATGTTTTACTTATTTATAGAACTCCATTACTAACACTGAAACATTGGCAGTCATAGTTGAATGTTACCAGTTGCATTTATTTAGTTTGTGTCCTCATAAATTTAAATTATATAAATATTCCATAAAGACTATGTTTTCCAAGCTGTCTATATTTTCTCTTAAATTACTGAGAGCCTCAATAAAAGCAGCACTTAGCTATAAGTCTCTGCTCTATTAGGTAGCAGACAGAACATTTATAAATAAACAAGTTTACTGACAAAAAGCAAATGAGGATTTGATTATACAGGAGAGGAAAATGTTTACACTAATCTGACTGGGACCAGTACTATAAATGCTTATGTGTTTCATTTGATTTAAAAAGTTTTCCAAGGAATGTGTCAGTGGAAAAACATCTCAAATATAGCATAATCTAATACTTATAGCTAGGTCAAGACATGATTGACCAGATGTTTTCAAGAATACAATCTATTTTTCTTAATTTTGTACTGTGGATTGTAACTTAAAGTATAATCATAATATTCTTGTGAAGTAAAATGCAGCTGTAATCTTAAGGAATATAATTATTTGATATCTGGTCATAAATTTTGAGAAAAAATATATCTACCAGTCAATTAAGACTCTTGCTCTGGGAAGAATTTTAAAGAAAAAATTCTGCAAAATATCAGTGTTTCTGAATTGCTAGGGATTAAGGGCATGTTAATTGGCATCTGAAAATATAATTCCATAACGATTTACTGCTTAATTAAAATTCAGAATCTTAAGCAGCAAGAGCTAGCAGCTAGGTGGTATTAGTCTGAAGTATTGATCCTTTCTTATAAGAGCAGCCTCCGACTTTGCTCGTGATATTGGTAGATGTGAGAAGCATTCATACAGTTTTACATCCTAGTTTCTACAAGCCAACAAGGTTGTCATTTTGTAGCACAGATTAACAAAAGGCACAATTCTGACATCCTTATTGGTAAACTTTTGTCTTTCCTTTTTCTGGTCCTGGACTGCCCTGGCTTGTTTACCCAGGTGGTTTTCTCCCTTTCACTCACAGCTCTTGAGCAGCAAGGAAACAGTGCTGCTTGGCTTTGCAGCAAAAATATGCAAATGAAAGAGCCTCTTGATAAGTGCCTTGCTCATTTTGCACAGCATATTGCCCCTCTAATGAAGGCAGTGTGAATTCTGTCTACCTGAAAAGAGATAAAGACTGTCGCAGACTGCCAGTCAACAGGTCATTGTTGCCACTCTGATCAATTTGCTTATTGTCATGTTGCCTTTTAAAGCTCAAGCTAATTATCACTAATGGAATTATACAATATTTTTATTAAAACATAAAAGGACATTGACATATGAATGCATCTTTACTAAAACATGTTGTCATCTTTAAATTTGTATTGAGTTTTCATTCGTGAAAAACTTGAGCATGGACATAGTATTTCAAAACAGAAAATAATTAGCTAGGCAAGACTTTTAAAAGCATTTACTGCCTTGGTATAAGTGAGAAAATTTAACCCTAGCAGAATGTTAAAATCTATTTTGAGTAATAATAACTTATTCTTTTCTGTAATATGATATAATAATAAAAGTTTAGGTAGAATTGTCCATTTAAAAAATCATACCAATTGCTTCTGTATAAGCAGGTGTCTAGCACAATAAGATTTCAAATCAGTCACCTACAGAAGAAAAAATAACCATGCCTATAAAGTAATGTATAAGTATATGCAGAAAATTATCCTGAAACAGGACGAATTTTATTATCATCCATGTTATAATACTGTTAACATGAAAGTACATTACAAGGGTCAAGGATGAAATACTTGTCTGACATTAAGAAACCCTGAGGTGATGTCCATCACTGTGTGTGTATGAGTGTGTGTTGCACTAACAGATTGTTGTTTGTAAGTTCACTGTCTAGTTTAAATAGACATGCATACGGTGATCAGCACTATCTAACGAATAGGGAGTGGAAATGATATAATAATTTCACTGAAAAGCAAATGTTTTAAATGTATGGTTATTAAATATGAAATGAGTAACTTTACCTTTACACCAGCACTCTCATGAGTTTACCTTCTTTCTTCTTTTGTGAGTATACCTATGTGGGTGTCTCCATATTGATCTTCATATTGACCATAGAAAGTCAATGGAAAATGGTATGATGGGTTACAGAAATGCTTGTTTCTTGCCAGAGGCAAACCAAAACATTTTCTTGTGCTGTACCAGCCTTTTTGTTTAGCTTGCAGCATGTTTTTCCATGCTGATCTTTGATGAAGAAAAGTGTCAGGTGACAAGAGAGTGTTTTTGAAGATGTTTATCAGTCAGTCCACAGTCTGAGCAATTATTATTTATGTTGTCTGTCCTTAGGTTTCTGTGCGTGAGAAAAAGAGTGGCTGTGACTATATGCTAAAAGACCTTGACAAACGCTAACACTGGAGTACTTTCTGAACTTACTGAGATGCAGAATTCTTATATTATCTTACTACCACATACATTTTAAACATGCTTTTAGTAAAACATGAGGAGTCTATCTTTAAAGTAATTAGGCATCATATTCAAGAAGGACATTATTTCTTTGTTTACTAGAGTTGCTTCTTCATTCCAAGAATATAACTCATTTTATTATGTTTACTTCATTTTACTAGATCCAAAATAAAGTTAAATAAATGTTTATTGTAGGAAGGCCTCTTGTTTGTTCCTGGCTGCCTAGAACCAAAATAATAACATAGAAACTGTATTAATTACAACACTGCTTGGTCTATTAGCTCATGCATATTTCTAGCTCACTCTTATGTCTTAAATTAACCCATTTCTATTATTTTATATTTTACCATGAAGTTCATGGCCTTCCAGCAAGGTTCGGGCTAGCAACTTGCATCTTTCTGCTCTGGCGACTCCATGGCACCTCATGACCCTACCTTTTTCTTCCAGCATTCGGTCTAAGTTTCCAACCTAGCTCTACTCTGTCCTATCACAGGCCAAGCCAGCTTCTTTATTCATTAACCAATAAAAGCAACACATATACAGTAGGACTTCCCACACCAAACGTTAGTTTTTAAAGACCATTCAATTCTGTTGCATTATATGATAATCATGCAGTATTGAATCTTTTTTTATATTTAGGTCTTCATAATAGCAGATGAACGGAAACAATTATATTTGAAAATTTTCAATTCCTGTCAGCATTAATAAGGTATAGGAATGGATCTCGAACATGAAGGCAGGCAAGATGACAATTAATAATTGAGGCTGATAAAACTGGAATGTCCATGGATAAACAAAGAATTTTACATTGTGTTTGCAAGATAAGACACAGATGTTCTGTGTAAATATTTCATCAGAGATAGAGTAACAGAGAGGATCAAACAGCATCAATATATCTTCCAAAGTTGACGTGGGTGCCATCATTCATGCAACAGTTGAGAAAGATAAATTACTTTATGAGGAGCTTTACATATCACATTTAATATTTTTGTGCACGTTCCATAAACTATAGTTCAATCCTAGGGCCTTGGCATTACAGATCATTTCAGAAACCTCATGTGTTCAGAAGCAGACATTTAATGATCTATGTACAGAAAAGTTGAATTTTTAGATACACTCTGATTCTATGGCTCTATTACTAAATTACAATAAATCTTCATTTAAATACTATCATTTTAACAAATAATTTACTTTCATGAAATCTCCTATGAAAATCTCCTTCCGGTTTGTCTTTCAATTGGATTATCATCCTTAAATCTAGATAATCATCAAGAAAACAAAGTATGGATCTCATGAACTTTTGTTTTAGTAAATCATTTTAAGTTTAAACAAAATGGAGCTTGCCCCCAATATTCCTTATACTGATATGTATCCCTCTTCTTCAGTTGACATTAAAAATTTATTGCCATAAGTTCCATTCTTACCAACCTTCTTCATATATATATATATATATATATGTATATATATATATATATTTATATAGGAAGTAACAGAAATTGACATTGTTTAATATAGAGAGAGACTGTATTTTTGATTTTTATACATCAGAGAGCAAAATTGTCAGACTAAGGATACAATTCAGTCAGCAAAGCTCTTGTTTTGAAAGCATAAACAGAAAAAACTACCAGCTCTAGGAATGTAGAGACATTTAAATCCCTGCTTGTCGCAAGCTGGTCAATTTAAACTACTTGCCATGTTCCAAGCCAGTGAGATACTTGCTCTCAAAAATTAGGTA
>JAQHUG010000131.1:5469163-5487111 GCA_028555095.1 Dicrostonyx torquatus
GGTCCTGACTTCCTTGCTCATCTTCTCCCTCCTTCTGCTCTTCAACTGCACCTTGGGAGCTCAGTCATTTGTTCTGATGTGGATGTGGGTCTCTGACTCTATCTCCATCCATCAGGTGGAATTTCTCTGGTGATGATCAAGATATTCTTCAATGTGACTATGGGGCTGCCTCTACTTCCTGTCTGGTTGAACCACCTATACTTTCTACCTGGCCAATCAGCATTTATTTAAAACATGATTGACAGACTACAGACAAGTCTCCTGCACCATTATTTCATATATATTTTATAATAATGAGATTGTTTAATTAACATTATTCATGAAATCTAATTGAAGAACATAGAAACAACGAAATAGGCAGTCATCCTCTAAGATGCTTGAACTCTCCTAATTTATCACTCACTTATTTCTGAAAAGACAGAGAATGTTTAGTACAATACAAAGAATAGTGGGCATGGCAGTAACAGGAGGCCATTCTCTAGTGGCCAACCTCCATGCTCCTTGTATTTTTATTATTATTTTTAATTTTATACATAACTATAGTGTTTCTTCATCATGTGTATCCTGGACTGTCCTCTTCAAGATGCCCCTACCCTGACCAACACATCTCCCACTTTCTCCAAACTTTGTGTCTGTTTTTTTTTATAGCAAACTACGTCCACTTAGTAGGGCCCATATGTATGTGACTGTGCTTCCCTCCCTCCTTCAACAGAAATCTTTCCCTCCTTTGTCAGTAATCATGATTATCACTCAAAACATTTTGACAGACACTTTTTTTCTTGTTCTCAAACCTGTAGTTCTTTGTAAATTCCCTGCAGTCTACTGATCCACTGTTCTACTATTTCAAGTACTGCACATGGCTTTTCAAGAACTCCTTCCCTAGTTTAACTGTCTTTTATAGGCTAATATATTTGCATTTTTGTCCCAGAGTTTGTAGAATTGTGTGGGAAGGATGATTACACGTGGTATTATTGAATTGTGTCAGTCAGCATAGACTTTGGGATATCAAAACTCGTGCCATTCACACTGGATTTCTCTCTGCCTTGTGTTTATTCTTTCAACATGTAAGCTTTCAACTATTACTCAGACATCATACAGGTAATGAGCATCTTTGATGGCAATGGATTCTACTCCCCTTTAGAGCTATGACTGCCCAAAGTAAAGACTTTCTTTCATAAGTTGCCTTGATTATGGTACTTTGTCATAGACATAGAAAAGTAAGAGAAACACCTTCTGTACTCCTCTAAATATTGACTGACTGGATCTATTTTCTTCCTTTTATACTTTTTCCTTTCTTGTTTGCTCATATAGTAGTTCTAAGTTAGTTTTGTACAGTGTGTTTTGATTATACTCATCTGCTCTCCAAATTCCCCCCACAATTATCTTCCTACACTACCTACACAATGTGGCCTTCTCCTTTATCACGGTCGGCTTACAAGGAACTTGCAATCTTAGAGAAAGCTGACTCTGCCTCTCCAGCTGCTATGAATTGCCAATAACTCCTCAGCTATCAATGGAACTTTACACCTACCTCACCTCTTCAATCTGTGACTTTTTTCTGCCTTGAGCTTCCTCATGTCTTTAGAATGTTGTCACCCTAACTGAGTTTGCATGTGCAGCTGCCCAGCAGTTACTAGAAGACAAAGACACTATTTGCTTGTAGTCTTCTAAAGTCAGTAACTCTTACACCTATCCTCCTATTCTGTAATAATTCTTGAACCTTGGGAATGAAAGGATATATATATATATATATATATATATATACGCTATTGAGGAAGACAGTACAGTTTTAATACCTTTATGTTTAGTGACTCTAGTGTATTCTATCTCCATTCTTTGGGTCTTACTCCTAAGTCCTTGAGGATAACCAATAGTGCTGGAAATAGCTTCTAATGATTTGGCCAATACTGTAAAACATTTGGATTTGTGGCTCTGGGCTTGCCTTATTACACATACACACACACACACACACACTCAAATACACTGGAGCTTACACGGTATATATATATATATATATATATATATATATATATATATATATATTAATAGAATATATATATTCTATTATTCTATTCTGGGCTGAACATTCCAGTCTATTTTTCTCGTGACTAGTTGTGAGTCTCTGTCTTAATTGCCATCTACTACAGAATAAGCTTCTCTGCTGACTGTTAAGAGATGAATGAAGCTAAGGGTATATGTATAAGTAATTGCATTTTAGCTTCATACTATATCCATTTAAAAGCATGGTAGTAGGTTCCTCCTAGGTCTTATTACGTGTTTAGCCATAAATTCTTTGCCTAGTAATGGTGCCAAGAATGGGTTTCATTTTATATAGATGGATTTAAATACAATCAGAACATGGGTACTTACCCTGACAATAATTGTGCCATAGTTTCAACAATGAGTATAACTTACCAGGGCAGTCATTACAGTAGGCCAAAGGGTGCACATCTGGGTAAATATCGATGATTGCCATTCTCCAGTAGCATGCCTAGCATATTCCAGTACCATAAAACGCTATTGAGGAAGACAGTACAGTTTTAATACCTTTATGTTTAGTGACTCTAGTGTATTCTATCTCCATTCTTTGGGTGTCTTACTCCTAAGTCCTTGAGGATAACCAATAGTGCTGGCAATAGCTTCTAATGTTTTGGCCAATACTGTAAAACATTTGGATTTGTGGCTCTGGGCTTGCCTTATTACACATACACACACACACACACACACACACACACACACACACACACTCAAATACACTGGAGCTTACACGGTATAGGGTTTCCATCTGACTTTTTTGAATATCTTTCATATTATTTATCATTCCCCCTCATGCTTTTCTCTACTACTTCCTTCTTTGGTTGTCCTTTCACCTATTGCTGTGGCCTAAATTTTTCCTATAATAATAATTTATAAAAGCCTTCATTTGTTGTAGTTTTGCTTTTGAGCTCCAAATCCAGATTCCACTTTACTGCCCCCATAGGGTTCTCAGAGTATTATTTCAAAAGAAAACTTTTTGTGTTCTTGTACTTGACAGTTGTCATCTATGGTTTAATCTATCAATATTCACCTCATTGTCCAGAGCAGAAACTGGATCTCAACCAAAGCTGTTTATTTGCATTTGGCATATTTTTATGGTCTTTATTTCTTAGCACTTTTCACAATCAATTGGTCTTACAGCTTCCTCCCACTGTCTTTGCTAGTTTGGACATTTGCCACCATGCCATTCTGCAATCAGTCTCAGTATTTCTTAAGTTGGTATGTTTATTAGGTTGCCTCTGGTCAACCTGCTACTAATTTCAAATGACAAGACTCAGTCCCCATACAAAGTCGTGAAAAAAATGGTTTGTTTCCTCATCTGAGACCTCACTGGTTCATTTAAGTCTTTATCTTAAGCAGTGCGATTGTTTCATAATTTTCTTGCATCTTTTTGTTCTGTGAACTGTAGACTGATCCCAGCTTAACTGTCTGTGGACACTGTGCCTCTTTATGATGATGGGGATGGCATCTCTGCTTTAGCTCTTTGTGCTTTTTTTCCTGTTTATAACTTTGCTGTGGCAGAATAAGCTCATTGATAGTCAGGGCTGTGTGTTGAATCTGATTCTCCGTAGAATTTTGTTTGATGAATAAATGCATGTAGTGGAATTCAGTTGATTGAAATGTACTTTGATTAGAAACTTGTAAGGGACAATAAAGATTAATAAAAGAACTTTAAAATGACACAAAGGAAGAGAGACTTGTATAAAGAATCAGTGAAATCATGGTGAGATAAGCGGTACACTCACTGTTGAAAAGGAAAACCTTTATTTCTTTTTATAATAGAAAAGCTTATTTGGGGAAAATTCTAATCATATCATCCAGATATGAGAAGACTAAAGAGTAACAGATAATAAAGCTGTCAATATTAATATTTCGTGACAAGTCATCAGAATAAGCCTACATACATTATCAGCACTAAGTCTAGATGTCTATAGTGTGGGTGATAAAAGCACTTAGAGGATGACATATTTAGCTAGGAAACTTGGTAGAATGAAAAGAAGTGTGAGTACCAAGAATATTTTATGACATATATTACTTCAGAAATAGTAATATTGTCTCTGGAAAGAACAATGTCTGAGTAATTATTAGAATTTAAGAGTGCACTTAAGAAGATGTAGAGGAGATGATTAAATAGTTTGTTTAGATTGTTAGTGTCTTCAATAGTTTGCTCTCCTCTATGAAATCAAAACACCCATCTAAAGATTCAAAGCTGTAATCCACGAGAGAGAGAGAAAGAGAGGGGGGGGAGGAGAAAGCATGTATTATCTGTCAATCTAAGTCTGTTTTAATGGACTCAGATAGTTGTTTCCAGCTCCAGCTCCTTCATAAATTCTATTCCTTTAGAGCTCATAGCACTGGATTGTGCATATGTACTATGTTTTCATTTTTCACTTACTACATGATCAAAAGTTTTAATTTCCTGAGTACTGGAAATTGTTGTTCTAAACAGTGAACATGAAAGCCAAATGTCTTCAAAGTAGAATATCGAGTCCTTTGGGAATATGACTGTGTGGGTATTGCTGAATTGTATGATATATCTGCTTCTCAGTTTAGGGAGAACTTCAGCAATGATTTCCATAAAGGCTTCACCAGTTTGCACTCCCACCAGCACGGAATAACTGTTCCAATTTTCCCTATCCTTGCCAGCATTATTTTTAGAGCTACTTCAAATTTTATTTAATTCTCACAACCATTTAAAAAGTGGATATTCAGCTCTTATACTTTAGCT
The DNA here is from genome assembly GCA_028555095.1 of Dicrostonyx torquatus. Classification (NCBI taxonomy): domain Eukaryota; kingdom Metazoa; phylum Chordata; class Mammalia; order Rodentia; family Cricetidae; genus Dicrostonyx; species Dicrostonyx torquatus. The sequence continues at coordinate 5,473,929 of JAQHUG010000131.1, forward strand.
TACATTGAACTGAGCAAAAGCATAATTTTTTTAGCCACGCAAATAAGATATCATTAGTTTTCATTTCAATATTTTGTTAATACAATAAAATTAGAAATTGTATCTCTCGTAACCTCCCAAACAAGACATAGCTAACATCATCAAATTTCTTGTCAGTTTGAATCCGTGGAGGATTTTATTTGATATGAGGTATGTTTATTTTTTTATTTTTTTGTAAATGTTACCATTATGTAAGAAACTTTAAATAAAATTTAGGACTTTGTTTCGAAAACTAAATTTTCATATGCAAGTGGTTGTCTTTTGTACATAGCTCCGATGTTAGGGACAGTGGCCTCTGTCCACTTCTTTCAGCTTAATGGCCCAATATGGTGAAGACCCTTACAGACACTATGCATGTTGCTCCGATCTCTGTGAGTTCTTATATGCTTTGATCTTGTTGATTTAGAGGACTGTGTATTCTTATCTCCTCCATACACTCTGGCTCTACAGTTTTTGTGCCTCCTCTACTATGGAGTTTTTTGAGCCTGAGAAGAGGGATTTGATGGATACATTTCATTTAGGGTAAAGTGTTCCAATTTCTAACAGTCTCTGTATAATGTCTAGCAATGGGTCTTTGTATCTTTTCCCATTTGCTGCAAGAGGAAGCTCCTATGATTATGACTAAGCAAGGTACTGATATGTGAGTATAGAAATATGTCACTAAGCATCATTTTACTGATTATATATAATTTGAAATATATTTGATTGTATATAACATAACATTTTATATATGATCACATATATATTTGTATATATGTTACATATTTTAGAAAAGTGGCTTATGGTTTTCCCCTGAGGCCCTGGAATATCTTGTCTCTGATTCTTGGTCATCCTTAGTTCCTCTTTCTATCTTCTCAGTGAGAAAAGAGACAGGTAAGGTCCATGCAGATTCCCTTGGTGCCAGACAAATGTAATTGGTTTTCTGTGTCTCTGCACTGCTCTCAGGAAACCAACTCTGAGCAAAAATATTTTATTTCAAAATTGAGCAAATCAGAATCTCCCTAACTTTTTTCTAAGTTATGTTGAAAAGTTTCAGATTCTAAATATCATGATATTTTTCTAGAAAAAAAAATTATTTTAACGACAAGATAGCTCAATAAGAGTCTTCTGTGCAAAGGCATTGAAAATTCTCCAAAATTATGGGAAATCAGCTTAGATAATTATTGATCATTGTAGAACATGTTAAAAATCAAAGCACTGAAGGACAGAAGGAAACATTGATTCAAAGAAAGTGCAGTAGCATTTAAATTCTTGGTTTGTCCCTTATTAACAGGAGTTTTTGTTACTTATTTAGGATCTTTGTATTTGTTTCTTTTGCTTTTAAAATATTTTTTAAATTGAAATACATGTATATAGTATTGCCCCTCCCCTTTGCTCCCTTCAGCCCCAATCAGGTTTTCTTAAGATTCTTCCCATGTTTTTCTGCCCTCAGGTTAGTTGCATCATTCCTATATGTGTGTGTATGTATTCATATATGTGTATGCACAAATATCTATATCTGTCGATATAGATAAATAGATAGACAGATGATATAGATAGATAGATGATAGATAGATAGATAGATAGATAGATAGATAGATAGATAGATAGATAGATAGATAGAACTTACTGAGACAATTTTTGTTGTTGGGTACATATGGTTTCAAGAATGAATATTGAATTGAATAACTAATTGTGAAGCATAACTGCTCTCTAGTAGTACTTGAAGCACACTCATAGGGAGGGAAATTATACTTGGTACTGGAAAATTAGCCATCTTTCCTAAGGCTGGTGTATCATCTTTCTTATAGACCAAATGTTGAGAGAGCAGCAGCTTTGAATTGTAACTGCAATTAGCGTGGACACCTAGTGTCTTCATAATACAAAGAAACTTGTCCATTAATACTTCACTCGATATTATTGATACCCAATTAACCATCCTCAAAGATGGTCACCAATGATCAAACTACGTCATGGCACCCAAGATAATTTCTCCTGCCTCACTGTATACTGGATAACATCGTTCCTCTCTAAAGAAAATAAAAGAGACAATAGTAAATCACTCCCCAAATAAAGCCACAAATGACAATTTCCAACTTAGGCAATCTTTCTCTGACCAGTCATTGTGGAAAGAGTTGTATGTCATGTTAAAGGTTGCTTAGGCAACATATAAAAAGAAAGAACTAGGTGGGAGCTTCTCCAGGAGCAAGTCTCATCAGAATCTTTACTGGGGCTTAATGTACCTACTCAAATATTTGATAACTCTGCCCTATAGATATCACTAAAATAGCCACAGATTGTTAATGTAAGCAGCACATTTTAAGATTCCCTCACATTCCTAATTCTTGAAATTATGAAATGACATTTCAGTTAAACTGATTTCATATTTAGAAGTAAGTCCATTACCACTGTAGTTTTTCCAAAAAATGAATGAAAACTTATACCTGAAATATTTCTCACCTTTTCAAGAACAAAAACTCAATTTCATCACAAACAAAATCTGTTATTTTCCACATAAAAAATCAGTTTGCATGATTTAGTGACACTCACACAGAGACACACACCCTGTTTCTCTGCAGCTGAGGTAACTCCTGGTAAGTAGCATTGAATGCAGAAAGGACAGAAGGAGTATTTTAAAATATTCCAGGGTGTTTCAGAGGGAAATTCTCCCTCTGAGAAATACAGATGTCTCAAAGAGCACCAGCATGCTGTTACATAATGAATGGATGTAGTTCACTTTTTCTTCTTTAAAAGAGACTAGGCTGTCTTTGATCACACAACAGATACTAAAATGTAACTATAGATCCACAGAGCTACATGCATAATAGTATTACTGTATTATGGTATAAACATGAAGAAACAGACAAAAATGATTATTTTTATTTTAGAAGAACTTTTGTGAGGTAAGTTACATGTTCAAATATACTAGAAGGGGGTTTGTAGTCATAATTTGAACTAGACTATGGGTAATTTTAGTGGCTTTTCAAAACTGGTAAGAAACACTTTGAAGGTTTTATATAAATGTCTATGTTAATAAATATGCACCTTTATCAGCTGTCCCTCCAAAATGGGTTGCAGATATTTTCTGGAATCAAACAGTTTCCCAGAGACAACTCTCCACTAACCGGGTTGTGTTCTTGGTAGGGATGCTGTAGAACATGCACTTTTGCTCTGTGTCATGAAAACTCACGGAAACCAATGGTCCAGGAGCAAGTAGTAAAGGAAGTGCTATTACATTTAGCATCAGCAAATTTTCCTTCTTATGTTGAGTTTATATGCTAGATTTTACCCTACTTTCTGTGTTGTGTGTGCTATCTATGATAAATTGAGTCATGTACAAAGGAAAATCTGTGTTTTCAAAGACACCAGAGTGGGTAAAAACATCTCAATACATAATTTCCCAGCTTCAGTTATTTACTTTAAACTTTTATTTCTTTGAGTATTGTACATGGATAAACTTAGCTACATGAAGAGATTTATGAGAATTCATTTCTGCAGCATAGTGAGAAACCCATGCATGCTAATTTTTATTCCTTTTTATCCAGATGAGAAGACTGCTTCCCAACATTAGGTCCCTTGAAAACAAGGATTGTTAAAGTGAAGATAACTGGTGTCCATGACTTTTTTTGTGTCTTAGTCAGTACTTCTCATATGATTTTAATCTATTAGGTTGTAGGAGAAAGTGTCTAAGTTTACAGTAAAGTTATTATATTAGAAAGCTATTTTAATTAAAATGTGAAAATCATGAAACATAGATGCTTCATTCATTACTTAAAAATGCACATGAACATCACACAAGAATTGACAGCATATATAGATATAAACATATATATACATATATATATCTATATATAAGGGTATCTATATCCATACACACAAATATATATATATATATATATACACATTTAAGCTATACTTTTCTTCCAAGTCGTGAATCCTAGAAAGTAAGCATTATTCAGAACATTTGAAATTCTTAACTGTGCTGCCAAGAGAATATTTTGCCAAATCCCAAGCTACAATTTTGGCTTTTCATGTTTGTTTATTTAGGAACGAGCAAGGTATGTTGTTATTTTATTCGGATCCTTAGCTACATAATATGTTGTATAAATCACAACTTAAAGTTTAAGTACATCTATTATTTTATAAAAAGAAATCTTTCATTTACATTTTTATCCTGCTGTTTTAGTTTCAATGTTCTAAAGACAGATAAGGAAGGCACTTAGTGACACCACATTCTATTCCAAGATCCAGAAATAGTGTTAAAAATTTCCTCAGTGAATACCAGGCCTAGCATAAAACTTATGGTTTTATGCATATGTTCCACTTATATATTTTAAAGTCTACCACTTTACTAAAATACTTTTTGATGAACTGCTCCATCTGACACCCATTAAGTAGACAAAGAATTATCCAATTTGTGATCTTGAATTCCACCTTTTTTATTCATACATGAATTCAAACATGAATCAAACATCCATGTTTCATCTTTGAAACACAAATTTTAGCTTAAATTATTATTCTATAAGAAGAATTGTACAGTGGCAAACTCTTGCCACAAAGGTCTTGAGCTACTGATTACCAGATCTAGGCAACATTATATAGAATAGTCCAGTGAAATATGTTGAATTTTTTCTGTAGGTAAAAATAGTATGATGAAAAGATGCACAAGAAAACATAAAAACAATATATATGTGTGTGAGAGATAAAAAGTGGGAGATAGAAAGATAGAGGGAAGCCCACTTTGAAAATGTATAATTACACTAAAGTGTTCAGCTCAAAATTGTTTTGTATTTCATGTAAACATTTGGTCTATACAGAGTAACTTTTTGAAAAGAAAACCAGCAGTCGTAGGTAATGCGAAAACACTTGTACTTTAGAACAAAAAAGAAACAAGTGTGAAAGGACTCCTCAAAATTAATACTAAAACCCCAAATTTAAAAAATGAAATATCTACCTTTTTATTTTCTTTGAGAAATTCTTCAGGTTGAGGGAAAAGGCTCACCATCAGGAGGTTGGGACAAGGCACAATGAAGCCAGGATGTTCTCTATTAGGCATTTGTTGGCTATCTGTAGTACTGTTTGCTTAATGGCTCTCTATAAAAGCACTTGAGCATACGACATTGTCTTTTCTTAAGTAATGAAATTTCCATTCCTAAGCATTAAGTTTATAATATGTGATGGTGTCGAACTAGATAAGTCAGTTTGTGGGAAACAAAAAAATTGCTACCCTTCTGCGTATCTTAAATGTTATAAAATTCTGTAGTCTGATTCTACTTTCAGAAACCAAGTCCTTATACCTGAGTGAAAGCCGGTTGTTTGTGCCCATGGCAATGCATGGAAGCAGAATGAAGCACATGTAATGGATTTACTCTGAGAGACAGACACACCCAACCATGGTGTCTCCATCCATAAAAAACCTATTCAGTTCTGTCACACATTTTCACATTATTCATGTTAACTCTCCTTTGATACACTCCTCCCGCTGAAGTTTATATACTCTTTTGTAAAGGAAACAGTATCTCAGGAACTCGCCATTTTGACCCATGCTTCCTTGAATTTTACTTTTTCTTTATGAAACAGAGTGTGCCAGAAAGTTTACAGAGTGTGGGTGAGTACACCGGAGCCACACCACCATCCTAGCTCTGTGGGCATCTTCCTTTTTATATATGAGTATTACTTTCCGCATGATGTATTGTCATAGAACAATCACAGTTCATAATGGGATTTCCACTCTTTCAGAGAAGAGGAAAGGGGACTCATTCAATATCCTCACATATCACAGAGTTGAGGTTCTGGTCTTTGAGAAAGACATTAAGTGGAAAGAAAATGAGAAAAGGCTTACATGGCAAAGGATTGATTGTGGTAGAATGTTATCAACTAACCACTGACCACTGTGTCTTAGTTCTCCTTAGCTGTGATTATCTCCGTGAGGCATAGACAAGAGTGAGTCCATTAATGTTCCCCTGTAGATGATGGGAGAGACTACAAGCCCCACTCCTCCCTAAGGATATGTAATTGGTTCACAGTTTGGGGGATGGAAGACCTTTTCTCCATATGGTGTCCATTCTTCTCGAAGCAACCCTTAATCCATGCTCCTGTGAGTGACACTAATTAGACATAGTGAGAGTAAGTCTTTGTTGTTGTTTGTCTGTCTTTAGTTTTCTCAAACTCATAAAGATCTGTCTTTCCCTCCTGAGTGCCGGGATTAAAGGTGTGTGCCACCACCGCCTGACTGAAATGTTCATTTCTTAAATGGACAGAATTTTCCAACAGTCACTATATCGTAATCCTATAATTCTTCAAACTACTTTTAAATATTAAGTATGTTTATTTTTGAAAAGTCACTGAAATATCTAGGTGATATTTTGCAGTTGGCAATAACAAGTGTAAAAGGAGACGAATCTACATGAAGTTTGATCATTAATGTGATCAAAATGTGAAAGTTTTAAAAATGTTTTCATTATTCTGTCACTTAATTATTTTTGCTTTTATTGTTTCCTTCTTAATTTCAGTCCTAATTCCATAAGAATTTTGACTTACTGAGACAAAATTTGATCTTCGAGAATCTTATACATGTATGCAAGACGTCTGGTACCATTCACTCCCTATATGTGCTTGGGTATGGAACCATCCAGTGTAGCATAGGAAACTTCCTAGAGACCACATCTTTGAAGAAAACTGACTCTCTCATTTTTAGAAGCTGTGAGTTTCTAATGCCTTCCTTTTCCTTTAGCTGCCTAAGCTCTCTGCTAACCATACTCTTATACTGAGGTTAAATTCCTATGCAGTATTACCATTGGACTCTCAAATATTTTCTCAATATTTACTATAATCTGAGAAGTAGTGCTGAAATTTCTTTTTTATCTCAAAAGCTAAATGTTTGGGCCTGAAGAGATTCTCAGAGATTCAGATCAATGGTTGCTTTGCAGAGGTTCAAGTTTTTGTTACCACATAATGTGTCACAACTATCTAAAACTGCAGTTCTCAAAGATCCAGCACCCTCTTATGACGTCTGTGGGCACTGCACACATGTGCTACGTAGACATGCTTCCAGGTGAAACACTTCTGCCTGTAAATGGAGACTGCTTTTTCATTTCCCAACCACCCAAGCCCGAATAATCATGGGAAAAATTTATTAATTTTAACACTGTTTGGCCAATGACTCAGGCATATTTCTAGCTAGTTCTTACATCTTAAATTAACCCATTTTATTAGTCTGTGGATTGCCACATGGCCATGGCATTATGTCATTGTTCTCCATGTCTTGTTCCTTCGGTGGCTGATTGGTGTCTGACTGACTCCATCTACTCTCTAAATGTATCACTGACCAGATTTCCTGCCTGGGTTTACTCTGTTAATCCATTAGCCGAAGCAGCTTCTTTATTAACCAATGGGAGTAAAATATATTCATGGCATACAGAGGGGAATCCCACATCACATACCCATAAAATAATGTATGCTTTAAAAAGTTATGCTTTTTGACTATCAAGATAGATAATCAGTAAAGTTGTTTGTTGCCAGGTCTGATAAAATGGGTTTAATTCCTGAGATTTATAGGGATGAAAGAGAGAACTGACTACTCTAACCTTTGCATGTGCAGTGTAGCTTTTGTGTGCACTTGTACACACACACACAAATAAATAAATGTAACAAAAAGAAGTTAAAAAACGTCATGCCTGATTTACCACTGGACCAAGAAGGGACTAATAACTCTAATTATTGGATGCAAATGTGTTTAAGTGTCGTGTGAGAATTTCCACATTCTCAGTTTCTCTGACAGTCTAATGTGCTCAAAAGAAGCTCATACTCATTGAACTCTCTGTTCCTTACCTAAAAATAAAAGTCCTCAGTTAGGCATGAGAGTAGGTCCTGGAATCCCAGCATTCAGAAAGCAGAGGCAGAAAGCTTAATGCAAGCCTGAGCCCAGTCTCCTTAACCAAGTGATTTTTAAAGCCAATTGAACTATATAAGAAGGTCCTAGATAGATAGGTAGAGAGATAAAGATAGATAGATAGATAGATAGATAGATAGATAGATAGATAGATAGATGATAGATAGATAGAAAAACAAAGGAAAAAAATTCTATCATGCTCCATGCTTTTTGGCATCTATGAAAACCATATTTTCTGGCATACATTATAAAAGTCATTCACGTATTATGATAAGTTACTTATTAATAGTTTGCTAATATAAATATTTCCTTGTGTATGCTAGGTCATTTGTAGCTTTTAAACCATGTTATTTTGTGATTGCTGTTTTGGAAGTTACAGTGCAGATTAGCAGGATTGCTAATCAGATAATACTTTGTATTATTCAAGTAATGATTTATAAAATAATGCAAATCAGTTCCTGAGAAGTAGCTTTTGTGAATTATTATATGGTTACTGTTGTCTGCATAACCATGAATACTGATTTTCTTTGTACTAGCCACAGAGAAGTGAGTAAGCCTTTATGATGGCCCTTGCCAATCAGAGTAAGATGCCCTGAGGAAAGCCAAGCACAGATAACCTGCCCATGAATAAATAAGATGGCACATAACCTGAGAATGTTCCTAGAAGCCTAACTAAACTCAGCTTTAGCGGAAAAAAACAACCTGTATTTATTTCAATACTGTGCTCCAGTTAACCGTATCTTTTTTTTCTTTTCTAGCAAGATTTTTCTGAACTAAGACAATACAGAGCTAATTGAGTACAAAATTTATAGCCATACTGTAGCCTAAATGAATAATTAGCATACTTTAGCCTTTATTATCCAAATGTTTTCATAAGCTTTACACTAAAGAAACCCAACTTAGACCTTAGCTGCTCTAATTATATTTATTTACTTTACAGTGTCTATTTAACTTAATACTTTCAGTTTTATTATTTGTATAGGTTTTTAAACGTTTTTACTGATTTTTGGAAGAAAATTTATAAGGTGGTGATTTGTTTACCTCGTATTTTAATGCTCAATGTTTGATTTTGCCTAATTAATACATACTTGTAGCAGGTTTTGAAACAAATGTCATTCAGATAACGCCTATGTTTTCAGGAAGTGTTCAAACCCTTTATTCCTGTTAATGCAATATGGGTTCCATTACTGTAGAAAAAAATCCACTGCAGCCAGACTTGTAGCTTTAATGAAAAGAGAAAAAGCATACCCCTTACCCCACTCTACTTTCACCTCCTACTCCCCTTCTCCTCATCCTCTTATCCTCATCATTCTCCTACTTGTCCTCCTTTTCGTCCTTATGAAATGAATAACCTCTGTCATATTTCTCCATTTCCACAATGTTCTACATCACTAAAGCCCTGAATCAACCAAGTAGAGAACTCTGCACTGAAACCATGAGCCAAATCAAATCCTGCTTCTGTTACATGATTCTGTCATGTATGATGTCAAAGTAGTGCAAAACTTCACTAGCAAAATTCACACAATGAAGTTATAGCTCCTAATGTCCAAGCTGTATCTAGAAACACGGAAAAGTAGACAGCATTAGATGAGAAGTTGAGCACAGGGTCTGCTTGTTGAGGTGAGGGTCTTTGATTGATAACAAATTAAGACTTTTTTTGCCTGGTTCCCCATCCTGTGTTGACTCAGAAAGAAGGCCACAGTGTTATCTCAGATTCATCATTTCACAACTTGTAAGAAAAAAAAATAAGCTTCTAATTTTCAAACTGTCCAGTTTCTAGCCTTCTGTCATAGGAGAGTAGGCAGTCAGAAACACATATTAAATTTGAATGAAATTTAGCTTTAATTAAATAAAGGAAACAAATACTATTACTACAGACTTTTAGAGGGAGCTATTATATGCCAGCAGTATCCTCTGAGTAGGTAACATGACAGACTGACTCTTTTTGATTTCTTTTTGTAGGACCTGGGGGGAAAAGTGAAACACATATTTCCAACATACCAAACTCTTGATCGTGATGCTTGTCTGAATGGGAAATTCATATTTCTATTGCTTGATGTAATTTTTGTAACTAACAATCTACTAAAACCTCGGTTTCTTTACTTTTAAATTCTTAGCAATAAGATATACTATGTTGACAAATAGATGAGAAAATACAAATAGAGTGTTTGGTACTCTACTTTGAACAAATAATTACTAACTTTAGCTTTTCACTTAAGAAACTAGCTGTGAATATAGTCACACAGGACTAAGAAACACATTCTGTCACATCTGTACTCTAAGCACTGAAAAATGTTTTCTCAATGAAAATGCAGTGATGATTTTTTAAATTTCTATTCAGTATCTTAAATGTAATTCAGTATTTTAAATTTAAATATTTTAAAATTTCAATATATTCATGTTCATTAGTCATTTAATTCACAGGTAAATATTAAAACATCAGGAGCTATCAAAGTTTTTTAATAAAGTTGTTAAATTATTTGCAAACATGAGAGAAACATAGAAGCAGAGCAAGAAAACGGAGTTGGGTATTCAGAGAAGGCTTCACAGAGAAGATAACTGGAACTTGCTTTTAAAGATAAATAGCTACAAATGGACAAATAAGATATGTAAAATAGTAAAAAAAAAAGTGCTCTAAGTTTCAGTATATTTTATAAAAATATGCAAAAACATACCAAATTTATGAATCTCAATTACCAGAGATACTGTTTATTAAACTGCATGTAGTTGATCAAAACATAAAAGTATAAGCTATGAAATGAGAAATTTAAACCTCAGGTTCTTGCTTACAATTGATGAGAAGGCAGCATCAAGTTATGGAATAAAACAGAAAAAGAGATCCAATGATGCGGGTACTACAATGTTTAATAAAGCATATAGATGTGTGTTTTCCACGAATCTGTATGTATGTAGTTCTTTATAATCATTCACTTATATTCAGGACATGTCATTGGTGGAGACAACTTCTAAAAATGCACGAAGTTGTACAATAACTTAGGATAAAATATAGACATAATTATGACAGGAAAATTACAAACAATACATTATCCCTCATAATCCTCAGTTTAGCGCTCCATATGTTGTTGGAATACACAAAAGGAAAGGGATTAGAGACACAATTGAAAGACATACAAAACTCAAAATCTCGCAAGAGCAGCAAGTGCTATTTCTGAACTGAGAACAGAAAGGCTGATTTCTCCTTTGTTGTCTGCTTGCTGATAAGATCAGGCATATTACAACTGAAAAGCCTAAATAATGTGAGAGAATGGGACACTGCAGAAGCAGTTATTATTTTCAGCGTTTGGGAAGAGGTCTGGTGCATTCTGATTACCCAGCCCCCATTATGTGCCAACAACTTTTGTTCCTAACAGAACTCAAATAACAGGGTGGTTCTGTATTTAACAACTTACCCTTTTAGATGATTGTGAAGCTGCCAGTGATGTTTAATTCCATTATTGCCAATCATCAGCAGAATGATAATGACTGGGAAGATCTGGCCAAGCGTCATGCTTGGAGAGTAGGTCATAAGTTCATATCCTAATTCATCTAACTTTCCTAAAACCTTATTTCCTCATTCTGCCAGGAATTTCTCTAGTTCTATCCCTAAAAATCACACTGGTGTAAATCCTAAATAATTTCATTACCTATTCCTGAAATCACTTCGTTTTGACCATTATGACCTATTTGCTGTTCAGTGTAGTTATTTTATTTTTTTTTATTTCTTTTACAAGCTAAGAAAAAAGTTACCAGGAGACTCTTTCCCTGTGAGATCTGAAGTGTTCTTTTATAATTCAGCTAGGCCAGTAGCCAACAGCTTAGTGGATGGCTGAAAGCAGTTTTCATCTGCCCAAGTACTAGACGATTGTGTCTCACATGTTTACTTAGGCACCAGGCTCCTGTTATTTCTTTTTCTACTGAAGGCAAGTTGATACACAAGGTGAAAACCACTGAAGATTAAATATTTTCTTCCTTTTAGAGAAAAAAAAGGCAAGACACTTATTGGAATTTCTGGCTAAGAGGCTGTATCTGTCTTGCCACATGAAGACACAGAGAATCCAAAGCCACAAGAACCTCACTGTCCTATTCCTGAGCTCACATTTAACCAGCTGTTTGCTGTAAAAGTTATTGCCATCTTTTGGGATTTCTACTCGTAGGAAATTTTGCCTTGATTTTTGCTACCCTACTGTTTATTTTATCTTAATTTACTTAAAATTACACCCATGGGGAGATTTTTCTTTGACTTTCAGCCCACTAATAGAGCATTCAAACCAAAATTTCTCTATTTTGCCCTAGCTGGGTATGCTTGTATTCTGGTCTACCACTGTCCAGAACCACTTAATGTTATTTGGAGGAACATATTTGTTGTTTTCAGAGTTTGCGATTTTTTAATTATGAGGGTGTTTGCCATTGGTGTTAAATGTTTTCTGTCTAAAAAAATATGGGTTTTTTTTCAATATCTTTTTTTTGCCTGGAAATAATTATTGATCAAAATTGCATACCTGCAAACACATCCCATACAACTTCAGCAATGACTCTCTGTTTTTCTTGCTGCTTCTCAAACTGCAATACCTCCTGAAGGTATGTTACCATACTTTCCCACTCTACATGGCTTCCGTTTTAAACCATGCAGACATTTTTCTCTCATTCCTTGCTCTCTGTAATCATTGTGACTCTTATAAAGAAATGAAACCTGTCCTTCATAACATATAGTTATCTTTTCTTCCGTGTCTCCTATGCATTATCTGGAAACATGAACTTTTACTGCTATTCACTGAGAAAAAGGAAGGGGTAGGTATTATTGTTCTACTGTCTTAAGCTTCCTCTGAGAAATGCTTTCTTGTAATTTTCTCATGGCATTATGGTTACCTTCTAGTTCTTTGCAGGATATTTAGAGGAGCATTTCAAGCCACAGTTAGATGAAAATTATATTCCTATTTTTAATACTAAATTTAAAATTAGTGTTATGCTTCCAGATATGTTCTGTTCTTTCAAACTCTCTGAGATATTAAATATCTGATTTGGGACAACCAATGCCTTCATAATTATTGAAACTCAGATAAGTAATGATCAATATCAGTCTTTATTCAAAATATACAGGAAAGTATGTGAGCAGACAGTAGCAATAAGATATAAGCATCATAGAGTGAGTGGAGCATTGCACTGGGGCTCTGGAAGTGGGAAGGGGGCAGCAGACCATAAGGCTGTCTGACCTGAGAACAAAACTTCATAGAAAAGGAAATTTTAGAGCAGAGAAGTCCGCCCTTTTCATGGCGG
>JAQHUG010000131.1:5512474-5534553 GCA_028555095.1 Dicrostonyx torquatus
ATCAGGGGCCTTCGCTGGCCCAAGAACCTGCCGAGCTCCTCAGATCCAGATGGGTCTGGGTCAAAAGCCCTCTAATAGCTCCTGTAGCAGACAAAAGGACGGGCTTCTCTGCTCTGTGCAGCACACAAAGCCCTGTGGCTTTGTATATGCCCCCTTTTCCCTAGGGCCTCAGCCTGGAAATAGGCTGAGTTCCTTTTGGGAACCGAGTACCCCGCCACTGATGAGGACACATGCTTGGACGTAAGCTTGGGTGTGCTAAGCAGATAAACCAATAGGTAGGGAAAGCTCCCTTAATGACCCAAAGGTTTGGGGGATGGGAGGGTGTCCTTAGTCCCATCTGGGGCCAAACATCTAGGCAGCTGGGCTGGGACCCACTTACCCTCCAGGTCGGATGGTTGGATCAGAAGCCCTCTCCAAGGGCCTACCGCAGTCAAAAGGGCGGGCTTCTGTGCTCCACAAAGCCCTGTGGCTTTGTACAGGCACCCTTTTCCCTCAAGGCCCCAGCCGGGGAACAGGGTGAGTTCCATTTGGGAACCGAGTACTCCGTCTCTGATGGGGACAGATGCTTGGAAGTGAATGATTCTAATTTTAAGTATGTTAATAAGTTTAGATTCAGTTGGTAATGAAAAGCTTACTTTAGTCATGTGTGCACGCACACATCTGCGTGTATGTCTGCCATTGCTATTGGTCATTGATTCCCAAAGTTACGCTTCATAATTCCCCATCCACAGTTTCTCTGTGTCTAAACTGTAGCAACCAACTGGAAAGAAAATACAACAATTTATTTATTTTTATGACTAATATTTTGCTGTTACTGCCTTTGCTAAATTTTCAGTGTGATATTAGAATATTAAAATAGCCATTTTTGACTAACATTGTCTAATGAAATAGAATAATGTGTTCTTATTTTTGGTGGACATGAGTTAATATTTAGTGAAATAGTATCCTGGTTATACAGACACTCCTAATAAGTAAATATATATTTCAAAAATATAGCTTTTATATAATTTTAGAAGACAAAACATTTACTTTTTTATATTTGAAAATAGAATCAGGGTTTGTTATTATATGCATAAGACAAGCATGCTTTCTCTAAAAATATTTTCTCAAACATGAATAATTTTACATTCTATAAATATCTTGTGCTACTTAACTAGACGCCACTAGTCAATTTCAAATATGTTAATAATCTCAGGTGCAATTGGTAAAGACCTACTTTAATTATGTTTGCATGCACGCATCTGCGTGTGTGTGTGTTTACCATTGCTCTTGAGTGATGAAGCCCAAAGTTACTCTTCATCATTCACAATTGCTCTGCAGCCGAGTCACAGCAACCAACTGGGAAGAAAATGAAAACAAAATACAGCAGTTTGTTTATTTTAGATGACCAGGATTTTGTTTTTACAACCTTAGGTAAGTTTTCACATTGCAATATGATACCTTGATAAAATAAAATTTCCATAGTGTCACTATTATCTAAGAGTATACTGTGAAATCCACCCTGACAGCATTCTTTATTATTTCTGTCTGTATATTTGCAGACAGTATTTGCAGAAGAGTGTGATAGTTACATATCTAGCAATGAAGTCAACTTCTTCTTTGTCCTGCACACTGTACTACGCAGAGAGTGCACTGGACTAGCGGGGAAAAAAGGTCCTATGGATATTTGTTTCTGGAATCAGGAGTATACTTAAAGCTCATAGTTTAGACTCTATAATGCAAGATAGTAGTAACTACTTTTGATATCATAAAAGTTAAAGCTCAAGTTTCTTTCCTAATTTAATATATTACCTTAGAATCCTTATCCAACTTATCAAACTACTTAAGGAAACAGTTCCTAGTATAAATCTGGAATTTTCTTAAATATAGCATTATATGAAAGGCATTATATTCTTCTTAATAACAACTTTCCTGAACTACACATTACAGCTTCCATATTTATTGTTTTGTCATATAAAAGCATGTATACTTGAGAGTCTGTTAGATACCAACAATATGTGAATACAAATAAACTTTCCCATCTGTGCACAGATTGTATAACTGAAAAAGAAGGTGACCATGAATGTAAATACTCTTAAGACAAACACTTCAGTTATTACATTGGTACTAAGAGATAGGACTAGGGTTTGATACAAATGGAGGTTTTACTCACTTAGCATTTTGAGTTAATTTTAATAGTAGACTTTCCAAGATATTGAATAAGTAAGTAGCAGACAGTTGCTTCCACTGATAAAATTGGGCATGGTATTACTAACATAAAGTCCTAAGTGTGAGCAGATTTAGTTGAAGGCAAAATGGAAGTTTACCCTCTTTTAGTGAATGACCATTGCAGATTACAAATTGGGTAATCCATATGTGCCTGAATTTTGGAACCTATGCACCATGTCTAAACCCTACAACAACAAATGAATAGCATTCTTTCTTACTATAGATGGACATCCAGAAAACTTGAGTCATTTATTCTCCTTCAGTAACTGTAAAGAGCTGTTGAACTAGGTGTATTTGATTTCAAACCACCATGCATCCTACTCAGCTTTTCAGTAATATTATCTGAATAATCAGCAAATGTTCCAAAACAAAACTGAACTTTATATTTCAATTTTACATTTATAGTTTGAAGTTATAAATGTTGAAGGGATTTTTTTTGTGTGTGTGATACCGGTCTTTGTTGTTTTCGGTGCTGACAAATTAACAGTACAGAAAAGAGGTTAGATTCTTATGTCTTAGAGCTTGCATTCAAGTTTTTGAGGTGAACAGTCAGGTGAGGGGTTATTACAATTTGCAGGTGAAATGTCTTCTGAACAGGCTCTTTAGTTTCAATGTGTTACCAGGTGACAATATTGCTTTCGGAGGCGGTGAACAATTTATGGCTGTGGTCTAGCTAGCCAAATATGAGCAGAGGTGAATCTGGAAGGTGGTATTTACTTCTGATTTCAACCATGTAATTTCTTCCTGGTCAGTTATAAAGTGAATGAGCTGCCATCTACTGCTGCGAATCCCTCACAGCCATGAAGAAAGCCACAGTGGTATTTCATCTCACCATGATGGATTGCATTCCCTGAAGCTACAAGCCAAAATATGTCTTCCTCCCTTCAGCTGCCTCCCTTGGTGATAAGAAAAGTAACGAATAGAGAGGGCTGTAGCTCCTTGAATGAGTGTTGTGGGTACCCATGGCAGCCCAAATCTGCTTTGTGAGTGACAGCTGGTCTGTTAATTTCTCCCTCTATGCTTTACCATTTAATCCAGATAACCTTCATCTTTACATCAGTGTCTATGTTCTCTCTATACCTAGCATCCCTGCTTGATAGTCTCTTGCAGTTTCTTTTAAACTCCTGTTTAAACCATTTATTGAGAAATGGTTCAGCAGTTAAAAGCACTGACTATTCTTCCAGAGGACCCGGGTTCAATTCCAAGCACACACATGTCACCTTACAACTGTCTGTAACTTTAGTTCCAAGGCAACTGACACCCTCACACCAATGTACATTGAATAAAATAAATTTCCATAAAAGTAAATAAATATTCTCTCTGTAAGCACATGCTTTTTCATATTTTACCCTGTTTATTGTTCTGTCAAATATATTTAGAGATATTTTATTGTTTGATCCTACTCTTAAGTAGCATGATATTTTTACTTTTCTTTAATTAAAGCCTCGATACAAATCAAAGACCACAATATCCATTAACATCTATCTACTCCCTTAGTTTCAGTGTCTGGCAATTTGTCCCATGAAGCCCCAGCTTCTAATATCTTTCTCACACAATATTTCTGCAGGAAGCACAGATCCTGACTGTCTGCTCTGCTAAGGTTGTTCGAATTGCTTGTATACCTGATCTATGCATCTTTATAGTGCATTGTCTCTAATGATTTGCTTTTGTTGCATGCTCTTAAGTAGATAATAGCCTTGCTCTGAGCCAGTTAGACAGTTATTTCATACCCAATGCTCACCACTAACAAGCAGGAATCTCAGTGTAGCAGCTTAATCAAAATGAAGGCAATTTATACCATAGGTATGAAAAGCAATAAAATAATAAACGATTCATGCTTATCCCAAAGATCATCAGGTGGTTCTCTGGATCACATGCAAGTAAGTGTTTCTGCTGTCCTATTTTTCA
This sequence comes from Dicrostonyx torquatus, assembly GCA_028555095.1. NCBI lineage: Eukaryota > Metazoa > Chordata > Mammalia > Rodentia > Cricetidae > Dicrostonyx > Dicrostonyx torquatus. Next base: position 5,516,591 of record JAQHUG010000131.1, read on the forward strand.
TGTTGTTTGAAAGATCTTAATGGGCATTAATATACTTAGATTTTATGTGTATATTTTTAATAAAAAATGGAAGATCTAGATTCATACAAAAGGTAATAACTTAAGGTAAATTTGTTTTCTTATTAGAAAGAGCTCCATTGGAATAGGCATTTCAGCACAGTTCTTTTTGTTTGATAGTCTCACAGGATTCAATGTGATAGAACCATGTTTCAACTAGGTAGTGCATTTATCTGTATACATGTGTGTGCATGTGGGTTCCATTTTATATGTGTGTATGTGTGTGCACATGTATTCTATATTGATACTTGCTTCAGAAAGTTAAACCCTGCAGCTTTATAATCTTTGAGAACTGTAAAGTTACCTAAGACAAGCAGTGAAGATCAGACAAAAATACTGAAAACTGGAGAAAAATAACAAGACGATGAGAAGCATTGTCATTCCCTAGGACTGATCACTGATGATGTCAGGTGCCTTTACTGAGTTGACAATAGCGGGACCTAATTGTTCAGTGAAAATGACATATGCCTTTGGCTTTAACAGGAAAATATTGAATGATTTGTTTTTATTTTACTGTGAAAGAAACTATCAGCAGAATTGGATGAGGTTATATGAAGCATATTTCAATTATAAAATATTAAATTGTGTTTAAAAAATGACAAAGTAGAAGTAATGTTTGAAGCTGGAAGATGAAAAATGCCATATCATTAATGTAAAAAAAACTTGGTTTTATCAACATGACTGGGACACTGTGACCTCAGATTAAGCTTTCTTCCTAGTTTGCTGTCAGGTAATCTGTCACTATGATTAAAAGAAAAAGAAATGCTGAACAAAATTGCTTATATTTCTGTAAAGCAAGAGTTACATTTTACTGTTTTGTGTCTACTTTAAATGTAAATTAACTGTGTTGTAGTCATCATTGCAACTGTTCAGTTATTTAAAAAAATTCAACCAGGTCTTCTTCCAAAAATTTTTAGAGGATTTTTTCATGAGGTGGTCATTTAGCTACATATTTAGAATTCAGTAGGAATAAAGCTATAATCATCGCTAAATTATGTAGCTTCCTAAAAATTTCTTTGAAAATCAATGAAAAAACATTTACATACACAAAATTTAGAAAGACAGCTAGAAACATAGTAGCTTTATATGAATGCGATAATACCACTTAGAGTGAATGAATAGGAAGCTATCCTAGCATAATTAAAACAGTTATAAAATTCAACTTAAGTAGAAAAGCCTGGAATAATTGTAGCGTTTGCTAAATAATTATTTACTGAATGGCATTTTTGCTTATAACTGTGTTCCCTGAATTTGAATTCCATGAGGAGGATTCTCAATATTCTTATTCATTACTCTATTCCCAAAACTTAGAATAGCTTTTGCAATTAGCACATCATATTTTTTCTTTAAGTGAGATTATTATGTGGGATATAAAAAACTTCAATTATGTAAATTAAAATGAATTAAATAAGAGGAAGATTACAATGTGCTGGCATGGGAAAACAATATTGGAAAATAATTACTCTCCCACGTTATTTTGTAAGTAATAATTGTAGTTCTAATGGGATAGGAGAGGGGAGTCCTTACTCTTCAAATTTTTAATTGATATGTAGACAAGGTGATTTAAATAGTGTAAGTCTTCTGCCAGACTTTCATTCCAAGCACTATCTTTCATCAGTCCCCTACACACTATGATTGATGGTTTTTAGCTGTCAGTGTGTCAGAATGAAGGCTCTGCCTGCAGATATTTCATGTTTTAAACAGAATAAGAAAATGTCAGATGAATATGCAGCAATCGTATGGGGGTCGGGGAGACAGAAATGCTCAGCTTTTTTTCCATGGCTACAGCTGTTGTGTTACTACTTATAAAGCAAGATTTGAAAATAAGATTCAGATGTCAGTAGATTGAAAGAGAAGGACTAGATACTGAGTGTAACTGGCAGTTTCTGACACTCTAAATGTTCATGATTTTGTGACGTTCCTGAATTGTAGGTTTTTATGGTCAGATAATTTAGCTAAATTACAAAACTCAAAATGATTAAAAGAAAATAGTATATTAGCCCAATTGATTCTCATAGATTTTTCCAAGTTATTTTTATTAATAAAAATATTATATACCTCCCATATGATATACTAATATATGTAACACCCATTTAAGACCCCTGAGCCACTAAATACTTTCTTCAGTGTTTTAAATGTGTTGTCATATATAGACAACACATTATATAAGTACAAAAGGCCTCAGAACGTTAATTGTTTCTAATGCATACTCTTAGAACTCTAAAGAGCTTACCACTGAAGGTCCTATTTACATTCTTACTACTTTTTAACTTGTGGGTTCAGTTCTCTCCTTCCACTACATGGGTTCAGAAGATCCAGCTCTGGTCATAAAACTTGATGGCAAGTACCCTTACTGGGGAACCACTTGTCAGTCCTGGGTACATTTCTTTTGTTGTGTGATTTGAATTCAAGGATATTTAAGACAAATTGATATTTTTAGTGGTAGTGAAACAAAATATCTAGAAATAAATTTATTGACAAGTATATATACCTTTCTAAGAAGGCAAGTGAAAGTTTCTTGTGTAAAAGTAACCCCAAATAAATTTTTAACAAATAAAACAATCCATCCATGTTTTTTCGTTATTTCACTCATGAGCACTTAATGGCTCCATATAATTTGCTTCTGCATTGTGTGAAGTGGCGACATGCTGGACACAATCCAAATGACCATCAGTGGGAATTCTAATTAGTTGAATGCAGTGTAACTTTTAAATATTCAGGATATTCATATATATATATATATATATATATGAGTTATAGACCATATATACAAATATATAGATCATATATGTGTGTGTTATACATCAATATTTTAACTCTGCTGTTTCAGAGCAAAACACTGAGATGTGCAACATTAACCTGGATATATAGGAAGGCAATAAGTGAAATTGATACGTATAGACTAAACAGAATATTTAGGGAGGAAAATTAGATTGTCAGGAATATGAAAGTTCAAACCTGCAGCTTAATTGTTTATACGTCTGTGTTGTAAATATACATGGCATATATTAATGATATATATGCTTAAACATGTGCATGAGTGCCTTTATATATGCAAGACCATACCACAAGCAAAAGCAATAGAGTTCAGTGCCAAAATATTATAACCAAATAGGAACAGCTATCTCCTGATTACAAAATTGAAGTTATTGAGGGTCAGAACATGCTTAGTGGTATCATGCTCTCTGAACACAAAAGAATTTGTGTTCAATCCCTAAACATGAAAAAAATAGCAATTATTTTTAGGGTTTTATTGCTTTTAGGTTTTATTTTTCTCTGTCCTATGTACTTTTTCAAGAAAAAGATGTAGTATTTTATCTTTTTTGAAAATAGAATTGTTTGAAAGATTAATTTATGGTTTTATATATCTCAGGACTAATACCCAGTTTTGGAGTTAACTGAACATTGTTGCAGAATTTGAAAATTAGATACTACACCTAAGAATAATAAATTGTAAAGTGTTTTCTTAAATAATGCACCTTAATTTCCTACCAAGAATGAACCGTAGCAGTCAGGCAGTACAATGTGTTATAGTACATGTTACCACAGACAGAAGAATTTGTATATTTTCAAATTAATAACCAATTATGGATAATTCACCTGGAAAATGATTAAAGTAGATACACTTCCTTATATTTTGGATAGTAATATTCAATAGTGTTTCTTGGTAGAATAAACTTTGCAAGGAAACCCAAATTATATAGTAGCATGATAACAGCACAGGAAATTTTAACACATCAACAGGTGGGAATATATGTGAAGCTTAGCAGTAAGGGTAATTGTAAAAAAAAGTCTTAAATAGTGAGATTCATCTGCAATATGAAGAAATGGTACAGCAGACACTGTTACATATCTCATTATTTAAAATGCATGCCTTTTCAAGGCACATGAAAGACTTCAGAAAGAAAAAGGCAAATCTTAGCATCATGGGATTATGAAACCATTTTATATATATATGCTGTTCAAGAATATTTTGTATATACAAAATTCAGTTATATAAAACAGCTTAATCACCTTAAGAGTTGTAATAGGTTAAGTAATGATAAAGTGATGTAATTTTCAAAATAGTATCAAAAGACAGAAGCCATTAATTTATTTATTGTCATTTTCCCTTAGACTATGACTAAGTTGCCTTGGACAAAATCGTGATGATGCATTTCAATAATATAATTTAGGAAATATTCCAAGTAAAAATGATTTTATACCCACTCAAGTTTAGTCTAAAGTGACAATAGCTTTCTGTGTCTCAAACTAACCAAATATTTTGGTATAATCAGTATTTCTGTTGTTTTCAAAACCAAGGTAAGAAGTTATTCTATTTTACTACATGGCGTTTTAAAATCACGCAGGATAAAAAGATTTGGAAATATATTGAAAGAGTACCATTAAACTGTGCAATGTACGAAGGGCTGTTAATGGCAGTTTCTTAGCTCATCAAAAAGTAGCACATAGTAGGACACTTACATACCTAGTATATCAAATGCTCAAATTGTTGCAACAATTGCCATTATTGTAGCTGTTTATGGTTGCACTGTGATTCTAATCAACACTAGTATTGGTAAAACACAATATTAAGCTGTCTGAACTGATTTCCTGACAACTCCACACAGTCTCCTGAAGCTTATGATTACTATGCACTATTATGAATGGGTTTTCACTCTTTTCTTCGAGAAAGTGTTAGCTGTCCATAAAATAATCATTAGAGACTTGGAGCTTCTCTTTTTATCCTTGTTACTGCTTGTTCTGTCCCTGGAGTAGATAACAGCCCAGTTGACAGTCTATCAATAGCTAAGGTACAATGTACAACAGAAGGACATACATCGAGAATGTGTCTATGGAGGCTATTTTATCTGCACCTGTCAGAACAGTTAGCATCAGTCAAGCTGAGGCTGGAAGATGATGGTGTATTGAGAAGACACTATGGTGTTCTATAGAATCCAAAGCACTGGAACTGAGAAATGGAGCCAAGAATCCTTCATAAATGGTCTTACATACCTTGTTGAAAACTTAAGGCTTCATTCTACATGTCAGGAGTTACTAGATGTTAGTAGAAAAGTGATGGAGACAGGACAGGCTCCAAAGCTACAGAGAAACCCTGTCTCGAAAAACAAAAACAAACAAACAAACAAACAAAAAAGTGATGGAGATGGCAGACTGAATGGGACAAAGGAACCCACATGAAGACCTGGAAGGAAGCATGGCCCTTCTCAGGAGCAAGACAGACTTAGTTGGACAAAAGACCCACATGCAGATATGGGGCAGTTTATCTCTAGCTCAGAGGAGAAAACATGGTGCTTGGCAGTGCTGCGCTATTTTGGTGAGCAAATGTATGGTGTGATATGGGAGAGACAAAATGGCTCATGTCCAGTGGACAGAGGCATATCTGAAGAGGCTGAAGTGAGTGGCTTCATTGCTACCCCGGACCAAAGGGATATCTGGGTCTGAGCTACTGCAGGGGCCCATGTCTGGGTTCAGGGTCCTGATGCAGCCATGGTCTGTGTTGATGTCCTGATACCACTAAAGGCAAAGTGGATGGGGTTGAACATAGTTGACCCCATCCCCTCACTGACGACAACACTAGGGAGAACTGGTCTAGCCCCTCACAGGCTGAAGCACTCAGGAGAAAGGGTCCTACCACTTATTTCGGCAATACAATAGAGATGAACCTTTGCATAGGGTTATGGGCATGCTGGCTCTGAGAATGGGAGATCAGGTTGCTCCACTTTCATGTACAGTGTGATGGGCGAGGGAAAGATGCCCTCCCCACTTTCCCCCAGAACCTCCAGGTGCTGAGGGAGCTCACCCTTCCCTTTACCAGTCACAACACTCAGGAGAACAGGCTCTGTACCTTGTCTGAGCAGCACAGCAGAGCTGACACTTTTGACAGGGGTAGGACACAGCTGGCTGGATGAGCTGCGCTGCCCCTCGAACTTGAGGGTGAGAGATCTAACCCTTCCCTTCATCTACCATATGGTAACATGACTGAGGTTATTCAGAGAACCAGCCCTAAGGTCACAAGAGAAGGAGAGCAGGCCCTGCACCTCACCTGGGCACACCTTTTTCGTGGAGGTGTAGGTGAGCCAACTCCAAAGTTGTGAGCACGGGAGAGCTGTGTCCAATACTTGTCTGTCATACAGTAACATGGCAGGGGAGAGATGCCCCCTATTCCTTGCCCCTCACTACATGAAACAGACAAAGGAACTGATCCTCCCCTGTGCCAACTAGCTGTATCACTCAAGAAAGGATTCCCGGCTCTTCTCATGGGTAATATAGTAGAGCTAACACTGTTTGCTAAGGCATGGGTAAGCTAGTCCTGAGGGTATGAGAGATGGGTAGTTGGTGACACCCCCTCATCTGCCATGTAGTGCAAGGGGAGAAATTACCCTTTCCCTCTTACCCACACCACCTGGGATGGGCAAAGAAGCTGACCCTCTCCCTTACCAGCTACAAAGCTTGGGAAAGTGGGCCCTACACTTTACTTGGGCAGCCCAGTAGAGCTGACTTTACTGATCAGGGCATGGATGAACCATTCCAGAGAATGAGAATGACAATGTGAATATGGGAAATCTGGTCCCGCCCCCTCATCAGCCATATGGTGGTGTGAGCAAAGAGAGATTTCCTCCCCTCTTCATGCCCTTCCCTGCCTGTGGCAGGTGGGAAAGCTGGCCAGGAGGTCATAAGAGTAGAAGAGCTGTCCCTGGTCCTCACCAGCTGCAGCACTCAGGAGAGTGGCCCCTGTAGCTAGGGTGGGCCACACAGTAGAGCTGGCCCTGGTGTTATAGGTGTGGGAGAGCCAAACCTGGGGGCTTATAAACAAGAGAACTGGCTTGCCCCTTGCTCATCACTGTAAAGGGTGAACTAGCCAGGACAATGTTGGAGAACTGACCCTGGTGGTAAGGATTGGGGACAGCTAGCAAGCTGAAAAAAATCTGCAACTACCGAGGCCCTGAACCAGTTTTATGATTTGATCCATTCCAACATCTACCCCATCTTTGATCTGCTAGAGTACATGAAGGGGCCTGTCCTGCAGACCCAAAACTGCAGGATCTCCACAACATAGGTCAGCAACAGGATAACCAAGAGGAGTCCCAGTGAAAGCCCAATATTTATAGTGTTGAAGAAACCACACTAGACCAATGACTCTTTGCAATGAAAACTTGCACATAAAGAAATATGGATAAAAGGATTTGATGCATGACTCAGTGTGTCACACTCCAGCTTCCATGATGATATTTTTTTTTCTTTTCTTTTTCTTTTTTTTTTCCTGAGTGATATTTTATTTATTTGGGGGAAGGGGGAGGTTGCATGTTGCAGGAGCAGAGAGCAGATGTAGAAGGAACAGGGAAACGAATAAGATCAAGGGATGAGAAAAGAAGTGTTGGAAAATTAAGAGACAACATTCTTAACCAGCTGCTTAGAGGATAATTCATAACACCAGACTGTGGGAACAGGGTAAGGAGAATCCCTAGTATCTAAACTCTAAGAGAGGGTGGCAGGCATTCGATCTCTGCAGCTAAGTCTGCAGTTTTCTATGGACCTTGTCTATGTTATTCATGAACATGAATCAATAAGGTGAACCAGAGAGCAGGCATTCAAGACAATACTCTAACTTGGAATGGACTGAAAAATAATGTCTTTACATGCTGTGACCTTGGGATTTCAGTAACAGTAAATTACATATGAACATAGTCCCTTGTTCGTTGTTACATTTATTTGTTTGATTAGTCTTGAGTCACTTCCGTGTTTCGGTAAATGGGTGACAATGTGAGTAGACAATTCTGAACAGCTATGTGACAAAGATCAACCTCTGAGTCCTCAAAGGAGGATTTCAATGACCTCCATCTCAGGACTCTTACCTTTAAAGTGTTTCCGGTTTCATGGGGCAAACAAGTAATGATGCATCTGAAAGCAAATGTTGTAGGTTGCATAGAAACAAAATGTGACCTAGTTTTGGTTCCTATTAGAGCCAAAAATTGTTCTCTGTGTGTGTTTTTTTAATTATTTTTTATTCTTTTGTTTATTTATTTATTTATTTTGTGTGTAAGAGAGGGTTTCTCTATGTAAAAACCCTAACTGTCCTGGAACTAGCTCTTGTAGACCAGGCTGGCCTCAAACTCAGTTATCTACCTGCTTCTGCCTCCCGAGTGCTGGGATTAAAGGTGTGCGCCACTACCACTCAGCCATTCTGTGTGTTTTTAAAACCTGGTCAATAAGGATGAGAGGAAGTGCCTCTGTTGAAGGCTTGTGTTCCTTCCTTTTTAAAATATGTATCCTTTAATAAAACATGGATGCAGCAGAGTTCAATGAGTTCTTTGTGCAATCCTAGGAAATTATCAAACCTGGAAAGGTTCTGAATTCCTCAAATTTGACTTTGGTGTCAGAATTGGCAATGATCTCAGAAACACCCCCTTCTTTGTGGCAGGACCCTAATATATCTCCCTTGGTAATGGCATGATTGGGATACTAGAATCCTGTACCGTTCTTCTCATAGTTTGGTTAGGTCTAAACACTAGTAATAATCCAGATTACCAGTGTTTTTCAGCTAGGTGTCAGCTCCACATACTACCTTTGAAACTTAGTTTTAATAGCTATGTCATTAGTATTTATTAATATATTATAATACTAATATTGGCTCTTTAAGTCTGAATAGCATTGGGTTCTGCAGACTTTCAGATTTATTTATCATTTTTTCTCAGCTGTGTGCTGAGGACCCAGGGAAATTGGGTCCATATACCAAATGTATTTATTAACTTTTAGATTTATTTTATTTTTTATTATGTTTATGTGTTTGTGTGTGCAAACACATTCATGTATGTGTGGTGTGTGTGTGTGTGTGTGTGTGTGTGTGTGTGTGTGTGTGTTGGTGAATGTATGTGCTTATGGAGACCAGAGAGGGTAGGTGTTACAGAAGGTTGTAATTTTCCTAGTCTGGTGGTAGCTGAACTGTGGTTTTATGAAAAAGCAGAAATGTGGGATACCATGAATCTATAGCGAGAAAGGATCTTTCTTTGTGTTTGTTAATGTTTGTAGAGCCAGCTACTAAACAGGCTGAGACAAAAGAATATTGACCTTGAATTTAGAGCAAATGGCATAAATATATCTCATCAAACAAGGAGTGGAAAGGAAAATAAAAAGAAAGCAGGAAGAAGAAAGAGAAAGAGGAAGGAGAGAAAGAGGATAATGACATGGGGAGGTACAAAGGGAGGAAGGAGGTTTTTAATTTTTGTCAAATTATTAACAGAACCAACATTCTTATTTAACATACATTATTTTTAACTTTAATAATTTTGTTTAAATGGAAATAATGTTTTTTTTTCTGATTCCTTATAAGCATATTCCCAAAAAGTTATTAAAAGATTGTCTTTCCACAAAAAGTCACCACAAAGGCTACATTAGGTGACATCACATTCTTGAGTCTTTCAGTGTAAGGGATGCCTTCTGTGTATGTGCAGAGCAAATCGAGAATCATATTAGGAAAGCAGAGCTGGGCATGGATAATCTGACTCTGATTGGAATTGATTCTTCACATTCAAAAGTCTGCGACATCCTCTCTCTCCACTAGATGGAGGTAAGCAAAATTCCTTCCAGTGTAACTATCAGAGCTTACAGCATTAGAAGATTTTTTTGAGTTCCCACTGATGGATGAGTCTGGAGAGAAAACTTAAAGACCAAAAGCAAAAGGAAATCACGGCATGAAGATAGCTTCATATTTAGACTGCTCTCTTGAAGGCATGTGACTTCCACGTGCGAGTTGCGTGTTTAGAGATGACTTAGGTCTCCACAGTCCAGGCCAGAATCCTCTCTGACAGCAGCTATCTCTGTAAACAACACTTAGGCTGATGCGAGTTACACATCCAAGCCCTCAGGTAATGCCCAGAAACCCAAGTACTCAAGTCCGTTTCTTGTGTTTGTTCTTAAAATACCTACAGACAGAAACTAAAGATAGCAATAATCTTCTGGGGAATCAAAGGAGCAGAAATAGCATGCTAGAGTTTGTGGAAATAATGCAATTGCTATGAATGCTCAAATTAAAAATTTGACAGATGATGTACTACTGTTTGTAATAATATATGACCAAGAAAAATTTTGCAGTATATTTTAGAAAACTGGTATTAAGATTATTATCACAGATCCATACATTTATCATCCAAACTTAAAGTTTTTAAAGCTTATTTTATTTTTCAGATTTTGTTTTTGTTTTCAATTTCAGCATGACAATTCAGTTCCTAGAAAATTTTTTCTACAATAGCATCCTAGGGCCCAGAGAAACAGCCCCCAATCAGGTATATTAGTACCTCTTCATAAAATTTCATATGTATTTGTAATATAATAGTATTGTATAACATTATATAAATATAAGTAATTAATATATAAAATATATATTTGTAATTGATAAATATAATATATATACTATATGTACTATATGTGATATGTAGGGAAATATTAATGGGCACAATATGTTTAAAGTTAAAAAATATGCAAATATATGAGTCAATCATAAGATTCCTCATATAAATTCAAGTGAAGTTGTCTGTCAAATAAGTTTGCATCACATTCACGGAACAGCATTCCTTCTTAAAATGGATTTTGTTTTAAGAATTTTAGATAGATTGGCCTATTAAGTGAGCACTGAGCATTCAGGTAAGCAAGCATCGTTTTTATTGAGAGGTGTAGATAGTAAACATTGTTGTATAGTTAAAGCTCAAGTGCATTCTGCTTGGCTTGTCATGCTAGTGCTCACCCTCCACCCCAGTCCCTATCCCTTTGTCATGCTAGTGCTCACCCTCCACCCCAGTTCCTATTCCTTTGTCATGCTAGTGTTCACCCTCCACCCCAGTTCCTATCCCTTTGTCATGCTAGTGCTCACCCTCCACTCCAGTTCCTATTCCTTTTATGTAACCTTGGTTTGGCAGTAGAAAAGAGGTGATTATTTAATAACAATATTCTCAATAATCATGGGTTTTAAAGCCTTTTGAGAGCTCAGCTAGCAACCTGATGAGGACATTAAGGAAGACACAGGGACACCTTTACTTTCTCATTACATAATCAGGCAGAGATTCAAGTTTCAGAGATATACTTGAACTTGGAGAATGTCATTTATAACACGACAAAGTCACCTCAGAAAACAATATTCAATAATTAGTCATGAGAGATTGTGTTGTTAAATGACATTCAGATTTTTTAAACTGGATAGCTACTTTAAATTTTCTAGACATTTTTGCAGTTTGGAAAAATCTATAGCTATTCTCATCTGAGTCTGTGTTTTATAGCATTAAGGAGCACCTGACATCACAATTTTTAAATAATGCACTCTAGTCCAGGTAGTTCAGTGTACGGTAGCTTCCTCTGATAAGGAATCACTGGATAAGCATATATGATTCAGGGAGAGGGGTGAACCTACCCTTGCAAGAATCAACTTCACTCCTTGAAATACATTCATCCCAGTTAAAGGCTTCATCAGCACGACTTTCTTAACAAACTTTACTGGGGACTACAGAAGCAAGCAACAGCCTAACTATAGCGTGCCCGTGTTCACCATGACTGTCTGAATGTAATGAAAGACGCCTTCAAATGCCTTCTCCCTCACTGATGTCTGAGCAATAGGAGCCTGAGATGTGCAGAACATGAGCTCCTCACATAAGCTCAAAGCTAGAGCCCAGTTTCGACACTAAGAACTCAAGGCTCCTAGGGACCCTTACCTTGGCTTTTTTTGATATATGTTGTTATTAGGGACAAGATATTTTAAGATATCCATCTGGCCGGGCGGTGGTGGTGCACACCTTTAATCCCACTCCAGAGGCAGAGGCAAGTGGATCTCTGTGAGTTCAAGATCAGCTTGGTCTACAAGAGCTAGTTCAGGACAGGCTCCAAAGCTACAGAGAAACCCTGTATTGAAAAAAAAAAAAAAAAAAAAAGAAATCCATCTGTATATTTCAATTTATCTATGGACATTCTAGCAATAGAACTAAATCAGTATATTTTCAAAGCAAAAATAATAGAGCTTTAAAAATGACTGTCAGAAAATTGCATCTTTTTTTTTCACAACACTGAAATCAGCTGTGGGAAAGCATGAACACACTGTAACATCTTTTATGCTGATACCTAATCAACTCTGTCTCTAACTTCCTAACCACACACTCCACCCTGAATTGTGGTTATAAACTGTATGCATTCATAATGTGGGAATTACCAGTAAGGAAAAGTAAACCTTTGTAAGTGTTTGGAAAGCCATAGGAAGAAAACTGAAATCCTCTGACAAGCAGATTCTGGAGGAACTGACATTCCTTAAAGGCCTTTTCCATCTTGGCACCCACAGAGGCTTAGCATAGCAACCAAGTAAAACCCATTAATGGCCATTACAGTTTGAGGAACGATAATGGACTTTCAAGAGTTGAAGAAAGTCAGTGAACACACTTCCTTTGCTGGAGGAAACAAGGCATGCTACTTCTGAGATATGCTGATCACCAATAACAACCTCTCAGTTCTCTGGAAGCTGCAAATCACAGGACCAGAAATACTATGTCGGCTAGTTTATGAAGTCCATAAATGAGACCTGCTTAGGCCTGTTCTATAAAAACTAAATAGTGAATAGAATTTAGCAAGAAAAGAAAAAGTGCAGGATTTTTTCCTTGCCTCGAATTTTGTAATTCTAGAAAATAAATGCTTTTGAAAACAAAGCTGTAGGTTGTCTTGACTCTACAAAGAATGGTTAAGTGTTAAGAGCAGCCATAATTACTGGATTTCACAATAAGTTTGTGTGATTATAGTTAACTATTTTATGAATTAGTCTGCAAATGAACAACACAAAAATACCTTCAATCAATGACTTCGATAGCAGTATTCAGTGAATCTGCCATAATCTAGCACTCTCTATTTTCTATTTTCAAAGACTGTTGAAATATGTAGGAAATGCTGCTATAATGGAGTTATTTCTGGGCTCACACATGTTGGGGGAAGAAGAGATGGATGTGAGCATCCTACATAAAACTATTACCATGGTGCTTCCCTCAAAAACCCACGCTATGTGGTTATTTTACATGTGGAATAATGAGTCCTTTCTATTATTGCCAGTAATCTGCTCTGCTTTCCTCTCCAACCAAGCCTTATACTAAATACGTGTCATAGCACTTCAAATTAATGTGAGTCACTTGGTGAAAACTCTGCAATAGCCTGTAAAGTTTGTATTCATAAAACTCTTTACACATTTGAAACAGGAAATATTTGTACTCTTGTTGAAATTCTTAATATATACATAAAAAGTTAAAATTATTTGAGTTTGTATTTCATTTCCAGCTCTAATCCAGTCAATCCTTAAACAAGGCTTGAACCCACAACATGGGTACACTTCCTATCTATGTAAGGGTTCAATTGATCTTCTCTGCATTAAAATGTGTAGTTGGACTATTGTAGAGCAATAATTACATGCACTTTCAAACCTAATTGTTTTTCAGTATTTGCATTAAATTTAATTTATAAACAACAAAAAATGACAAAATATGGATACCAAAGAATATTAACACACTGTCAATCATAATTGCACTGCATCTCAAGATGTTAGTTCAGACACAGCTTATGATGTGGGTCACTGGCAGAGTGCATGCTTGGCATGTGTAAGACTAGATTCAATTAAAAAATAAAACAACAGGAAAATAAGCATGGAGCACCTCAGTGTTGCGCAGCTAGGCTTATCTTTCCTGGCAGGTAGGGCTTCTGCTTCATAGGATTCACAGCTGGAGAAGACGAATGATGTCTTTTCTCCCTCAACAGCCCACTCAACACTGCCCAACAATTTCAGTGTTGGCTAACAGGGGAGGGATTTCCCAACTCAGTTACAGGTTTTGATTTCTGTCTTAAAAGCATGGTGTGCAATATCTTCCATAAATGGTTATATCCTCTTGTTCTGGTGAGCAAGCAAGAAAATGGACAAGAACTTGTATTAGTGTGTGTGTGTGTGTGTGTGTGTGTGTGTAGTTGCTCTTGTAGCCTCTCTGACCAACTCATAAGAACATATTTCATACATGGGACTGGAAACTTTGTTCAGTAACCCACTTGTTGAAATAACAAGGTTATCTAAGGATAAAACAATTATATTTTATTTATTAGAAGGGGAAAATTCACAAAACATGAAATGAGAAATTAGAAGCACAGCAATGTGCCCCAGGAAAGGTCCTGAGTTCAATTCCCAACAACCACACAGGGATTCACAACCATCTATCATGAGACCCATTACTCTAGAAGCAGTACTATCTTATCGTCTCATTTTTGTATTCTGTATGCCTATAGCCATAAAAGAAATCACTCCCAGCCTTAATTAAAGAAGTCTCTCCTTACAAGGAACAGTAGAGTAGTAAATGCAGACACTCGGAGCTGCCCATAGTGCAGAGAAGTTCAGACCTAACCATGTCCTTTGTACCAACCTCTTTATGGCTCACAGAATATTCTGGAAGAGTGGATAAGAAATATGAAGTGAGGGACCTCAAATCCTTCTCTGGATTCCATAAAATATTACAATAATTAATTCACTGTACCTGGTTTCCTGCCCTGATCCCACACAAGAGAGGTCATCAGCAATAGTCACGGAAGAAGGAGATGCCCAATAGGCCTTATCCTTTACATCTGAACTGTTGACTATTGACTGATACTATAGGAGGGCAAATTACTTTCTTTAGTTTGGCCATTGCTGAGTGTTTAGCAGGACTGAATAATTTGTTTTGTTTAGTTTTAACATATTGCACACCATGATCACTTTACAACTGAAATGCTGACTGATAGAACAGTCATTTACTTTCTTATCACTGTATCACAGTGTGAATGCTATTGATTTCTTTTAAATTTACTCCTTCCTACTTTTTCATGAAATCATTTATATATGAGATACCACTTTAAAGCAATTATATGTGTTTGTTTTGTTTGAACGAAAAATAATGAAAAATAAGCAAGAAAAAAGATTATGTTAAAGGAGGGGATGTCAGAAGTTGGGGTGGAAGGTAGGAAGCAGAGGTAGATCAGAAGAGCTCTCTTTTCCTGGAGTGGAAGGCAGAACATGCCAATATTTGATCCCTGAGTTTATAGACTAAGTTGTTAGAATTGATTCTGCCTTAAAAGCAATCAGTCAACAGTCCAAACTCACAAAATATTGTGGGGCAAAGCTAAAACTGCAATGTCAATTCACAGAAGCTCGATTATCTCTTAAGTATGAAAATGTGTTATGTATCCTCATGAAGAATCTGTATTATAAGGTAAATTTTAATAAGAATGCTTCTTCTGAATAGGCATTGTTAACTGAATCCTGAAAACCATCAGCTTTTTGATAACCCTATTCACCGTTAAAGTTTGCATAGAGTCAAATATCACACTTGCTAGCATGTGCAAAGGTTTTAATGAATGTACGCCATTACTTATGAAAGAATTCCTCTGCCCCAAATCTATTTTTAATGCTTTTTTCTTGATAGTGTGCAATCTAACTTGATCATTTTCAAAATTTCCAAAATTTTTACTTATGATACAATCACTTCTACTCTTCAGTAGATCAAAATGAATCCCCAGTCTCACCAACAAATGCCTCCCATCACTTGTATGAGTTATCACTGTAGAAATCCAGTCTACTCTGGCATAGACTAGCCTTTCATTTAGCATTCATCAGAGTTTGTACTCATTTCATTTCAAACTTTAAGTTGGATAAAAATAAATGGCAAAGATCAAATTAAAAAACTGAAGAAATTGTATTTTTAATTTAAAATGGTTTTGTATTTCAAATAGGCATATTTCTGCTGTGAATAGCTTTAATTTCTATCTATTACACACGGCATTTATTGATTTATTTCTACAATGCATATTTATGAGGTGCTTGCCTTTGTAATTGTAGTGAGTTCTTCTAAATTAGCTTTATTCAGGGAATGGAGACAGTCAGAAAATAAATATTGCAAAGTAAGACATTAATAAATGCAATAGTGGTAATAATACAGGGTGATCTGTTAAAAAATAAAAGTAGATATGAGTGAAAAAGGATCTTATAGCAGTCAACTTTCTATTATTGTGATAATCTTACCTACATCTAACAATCAGCTTATGAAGGGAAAGATGAATTTTGGCTCAGTATTTTGGAGATGTCATTATATGCCTTATTGGTCCTGTACAACTATTAAGAACCGTGTTAGAAAGAGTGATACAGAAGGTAAAGCATACAGTCCCAATGTTTTCTTCTAAAGCATATCAATAATGATCAAAGACTGTACACTGATTCTCATCTTTAAAAGATTTCAAATAAAGGCAATATCTAGGATTCAAGCCTTTAACCTGGAGGAATATTTATCTAAATAAAAACTAATTGAATATTAATGGTTCAGAGAGATCATGGTAGAAGAAAGGGAATTTTATAAACCACATGTTGGAAGCAGTGTTTCAAAATTGCTGTGGAAAAACACTCCAGGTTTTTCAGCTGAAATGACTTGGAATATTTATCTCCTAACCCTTAGGAGAACAAACAAACAAAACCTCTGGGAATTAAAACTATGTCACCTATGCCTGTAGTAGAGACTATTACCATCATACTCATTTGGGGCTGACTATAGTAGCAGAGTTTTTTAACAACAGCAAAAATTCCTGTTCACTCATACACTGCTAAAGATTCTACAAATAATAGTGCAAAGATTTATCTCATTCAATGTTTTCCCATATATCCTGATCACTATTCCATTTATGAATTGTTGCAATTTATTAGTATTGTAACTTAAAAGAAGGGTGGCACAATATGACTTCACAGATAAGAGAATACAATTTTGTTTTGTAATTTTTTATTTTATTGATTTTTATTGAGCTCTACATTTTTCTCTGCTCCTCTCCCTTTCTCTCCCCCTCCCCTTCAATCCTCCCCCAAGGTCTCCATGTTCCAATTTACTCAGGAGATCTTGTCTTTTCCTACTTCCCATGTAGAGTAGATCTATGTATGTCTCTCTTAGTGTCCTCATTGTTGTCTAAGTTTTCTTGGATTGTGGTTTATAGGTTGGTTTTCTTTGCTTTATGTTTAAAAACAACTTATGAGTGAGTACATGTGCTATTTGTCTCTCTGTGTCTGAGTTACCTCCCTCAAAATGATGTTTTCTTGCTCCATCCATTTGCCTGCAAATTTAAGATGGGGTTATTTTTTTTTCTGCTGTGTAGTACTCCATGTACCACATTTTCTTTATCCATTCTTCGGTCAAGGGGCATTTAGGTTGTTTCCAGGTTCTGGCTTTGACAAACAATGCTGTCATAAACATAGTTGAGCACATGTCCTTGTGGCACGAATGAGCATCCTTTGGATATATACCCAAAAATGGTGTTACTGGGTCTTGAGGTAGGTTGCTTCATAACTTTCTGAGAAGTCACCACACTGACATCCAAAGGGGCTCTACCAGCTTGCATTCCCACCAACAATGCAAAGGTCTTCCCTTTACCCCACACCCTCTCCAGAATAAGTGGTCATCAGTGATTTTGATCTTGGTCATTCTTACAAGTGTAAGATGGAATCTCAGATTTGTTTTGATTTGCATTTCTCTAATTACTAAGGATGTTGAACATTAATAAATGGGACCTTCTGAAACTGAAAAGCTTCTGTAAAGCAAAGGACATGGTCAACAATACAAAATGACAACCTATAGAATGGGAAAAGATCTTCACTAACCCCACATGAGACAGAGGTCTGATCTCCAAAATATAGAAAGAACTCAAGAAATTTGTCATCAAAAGAACCAATAATCCAATAAAAAATGGAGTATAGACCTAAACAGAGAACTCTCAACAGAGGAATCTAATATGGCCGAAAGACACTTAAGGAAATGTTCAACATCCTTAGTCAACAGAGAATACAATTTTATAGAGCAGTATTGTTTAATGGAACTGTTGCAATGCTGTGTTGAGCATTTGTC
>JAQHUG010000131.1:5539816-5594421 GCA_028555095.1 Dicrostonyx torquatus
GGGATTGCATTGAATCTATATATTGCCTTTGGAAGAATTGCCATTTTTACTATATTGATCCTACCGATCCAGGAGCATGGGAGATTCTTCCATTTATCCTCTTCAATTTCTTTCTTCAAAGACTTAAAGTTCTTGTCAAATAGTTCTTTTACTTCCTTGGTTAGTGTTACCCCCAGATACTTTATGCTATTTGTGGCTATCATGAAAGGTGATGTTTCTCTGATTTCCCTCTCTGTTTCTTTGTATCTAGAATTCCTTCCCAAGCTCCCTCAGGTTTAAACTACTGCCAACACCTAACCCAGTTGTCATCAGAGAGACTTCATTCAGCAACTGATGAAACAGATGCAGACCCTCAGCCAAGAATTAAAGTTTGGGAACTCCTGCACATGAGGGGAAAAGGGGATTTTGGGATTCTGGGGTGTCAAGGACACTGTGGGAAAGCTCACAGAATCAAGTAAACTGGGCTCATTGATATTGAAGTCAACAGCCAGGGGGTCAAACACCAGGGAGCCTACATGAGACAGAATAGGTACTCTGTGTATATGTGACAGTTGCATAGCTTGGGTTTTTTTTTTAATAATACTCCTAGCAATGGACTCTGACTCTTTTGCCTGCATTTGGGACTCTATTCCTTATACTGGGTTCCTTTACTAAGGTTGGCCAGCCTTAATATAAGGAGAGGTTCTTAGTCTTACTGCAACTTGATGTGTCATGTTTTGTTGGTATCCTTGAGAGTCCTGCCTTTTTCTGAATAGAAATGGAGGTGTGGATGGGGTTGGCAGAGGGGAGGTGGGGTGAGGGACTGGGAGAAGAGGAGGGAGAGGAAACAGTGACCAGGTTGTAAAATAAGTAAATAAATTAATTATAAAAGTTTTACTTAGAACCCATTGTTTTACATACCTTGAAAAAAATAGGTACTTACTAAACAGTATTTGTGGAAAATGTAAATTTTTTCCTCAAGCAAAAAAAAAAAGAATGATAATTCTCTTCTACTAACAACTGTTTGTGGCACCATATATTTAGTGGGAAGTAGCCCCCCATTTTTATACAGGCAGGTGTAGTATATTTTAGAATCAACTTTGGTCTTTCAAATTGAGTATATATTTTAAAGGGTATATTTACCTTGTTATGTTTACCTTTTTATCTAGATTCTTTTTGTTTCTAGATTCTTTTTTATAGCTATATTCTTTTTATATCTTGATTCTTTATTGTATCTAAAACTACTAATACAATGAAGTGAATGTTTTTTTTTATGTTCTCAACACCTAATTTTAGATATCTGAATTGGAATTTGACATTAGGCTGTCCCCTAATGTTTATATACCAAAAAGCAGCTTATGTCAGCTACCGGGACATAATAGCACAAACTTCCCAGAAGTACATTGCTTATGCAAGGTACATATACTTATGCTTCCATTACAGTTTTCTTTTTCATCACCCAAGTTATCATCTTAATTTTTCTTTCCAGTATTGAAGAGTAATACATCTAACTAGTTGTAGTTTCTTCCTCTTCATTTAAACACTGCCATGCCCTGTAGACTTCTCTACAGGAAGTAACCTAAAAAGAACATTATTAGGCAGTAACCTAAAAATGTGGAATCTCATGCTCTTACTTGCATAGTATTACCATGTGTGAATTTATGTTTCTAGCATGTATTTATTAATATCAAATGGGACATGTAATAATTTAATTATATGGTATAAAATGTATTTGTCTTTGACCAAACAGCATCTTTGAGGTCAGCCTGGTCTATATAATGAATTCTAGTCACTCGTAGTTACATAGTAAGACTGTCACAAGACCCAGCCACCCAACAAATTTTATATATCTGTGTGTGTGTAATGTTTGTATGTCTTTTTATGAACAAAGATGTTGGCAGTGACATTATTTATAGCATCCAATTTCTAAATCAAATTAATGGAGGTTTGATAAACTTCTGTTTACTCATTAGAATGGTTATTTATCCATTACATGCATTTACAAACATTGTGTCTTTTCATGGCCTGTGTGTTGCCTATAACTTTTCAGATTTTTAGTGAATAAGTGTTTTTAAGATGTATTTATGGAAATTTTCTCAAAACACAAAGAACAAGGACATCTAATAATCTACATTTAACCAATTAGTGTCAATTTTCTTTATATGTGTTTGTATATAAACCAAATACAAGCAATATTTACATTTATATATGTGTACATATAATTCTATGTACTGTGTTAATACAAATGGAGATCTTTTATTGTCATCTTTCACATCATAGCATACTTTCATATCACAGATAACATCCAATAACAGATCCTAATTAATTTATATTGTGTAATATTGCATTTTAGTTGTCCACTGGAGAAACTCAGTCTTGATTTGAGATAGATTTCTAGAGAAGACACTAGGAATAAAAGAAACAATACATTTTAGTGCTGCCATATGCAATGGTGTTGATTTCACACGTGTGCCATGTTGTACTCTAACCAGGGAGACGTGAAAACCACTATTTCTACATGTCATAAAATCAAAGCTTTTCAACTAAGATTGATAATATCACAGGAATGTTCCTGTTTCTGCTTCACCGACTTTTCAGGTTGCATCTCTTTTCCTATATTCACAAACATCTTCTTGCCTTTCTTCCTTCCTTCCTTTCCTTCTTCCTCTCTGTCTCTCATTCTCACTCTATTTCTTTCTCTTTGGCATACTATTCATGATCCTTATGTTTTTTTTAAGTTCTATCTCTCAAATAAAGCTTTGCTACATTAACTTATTATGATCCGAAAGCAAACATTTTCTCATTGTTTATCAAGAACTTTTATTTTGCCACTGACATGTACCATCTTCATGGTGAGTTGGTAAAAGAAGAATATTGAGAAGTTTGTCTCTTACGTATACATTGGCCTCTTAGAGTGTGTTAGGTTGCTGAATAACTTTTCTGGTATATGTAAATAAATATCCATTCATCCCAAATAAAGTACCAACAACAGATTAAAACACAAAACAGGAACAACAAAAGTATTTTGACTTAATTCTAGTTGGGCAAACTAATGAGTTTATTGTGGTACTTACAGGAACATAGGTGGCTCAGAGACAGGTGTATTACCCATGTGGCTGAAATTGAACAACAGCTACTTCCCTAGAGCTCTTTTCCGTTTTCAGCCAGATCCACTGGTATTCCTCCTCCTCAGAATGTGTTTATGATTGTATAACCTTGGAGGAAGGCACACAACATTTTAGTCTGTAAAACTTCCCTTTTATTTTCATTAGAGAAAGTTTTGATTTTGATAATATAATTTAAACCATCCATATGAGTGTTGGTGTGTCTCCATGCCTCAGGTATCCCTCTGTATTTCGTAAGCTAGTCACACAAAAATTTAGATACCAGCTGGTAAGTCACTCAAGGACTAGTGTCTTAACCAAGGTGACAAACTTATAAAAAGGCAGGAAAAGAATAGGATGTGAATTGAGAGTCAGAAATGATGTTGCTGTTTGCTTCTAAATAATTCATTTGTAGGGAAAATAACCCTACAAGAAGAAATTGCAATGAGACAAGCATTATATTATCATGGTGTATGACATCAAATAATTCTCCCTGAACTGTGTGGCAACACCTGACTCGATCCTAGGAAGCACAGGGAGACTGTGCTCTTTTCATCCAGATGTTTGGCGAACATTCTACCAAAAGATTCACAGGTGCCTAAGATGGAAGAAGGACAAAAATTGAAATCAAAGATAACTTGTGATATGTACTTGTATGTATAGTAAACATATTTGATTTCAAGTGAAATGGTTTCTATTATATCTGTGTGTATTTGAAATATAGTGAAATGTAAAATAAAGTAAAATATTCTTAAATTGAAAACAATTCTTTAAATTATACACTTGTTTCCTAGTATCAAAACACTTTGAATAATTTTTTCTAAATTGTTCAATTGGAAATTATTTAGTATCACCAGATTTTTGTTAGATTTTGCTTTTTCTGTCCAGGAGTAAGGAATTTTATGAAAATACATTATGTTCAGTCTAATTAATAATTTATTAACTTTATAAACAGCTATGACAAGTCAAGTCCTGTTATTCATGAGACTAAGAATAGATATGAGAACTGTTTTAAAACTGAATCAAGTAAAGCACTTTACAAAAGCAGGTAGAAGAGAAAATTAGCCTAAGTAGAATCTTCTATGGTCATTATTTTCAAGATAAATTTGCTTATGTATAACTACCATTACTAACCAATTTGAGACACATTGGATGATCAGTCATTACACAGACAGCAACTATAACATGGGCATCCAAAGAGATATGGCCCTTCTGTTCAAGTCTTAGCATCTAGAGCCTAGAGATTCTGTGTGTGGGTAAAAATGTAACTGGGCATATCAGATGCACATGTCATAGCTGTAATCACAGCCCACCTCCCACCCTCAAGCACCATGTTATCTGTCCTCCCTTTTCTCCATGTTGAAAATCCTAAGATAATGACAAATGAAAAATCTGGAGTATTGTGACACCGTATGTATTCACACACTATTGTTTAAAGATGGTGGGATTTCCTAGCTAGCTTCCCATGGCATATTATCTCTCTCTCAGGTTGTATTGGTGAAAGAAAATAAGAATCCTATCCTTAGCTTTACAACTCTCCAGTGCATGCTTGCCCATGCCCATGGTTGCCTCCAGTGCTGCCAGGCCTGTGCAAATGCTGAGCATTGCTTTTGTTTACTTTGCAGGACCAGTGGTTTTGGCGAGTGAGAAACAACAGGGTGATGGATGGATATCCCATGCAAATTACTTACTTCTGGCGGGGCTTGCCCCCCAGTATTGATGCAGTTTATGAAAACAGTGATGGAAATTTCGTCTTTTTTAAAGGTAAACATGTTTTCTCAGATGGGTTGTGTTGCATATGGATCAGCTGTTTCAAGGCACTAAAAGTAAAAGGAACTTAATAAATGAGGGTCATTAAGATTATATAACTGATTTCATGAAGTACAATGTATATAAAATAAAATATATGTAAAACAAAATAAGTATAATGTTTAATTTTGTAATTTATACTTTCATTTGTTGTATGCTTATGTGCAAGTCGAAATTTAGTGTCATCCTTCCTGTAGGAATTTTAGATTTTGATTATATATAACACAAACTAAAAGTAAGGGGTAAGGCAGGACTAGTACATTCCTACAACTCCAGGTCTTGGGAGACTGAGGTTGAAGCAGGAGAATGGCTGCAACTCGGTGGTTTGAGAGTAATGTAGGCTGAGAATCATAGTAAGACCTTGTCAATGAAAAGAAGAAAAGAAGAAAGGGAAGGAGGGATGAAGGGGAGGGAGAAAGAAAGAAAGGAAGGAAGGAAGGAAAAAAGGGAAAAGTGGAAGGAAATAAAATAAATAATTATGCCTCTTCTGTTCATTTATTTCTGCAGTATTAGAAGTTGCTTACTGCTTTTTGTGGTGAAGTATGTTTTATAACTCAGAGTATATAATCTTTGATGTTTTACTATGTTTAAGTAAATAACAAACTAAGAAATTGACCATAAGGGTGAGAAAATGTAATGAATAGAAAATTTACCCAAAGATCAGTATTCTGATATTGACTTAATTGTTAATTGTGTATCTCAGTGTTGAGAGTTTATCTTACAAATGAGACCAAGTACCTACCATGCAAAACTAGATCCCCTTCAAAGCGAACAGTTTCAGTATCTTTAAAACTCAAGATGGATAAGTTTAAGTGTAGGTCAGGGATGCAGAGATAGACTGCTGGAGAATTGAAGGATTTATGAGGACCCATCTGAACTGTAGCTGAGCCCTGTACTGTAGAAGAATCATAAGTGGTGTGTGATCCATGGGTCTGCAAGGGCTGAAAGTAAACTAAAAGCAGGATACAGCTTGAGAGACAAAAAGAGAATCTTAAGGAGAAACTGTAATTATTGTAAGGGTTGAAATAGATTTTGATTTAATGAAGAGTGTAGTGAAAAGTCTGATGGCAATATGTGCATTTTAACTTCTATAAAATGTATGTATGTGGTGTGGGATGTCCTTCTGTCTATGTGTTGCTTTTATTGGTTAATAAATAAAGAAACTGGCTTGGCCTGGTAGGGTAGAACAGAGCTAGGTGGGGAAGACTAAACTGAATGCTGGGAGGAAAGAGGTGGAGACAGAGAGAAGCCTTGTAACCCTGCCAGAGCCAGACCCTTGACCAGTAAGCCATAGCCACATGGCGATACACAGATTAATAGAAATGAGTTAAATTAATATGTAGGGTCCAACAAGAAGCTAGAACTAATGGGCCAAGCAGTGATTTAATTAATACAGTTTCTGTGTGATTATTTTGGGGCTCAGCAGGCAGGAATCAACAAGATGCCCCTTCCTTCCAACATGTATGCTTGAATTCTTTTCTTTGTAGATCATCTCTTGATTAAAATAGAAAGAATGGTGTTAAGTTATACAGTGATGGTTGGATCTGGTAATGTGTTGCTCTTTATAAATTTCTATTCACTTCATGAACTTGGCGGCATACGTTGCCTCAGCTTACTTCACTTATTGATGAATATGATGCATCTTATACCCTATCTCAGGATTATTAGGACTGCTAAGTTATTACCACATGTGAAGAACTAGGCACATGCTTGTTGTCAGTACATGTTTGTTATGGATGCTGCTACTGCTGTGATTATTTTTAATATTATTGCCTTCCTGCTATTTGATAGCAGATGTAACTGAAATATGTATGTACTATACCACTGTGAACCAAGGATTTGTTACCAGTCAAATTGGTGTTACTGATTGAGTTCTAAGTCTTGTTAATAAAATAGCTTAGAAAGATACTAAGAAGGAAGCATAAGCACAACTTTATTAGACATCGAGAGGAGCAAAGCAATGGAGAAAACAGGTCACAGAGTAAAATGACTGAAGTAGTTTTAGACAAAAAAAGAGTAAGAAGGCACAGAATATCTGGGAAAGAATTCAAGACTTTGGCCATTATCAAGAAGAAAAGAAGAAACTTTGTAAAGGAAAAGTTATTTTTTTTTCCTGAGGAACTTTGAAAAAAAAAAACAGTGTACTCAGAAAAACAGACAGGTCACATTTCTGTCTGAAATCTCTCCCAGGGATGCATGGGAAAGTGTTCCAGGAAGAGCAAGTGCATTATTGCATTAACTGGAAAATCATTTCTCCCATCTCGTAGCACGATTTGACATGAATCATTATTCCTGAAAGGTGGTGGCTTGGCCAGGTGATTGACAGGCAGTTCTACTTCAGTTAACTCTTGGTGAGCAGACAATATTATACAATGCTGTAATCTTTGGAATTTATCAGAATGTCATGTCTTCACTCAGACAAGAAGTAGGTTCCATTCTTATTGTGCCTCAAGACCTTCCATGATAGGTCTACTTTGCCATTTAGCATTTTTAAAACCTAAGGTGTTGCAAAGTTGATATTTTTTATCAGTGTTATCAATAAAATAGGAGGTGAAATTGAAAGACTCAGTGGCCTCTAACATACCCAAACAGGACCCGGAGTTTGTAAATATTGAAGGCAGAGTTCCTAGAGGGAAACTTTCCTCTCTCGCACTCTATTTTGTCCTTACCTTAACCAAACAAGTAACTATTCTCAGGATCAAAGACGAGTTTGTTGTAATGATGATGTTAAAAACAATTAAAACATGGGCTTTGGAAAGGCAACTCTAAGACAGCCTTAGACTGTTCTGGGAGCGCTGCCTATCTACACTGCCTACGGGGAAGCTACCTATAAACAGTAGTGTGAGAACACATCACCACCTCAGGCTGTGGTGCTTCTGTTCACTTTGCTTTTCCTGTGGAAGGGTTTACCCCTTTTCTTTCTTCTTCCATATAGAAAGTATACCCCCAGACTACCCTTGCAACCACCATCATTTTTTCAATGTTTTATTGATTTATAGATTTCACAGCATGCTTCTGGATCACATTCATCTCCCTGTCCCTTCGTATCCACCCTCTGCCCTTGCAATGTCCACTCCAAAATAAAATAAAATAAAATTTGAAAGAAAATAAAACAAACAAACAAAAAGATCTTGGTGAAGAAGCTGTAGTCTAGCACAATGATATTTAAATTACCTTCTGCGCAACACATTGCACTTGGAACTTTAAGTTACCTAAAACTCTAACTTTCAAAGATAAACTGCATGAAGATGAATTTTGTTTATATTTTATCACCCCTGTATTTTCAGTTTATGTAACAGTACTGGTTGCATGGTCACTGCTTAATCAACATTTAAATAAAATAATGCCTTTAAGTGATAATTAAAGTCCAGTAGAAATTCAAAGAAGGGTGGCAATGTTAAAGGCTGACTGTACCTTCTGCTTCCGACCACATATTCATTCTCAAAAAGTTAGCCAATAATTGCCTGGTGAGGGGAGTGTGGTGGGTGAGAGGGTTAATTGCTTAAAATTAATCATTGCGCTGTTCCTGCCTTATAAGTATTTAAGATAAGACCTGAAGTAATCCAGATTACTGTGAAATTGATTTGAAATTCAGGTACAAAAATATGGAGCATAAAATGTAGTAAATAACAATGCCTACATCCTTTATATAATATTCTAGAAACCTCTATCCAGTGCAAATGGCAGGGATTGCAAATGAAAAGCAATAATATTAAAAAGAAACAAGGAAAACTTTATTCACAGACCTGTTTGTGCCTATGTAGATGTAAGATGCAGGCAACCAAAGTTTCTCAAATTTGTGAGTGAATATTGTAAGATGACAAGATTGTAGATATGTCAATTTTGTTTATATATCTTGAACAATAATGGAAGGACTGAAACTCTAATATTTGTAAACTAACAATCTAGCCTGTCTTACTTCCATAGTATTTCGGATGAAGGCAGAAAAATGCTAAAAAAAATAAATAAATAAATAAAAAGAGGGGAATAGTTAGGTAAAAGCTCAGTAGCCTACAACCCAACTCCCATGGTGTGATACAAAAAAGGCCAGACAACCACTCTTCATATAATCCATCTCATGGCTAAAAAGAACAGGAAACTAAACAAGAAGCAAGCACACCCAACTGTTTTCTGAGGGTAAGCATTTCCTTTACTATACTGGACAGTAGATAAGCCTCTTTGCTAGGATAACGAGTTACTGCACTATGATCTGAGAAAATCTAGTGTGCAAATACATTTGCAAATGTGAATAGTGCAATGCAAGAAATTGTTTTCTACTACAAATTAGTAGTGAAATAAAGGCCTTATCACCTAAAAGTTTAAATATTTCTGTGTTGATTGCAAAACAACATGTAACACATAAACATTACAAAACTTCACTAAACAGAAGTACAGAAATTTTAGGTGAAGTATGTTTTTTTCATGGTGAAACAATCAACATTGTTGCAGAGTGAAACCTAATCACATTTATCTACAGGTTCATTGCTGAAAGTAGTGGACTCTCTGAATGCTCTAGACAAGTATGGGAGACACCTGTGACTTTAGTTTAGGTATTACACAGATAATGCCTAACTATTATTCAGTTAATAACTGAATCATAATCCACAAAGATTTTCTTTTTCTTCTTTAAAGTCAGCTTAAAGTAGAAAAGAAAACAGTGTGTCTTGTGTGTATATTTCTGCTGTGTCCCCGGAACATACAATGAATTCTGACAATTTAATTTTATAAAGCTCAATAGAAACTAATAGAATGTAGATAAAAAGTCCATCAAGATTAATATATGGATTACAGATGAGATTTGGTGGAAGTGGGAAGGAACACAGGAAAGCCTGTGAAAATCCAAGAGGATAAAATGATTAATATTTTAGTTATTTGATATTTTGACATGTGTACATACATATGCAAATATATAAATTTTAAAAATTATATACTTTAGATGCATGGTGTTACTTGTTATTTATCATGTTGTGATATAATATATTATAAAATATATATACCAAACAAGGTTATTCTGTAAAGGAGAAAACCTATCAGTTTATTATTTCACAGATTCATATATACTGGGTCACAGGTATTAGAATTAATTCCTTTATTATTCTAGAATATGTTAAATGTTAATATTAACCTAATACATTTCCCATTATAGTTCATTACTGGTAATTATAATCAAGTAAGGGCTCCTCAAGCAGTTTTTCCTTTCCTAGCAACTTCCTGTGTTGACTTACATCCTAGTATCAGGACTCTTTTTACAGTGAGGAATTAATATACTGAAGCTATATTAAAAACAATGTATAATCTTAATTTAAATTTATGTGCTACTTTCTTGAAATAATTTTAATGTGTTTGCTAATAATAATCTCTATTGGTAACCATTATTAAATATATCAGCAACCTAATTTTTTACAATCTCACCATGTTATATTTCATTATCATTGCTATCCTATTTTCACTAATATCCCTATTTTAGTTTTGCTTATTTTTAATGTTTTTCTATTGATTTATATGTTCCTCACAAAAACCCTTAAGATTTGTAAAATGAAGGAACACAGAAGTTGACAAACACTTTAAATGATTTAAAATTTATATGATTTAATGATTTTAATTTAGATGATTTAAAATTTAGTATTTAAAATCTACTGAATATATAGACGTAAAGTTTTTTCCTTTAAAAGTATGAAATCGTTTTAGATATTGGGAGAGCTCCTTGCAGAGGAGCAGAGCTTAGTTCCTAGTGCTCACCCCCAGCAGCTCACAATCCCCTCAGCTGTCTGCTGGTGACTCCGCCATACTGTCATTCTCATTCACAGAACCTCATACATTCATATACAAAAGTAAATAAAATAAAAGGAAGTCATTACATAAAGTCTCACTCAGCTTGCCATGATGCTTCACAGGGTATCTATGTACAAATGAGTCTGAGCTGGGTATGAGGGTGGATGTAAAACAGGCTGTTCTCAGCAGGTACTTGTTGTGTGTGCAATGACTGGGTTACATATGTGATTGTGGGGTCCAGATTGACATCCTCCCCTTATTCCTTTGCCTTACCTACATTTGGCAGTTAATGTGAGCTCTTCTCCTTCACTGAGCTCATAAGAAGGCTTTTTTAGTCCGAAAAAATAAGAAAAATAGTGTGCCATCAAGTGTGCAGTACATTCCCCTGTCCTCTGATACAGCTGATCTTATAGGATCTCATTTGAGAAACATAATCATGGCAGATGTTTACATTCAATTACAAGGCAGGTTGACTGAGTGGCTGTGAGATAATAATATAAAAATAATCTATGTAGAAAACAGAACTGGTAAAATATCCCCCAAGAAGAAAGTAAATTTTTAAATGAAGAATAAGTCACTGTCAAAATCAAGCACTTTAAAATTTGTCTCGATTTCCAATTTTGCTATCACTTTATATCTGTAAGAGGTATTTCTTACCATGTTTGAAATATTCCTTTCCAGAGAGAGAAAAAATAGCACTTACAGGATTGAAATAAGACAAAAAGAGGCTCATAACATTTGAGAAGAAAAATATTAAAAAGATTTGTAGCAAATGAGAAGATATAGGAATTTCTAATATAGACCAGACCAGAAAATGGCCCAAGAAAAAAGTTTGAAGAGAAAAAACTATGTCCATATTCCCAAATACTGTTTATAAATGTTCTTTTACATTTAAAGGGGGGATGTGATATAGATATGAATAATTTGCTCTGGTATAGATCTTTGTTTATTGATAGAAATTTAAGGTCAGTTTTGTTATATGTATATGTATTTCTGATCTTGATTAAGGTATTGTGATTCTGTAGTTCATTTAAAATTGTAATGTATAATTAGGAAATATAAGTTGTTAATGGATAATCATTGATATAGTCAAGTTTGTAGTCATGTTAGTTAGATTTTCTAGATATATAGAGATATATTTCAGTTAGATAGGCATTCTTCATATCTTTCAAAGACTACAGAATATGACATTTAATGTTTTAATAACTTAGGGATTTTCATGACAATGAGACATGTCTGCTTCTGGCAGCACCAATCTACTTCAAGAGGAAGTGGGCATCAAAGAGGCTCCTTATGGAGTTTGTTAGCCATTTGGGCAAGAAACTGCTCTTGCCTAGACTGTTGCATAAACTGAACATAAAGAACCCACAGAGAGAGGACTGCTGAACTTGCCTAAACGTGAGATGATCCTTCATGGTTCCTGATTCATGAAAGAGTCTACAAGACATTCTGCAGGACACAGGAGAAAGTGACTGAACTGTCTTTGAAATTTCCTGCTTCATGGAAATATGTGCTGGATACTATGGGCCTGTAGGCTGAAGATGGATGCCCGAACAGTACAGAGGAACTTTGGGTGACTGTACAGGCAGTGAGATGTCTCTGACATTTCTAGAGTTTGGAAATTGCTTATTTCTTTTTTACTTAGGTAATGTTTTATCCTTCTGGAGTCTTTGATGGAGTTGAAGAATGGATAGTTATAGTTATGGTTTTCCTTAGTTATGATGGAAGATAAAATAGATATAAATATTGTAACTGTAATTCTTGCTAGATAACTGTTTTGTTATATGTAATATTTCTATGTTAAAATGAAAGCCTTTCTTTTTTGTTTAAACAGAAAAAGGGGAAATGGTGTAGGAGGTCCCTCTGTATTTCTGTTGCTTTCATTGGTTGAATAAAGAGACTGCCTTGGCCTTTTGATAGGCAGCCCTTAAATGCGGAGAGTAGACAGAACAGAATTCTGGGGTAGAGAAGGCTGAGTCAGGGAGAGCCACCATGGAGTCAAGAGAGTCAGACATGCTGAATCTTTCCCGGTAAGACCACTACCTCATGGTGACTTACAGACTATTAGAGATGGGTTGAATCAAGATGTAAGAGTTAGCCAATAAAAGGCTAGAACTGATGGGCCAGGCAGTATTTCAATGAATGCAGTTTCTGTGTAGTTGTTTTGGGAGGTAAGCTAGCCAGACGGGAACAAAAGCAGCCCAGTGGCCAGCAGCCAGGAGGGACAGAACAAGGGGCCTGCGCTCATTACTACAACTTTAATCATTAATATTAATCAATTTCTATATTTTCTTTTATTTTGTGATAAAGTTTCATTTAAATGGAAGACTATAGTGAAAATACATATTAACAATTTTCTGAACTTAGTCTAAAATACAATGGCACATGCCATACTAATGTTTTCAATCTCCTTGTTTTGTTGGCCTTGCCCAGGAACACATGTACAATAAAATTTGATAGTTGATAACTTATACTTTCCAATGATATTAAATATTAACCTTATGGTTTTTCAAAAATCTATAATTTTAAATTATTGTTAATTTTACTTATAATTCAAACTGTAGTCTTCTAACATCAATATTACCTGCATGTCTAAAATCTTTCCTCACTTTCAAAAACTTTCATTGCATCCTTTTATTTATATTTTCTATGAATAACACTGGGTTATGAGGTCAGAAGGATTGTCAAAAAAGCGTATGAAGCATCCAAGAGGGAGCTGCTCATCTGGTAGGAAAAGTTTTCTTCAAGGAAGACATGAGCTTCTCACTCCAGTGGCTAACACATTGGCCTAAGGTTTGAAAATATTGTAGAACCTACAAAAATAAATACTTTAAAGAATTTTTGACTTTCAGAATGTAGGTGTTTATTCATAAACTCTGACATACCTGAGAAAAATAAAATTAAACCATATCCTAAATAATAAACAATAACATAGATATGGATGGATCTAGAAAACATCATATTGAGTGAGGTACCTCAGACCCAGAAAGGCAAATATCATATGTACTCACTCATAAGTGTCTTTTAGATATAAAGCGAAGAAAACTAACCTACAATTCACATTCCCAGAGAACTTCGACAAAATGAGTACCCTAAGAGAGACATACATGGATCTAATCTACAGGGGAAGTAGAAAAAAAACAAGATCTCCTGAGTAAATTGGGAGCATGAGGACCATGGGAGAAGGTTAAAGGGGAGGGGAAAGAAAGGGAGGAGAACAGACAAAGATGTATAGCTCAGTAAAATCAATAAAAAAGAAAAAAATCCAATTATTTACAGAACTTTGAATAAGAAGTGTCAGTTCATGTTATATATTATGTTTTATATATATACATATAACGTTATATGTTATGTTTATATATATATAGTGACTTACCCATGATCTCACAACTTATATTTGGTAAATCTGTCACGGTCTTCATTATTTCATACCTGCTAAATGCTTCACTAACCAAGCCTACAACTACTTAACCAAAAAATAAAAAAAAAAGAAACGTATTGACAACATTTTAACCCTTTAACATTTTTCTCAATTAAAATATATATGTTGAACCTAATATATAATATTTATTAAATGGTTCACAAATGTGTAATGTCTTGTTTGTTCTATTTTTAATTTTTGAAAACAAAATTTCACTAAGTAACCTCGGCTCTCCTAGAACTCACTAGGTAGACCAGACTGGCTTCAGACTATCAGAAATCAACCTGTCTCTGTCTCCAGAATGCTGCAACTAAAGGCACATATGACCATGTCTGGCTTTAAGATTTTTATGTTATGAAAACCAGTCACTCCTCAATTTGTATTCTTATCTCTGCTTCATAGATACTACATCCTGTCTGCTCTCTTCTTAATGGATCCTGTGATTCCAGTGACTGCTTGTTTCTTTTAGATTTGTCTTGTTTTTAAACATGTTGTCAAGTAAAATAGAATTGCATTACTATCCCTTCCCTTTCCTCCCTGCAGCTCCTCAGAGCTACCTTGTTCCATGTTCCCTCTACTCTCAAGTTGATGTTATCATTGCATGCATGTATATAGTCTATAAGCACCATAGGGTTTGGAACCATGTGTGTTGCTTCTGCAGCAAACCTGGATCTTCTGTGTCAGTGACAATCACAGACTGTTAACTAGCAGATCATGACTGTATGGGAGTGATGATTCCCATGACTTGTCCGCGGCTTCTAATCTATAAGGTTTTCTCTCCTTGCATTTCTGGTTATTGTTTTTACTTACTAAACCTCTCTGTCTTTATCCTGACTTGATACTCTCATCTGCCTTCCTCTGATACAGTGTCTCTAAGACCACTTTTTCCACTTCTACCAGAACATGCCACTGTCATTTCAAATCCAGCAAAAGCTTTAATTCTGCATCACAGGCAATAGTCTTCGAAAGTAGGGCATCCTGATGATAACATAAGCAAAAAGCTACTCTTATATATAAAACAAAGAGAATTGAATACAAATCATTCAAATGCTAACTACAAAATAGACCAAGTTACTTAAATTTTGTCATGTGAAAATTCTAACTCATTAAGATACAGAAGGAATTATGTTGTAAATCCTTAGTAAACACACAGAAAATTTAAGTACTGACACTCATTATAAATTCATATTTCCTTGATTCTAGATCGCAATACCTAGCAGTCAAAGTCATGGTATCCACATAATGTTTTTGGTGTATAACTCCTGGGACTGCATCTTATAACTTAACAAGTGCTGTTAAGGTTTTTGATTTACTTTATTCTTTCCAATGACATTTAATTGCATTTAAAAAGTATTGTTTGGTTTTTTCCGAACAGGAAAATTGAATCATGATCTTGTATATAAGTCTTATTCATTCAAAGTGAAGGACTAGTTATTCCCCTTTGTATGAAGGAAACTACTGGTTCAATAGAAAAGCATTTTCATCATGTAGATTTAGAAACATCACTCACTGAGCTATCTTCCCCAGTCTCAAAAGCTCACTGTGAAAAAAAAAAAAAAAAAAAAAAAAAAAAAAAAAAGCTCACTGTGAGGGAACTGAATTTTGATCCTCAGAATTCACGTAAAACCTGATGTTATAAGCAGAGACCTGTACTACAAATGCTCCGAGAGAGATGGGAAAGGAGAACAGGAAAACCCTATAATCTCATAAGCTAAATAACTGAGCATACACAGAGGCTCACAAAGACTGTCTCAAACAAGGTGAAAGGTGGGGCCAACATCTGAGGTTATCTGATGATCTGCCCTCAAGGGTCTTGGAATTTGACCTCCAAAATCACATATTTGAACAAGTAAGCACATGTGCATGCACACACATCTTATGTACATATAAATATGCATATGTCCATATAAATATACATATATATTACATGAAATCACAAAATACAAGAAAAGATTTTAGTAAAATAATAAGAATTTTAAATAAAATCATCAACACTTTGTTATTCTCTCTTGAGACATATAGCCAACATGTAAAGAATGCTTCTCTGAACACTTCATTGAGTGTTCACCAACTGTGAACATTGTCATGAAAGGAGTAAAATTCAAAACTGCCAAGATACACATTATAAAGCTTAGAATGTTCTACTGGAAAGCCACAGTGGAGCTCAGTTGACCAAAGACACTCTCAGTAGCTTACATGAAGGGCATTGTAGCCACA
Organism: Dicrostonyx torquatus; assembly: GCA_028555095.1. Classification (NCBI taxonomy): domain Eukaryota; kingdom Metazoa; phylum Chordata; class Mammalia; order Rodentia; family Cricetidae; genus Dicrostonyx; species Dicrostonyx torquatus. The sequence continues at coordinate 5,556,119 of JAQHUG010000131.1, forward strand.
TGCCCTCTTCATCCCTTCAGGATGAAGGGAAAGGACGGAGGAAGTCTACACATAGGCGCGTTGGCTGGACCTTTTGAAAGTTCTCCTCTGTTGTCTTAACACGTTCTGTTGTAATGGTGACAGAGATGTGGATTAAAGAAGACTTGTGCTGTGAGACAATTCTTTCGATTGTTTACCTTGTCACTCTGTCAAAGATTTCATCTGGACGTTGGGCGAGGCACCTACTTTAAAATTTCCAGACTTAAAAGAACCTGGAAAAAACCATTTATTCTGTGATGACATTTCCCAACATACCATTAAATATAGCATCTGCATAGCTTTTTATCACACTGGTGAGCCATGACTGTTAGCTCAGACATGCTATTTATGATAAGATTCATCTTCCAGGTATCCTAAACAAGATTCAAAGCTAAAAGCAAACATATCATTTAGGTAGTGTCATGATGAAGGTAAAGCCTAGACACTCGGGCAATATAAGCAAAACATGCTATGTAGAAAGGGTGCTTCAACAAAAGTAGCCCAAATATATACTTAAGGGATTACCTCACTTTATCTCAATAGGGAATAAATTGAATGAAAGTGAGGTAAGCAAACGATGTTGAAAGGAGCCTTGAAATGTGCATTAGAATTCTACCTTGTGAACAATTAGGGAAAAAAAAACACATAAAAAATTTAAAGACACAAAACTGGGTAATAAAGCCTAGAAGAACTTTTCCAAATGCCTTAAGAACAATAAATGGAAGGAAGATAAACTAGAGGCAAGCTTAGAAGGAAAGAGATTTGAAACAGAAGAAGCTACAAAGTTGTTGTCAAGTCACTAAGGAACCTGGCTAGAAGACAGCATGGTGTGTTGGCTAAAAGCCATGACTCTGATTCCAAGATTTGGAGGCTCAAATGCATGACATATTTCATATAGAATTTGGAGGCACAAAGTTCATAAAGAGATGCCTCGTTCAGTTATAAGTAAAGCTCAAATGGATGAACTGAGCTTGAGAGGGAGAAGACGTCATAACTAACAACCAGGAACTGCATATCCTCTCCCTCTCTCTAACGAGCACCTGGTATGTCATTCATTCACAGAGTCCTCTTTTCTCTCTCAGTTCAGCTGCATTCCTGAGTCTGTCTCCTCCTCATCCTTGTTTTAATGTAGAGGGAGCATATGGAAAAAAAAGAAAAAACTTAGAGTACTTGCTTTTAGAAGAGACAAAAGAAAGGTTTTGTATTAGTGACAGTGGCCTTTAAGGGACAAATTCTAGTGACTGAGAAATCAGTTGACTGTAATGATACAATCAATATGAAAAGATAGCGAACAGAGTTTATGGTGTGATCATCTGAATAAGTTTTATGACAGCTGTCTGAATAAGATTAATAAGAAGATAGTGGTTAATATTAACTGCTAAATTTACCCAACCTGGATTCCCCTGGAAAGAAACATTCAGTGAGGGATTGACTAGGTCAGATTGCCCTAAAGGCATGTCTCTGGGGAGATGTTTGGATTATTTGTTAATAAGTGTGAGAATACTCATTCCTCTGTGGGCAAAACTATTGCCTGGGCTTTAATTTAGGACTGCATAATTATAGAGAGCAGGCTGAGTACAAGAGACAGTGAGTGTATTCATCTCTCTCTCTGCTCTTCTTGATTGTGGATGAGATTAGACTAGTGGGGCTGCCCCTAGTGATCTATTTCAGCCAACCAGACAGCACCTCCCAAAGACCCCAAAACCTTCAAAATGGCAAACTGAGAACCCAGTGTTGAAAGCATAAGCCAGAATTATAGTAATAAAAAAGAAATAATTAATGTACTGATGAGCACAAAAGAAACACAAAATAAATCAAGTTCAGAAAACAACAGCTAGAGAGGAAAAAGGAGCAAGATAAAATGGGTTCCTAATTGCTTAAGGAAGAAGCTACTTTAAGTGGTGAATTTAATCTACAGCTAAGATTGGATATGTTAGTTACGTTTTATTATAATGCAAAGACCCCATCACCAATGCAAATCTTTTAAAGGAAAACATTTAACTCGGGCCTTTTGCTTTCAGGGCCTTACTTCATTATCATCGTGACAGGGAGCATGGTAGCATTCAGGCAGACTGGAGAAATAGCTGAGAGATACTGGGTCTGACATGGGTTTTTAAAAGGTAAAATCCACCCAACTGACATACATCCTCAAAAAGGCCACAGCTACTCCTACAAGGTCACACCTCCTAATCCTGATAATAGTTTTCCAAAAATTTACCCCGTGGGGACTAAACAAACAAATACATTAGCCTATGGAGGCAATTCTCATTCACATCACCACACTGAGAAATCATTTAACTGGAATTAATGATGACCTTCAAAGTGAAAGTTTTACTTAAATGTCAGGTTGAAATCAACTTTCTGTGAGGTAAGAAATGGTTACAGGACATGGCATACTGAGTAAGCGATGTGTGCAGTGTGCCAAGGGTGGTGATGGATGAGATGTGTGCTGTCTATAGACAATTGCCAAACACCAGTACAACTGACTGAACTCTGCCTGCTTTTTTTGTGTGTATATTATACTCAACAATTTTGAACAGTTTAGGGTTAAAATTCTTTTATAAGTTTTATAGCTCACGTAAGCACATGTAAGACTTCATTAGACTAAAGAAATCAGTATTAAATTACATATTAAAAGGAAAGAATCAAATCACTGGAAATGTTCACAAAGAGTCGATGCCCCATCAGAAACTCAATTAGACCTACAATATGTACAAACCACAGGAAGGAGCTAGCAGGTCATATAAGTAGGGCTTTTGAAAACCCAGGGGAAGAGCCCTTGACTTTGAAATGTTTCTTTATGGCTACAATGTAACATAATTTTTAAATTAACTCACAAATTTGTATTATTAAGTAGCTGTTCTATTTTTTGTTTAGATTAATTGGTGTATTTAGATTATTTAGGTACTTATATCTGTTCATGGCATTGATATTTGAGCAAGAATGTCAATATTCTGGGTGCGACTATGATTGACTTTTTTCCAGGATATCTTGCATAGTAGCTTACATGTATGTTGCTGACACGTAATTGATGTTTCGCTAACCCATTCTGTACCTAAACTTATTTCATACAGGTAACAAATACTGGGTGTTCAAGGATACAACTCTTCAACCAGGTTACCCTCATGACTTGGTTACCCTTGGGAATGGAATTCCCCCTCATGGTATTGATTCTGCCATTTGGTGGGAAGATGTTGGCAAAACCTATTTCTTCAAAGGCGACAGGTCAGTATGTGTGCAACACACTGCAGACACATACATTAGCAGTTACTTAGTGATTTGAAAAGTCAGTCCACACTCAATATTGCTGTAAATAATGGCGTGTATGTATGTGAACACAAGAGTTATTGAGAAAGATGGACAATATATTTAATATAATATTTTTCAGATGAATTTTCATTAACTACACTAATCTAATAAAACTCACTTATGAATATGGACATGTCCAATAAACTGGATTGTTCCTTTTCCCATAATTCTAAAATGCTATGTAAACTCTAAATAAATATATGTGTAAACTCATATAAACATGCATATATCCTTGTTATAGATTTTCTGTAGCTACTTACTTTTTGTAAAAAATAATTATTAACACAAATTAGTTTTCCATTCAAAGTTATTTTTCACATTATATATAAATTATTGTCATTTTCCAATAATTTTATTTTACTAACAGTTCTGCAAAGTAGAAGTAAGAAAAAATGTTATAAAAATGTGTTCTATTTCTTAAGAAGTAATGTCTTCAGATATCAGCATGAAGATGTTGTGAAATATTAATAACTCATCAATGGAAGTATAACATTTCCTCCCAGTTTTCTTGATTAGTCTGTTTTCTTTTCCATAGCATTGTTAATGATGTCCATAGAATACAAATAAATTGTTCTACCTATGACATGAGTTGGTATTCTATGCTGTATAGATAAAATAAGAAGTTGAATTTTTATTACCCTAATGTGAACTAGAAAATTTAATAGAAATGAAAATTCTAATTTCAGCTGAAATATTAGTAGGTGGGCCAAAGTATAAGTCTGTGTTTTCACTATTTATAAAGGGACATGATCTTTCTATAAATAAATTTATTAAACATAAGCAGATATAAAAATAGGACTTAAATTTCCAACTCGGCAGCAAAATTTACTTTATTGTTATTGCATAAAATAATCTTATAAAATGTCCACTACTTTAGGAGAAAATAACTTAGACTATAAATTTTATTTGAAAATTTACAAACATTACTTGAAAGAGGATCTAAGTATTTAACTTTACTTGAAAAAATGATAAGATCTCATATTTGGTTTCTATGGATAAGAATGTCCATTTATAGATTAATTGTGTTTCTAATTTTCATATGGATTAATTTTTGTTGCAAAATTTCATACTTTACATTTTATTATAATAAATTCAGAGCTTTCCTAAAATATTTCTAATGAATCACTAACAAAATGATGCATCAAAGACATGTAAACTACAGTTAAAGAAAGTAGATAGAAAGTGGATAGCACTCCACAGAATAAAAGCTGATGTGAATGAAATAGATGAAGAACTTTGTTAGAATAGAATAGAGGAGAAGTGGCTCTGGGATAGAGGGATATTTGGGGGGAGACTGGAAGAAGTGAAGAGAGAGGAGGCTATGGCTGAGGTGTATTGTATGAGAGAAGAATAAATAAAAAAAGAAATTTAAAAACAAAAAAGAATAGAATAATCATAATAGTGAATCTTCAGATTGACAGCATAGTTTCTTATTTTGTTGTTTTTGTTTGAAAAAGTTTCTCCCTATGTGGCCTAGGTTGACTTTGAACTTGAAATCTTTGATCAGTGTTAGAGACCAGCTTCCACAAAGATGCTGGTCTCTTAACTGGTTAGCGGCATGGGGATTAGAAAAATTAGTAAAGCGAAGGAAGAGTCAAGTGAAAATAACAAACAGAACTATAGGATATTATCCAGAGGGAGTTACAATGAATATTAAAAGCTACCTGCATTTAATTTCCATTTACTTAAATACCCTGACTCCAAAAGGTAGGAGTAAGATAAAATTGCATTAACATGATATAAGGAGTGAAGAGACCAGTTAAAGGATTATGGGCTACATTCTTAGTAAAACATTCTGTTGCCAGAACAAGACAAGTAACAGTCACAGCCTTGACCAAAACATTCTGTAGGCAAACAGCTCCCTGGGTCGAATTCATTGTTATTCCTACTCCCTTAAGGCAATAAGAACTAAGGTGGATCCTTATCCTTTCCTTTGAGGTATAAATAGATCTACTTCTTAATACCTGAAATACCAAGTCTGAATATTAGCCACACCTGTTGACATCAAACTTGAGAGAGCAGAACTCTCTGATCTAAATCAAGGTGGGACCTTTGTTTGAGGTAGAAACAGATCTACTTCTTAATACCTGATATACCACCTGTTGACAATAACCTTCAAGAAACAGAAGTTCCAACTCTCTGACCTTTAGTCAAGGTAGAATGGACACATCCCTAAATGCTAGTAAAAGACCTCCAGATCGGGGAGACTCTCACTCAAGTATTGGGATAACATGACCCCCCAGGAACTCACAAGAGACTGTCCTTGTTGCAATCACACGAGGTTTATTGACAAGTACCAGAGCTCTGGGGCTGAGACTCATAGCCCATGCAGGGGAAGTTCAACTCTGAGTAGCTGGGAGGAGTCTTTAAGGGAAGAAACCACAACCCAGTAATCCAAAGGGGGTGGGGAGGGCATCATTGGAAAATTCCAAAAATATCAGTGATCATTGAAAATTCCAAATCTACCAGTGATAATCACAAGGAGGTAACTCCCTGTTTGTTCATGATTATAATCTAACTTTATCTTCAGCTAGTTCCTGAAACAGGGTCACTAACCTGGCTAGCCTAGATATTTTGGCTCTTCTCTTCCTGCTAGAGAGGCATGGATTTATCTGGGTCTTTCACTAGAATTATTGACATAAATGACTACCACAACCTTAACCTAATTAAAATGTCAATGGAGATGACATAAATATGAGACAGCCCATTCACTTTCAATAAATTTAATGTCATCATCCCTAAGACCACCATATTGGTCCTAACCAAGCCACTATTCGTTTGTCCCAAAATTAATTTTAACACATACTAAATGATAAATCCTAAATAATAAAGGCATCATAGAAGAGAAGATTATAAAGCTTCTGTTTTAACACAAGGCTCATATTATAAACCATGACACTTATATTTCTTTGGAAGATGCGAATAATAAGCTATAAACAAACCAATAACCTTGATTGTTTTCATATTATGGCCCGTTATAGACAGTAAAAACAAAGACTCATACTTTGGCCCACCTACTAATATTTCAGCTGAAATTAGAATTTTCATTTCTATTAATTTTTCTAGTTCACATTAGGGTAATAAAAATTCAACTTCTTATTTTATCTATATGGCATAGAGTACCAACTCATGTCACAGATAGAACAATTTACTTGTATTCTATGGACCTCATTAACAATGCTATGGAAAAGAAAAGCAACTAAATAAGAAAACTGGGAGGGAATATTATACTTCAATTGATGAGTTATTAATATTTCACAGTATCTGTATGCTGGTATCTGAAGACATTACTTCTTAAGAAACAGAACCCATTTTTATATTTTTTCTTATTTCTACTTTGCGGAACTCTTAATAAAATAAAATTATTGGAAAGTGATATTTATATATAAAGTGAAAAATCTATAATCTAAAGATCACCTTGAATTATTTACTAGTTATTTCAGTAGAATTTAAACTCATACATAATTGTTTCCTGCATTGAGACCAAAATTCATGAGTACTGAGATAACGAAATGTCATGGTCATGTGAAATGACATCTGGGTTAACCTGGATTTCAGTTTGGAATTCAGTAACACATAATTTATCACTGAAAATAAAATTTCTCCAAAAGTTTGTATTTCCTTTTTCTTAGCATAGGAAAGATTTTAATATAAATTTTATTTAAATTTTTAAAATTTTATATAGTGTTGCATGTTAAGCTTGTTTCCTTGGGTGTGATTGATAAATATGCCTGAAAACTGATTAATGTTTCTGTTAATGATTATTTTGAATTATTGACTAAGTATGCTTTTCTCAAATAATGTCCTAGTTAGGATGGGGAGATGGCACAGTGGTTAAGGGTGCTTTCTTCTCTTCTAATTCTAACTTTAGTTCTCAGTGTATGTATTAGATGGTTCATAAGTCCTTGTAACTCCAGCTCCTGGCTTCTTCATGAACCATGCATCATACAGTCACACAAACACAAACAAATAAATATAAGTAAGTCTTAAAATAATTTGCCTAATTAAAATCAGAATTATACAATAGAGATAACTATCAAAGCAGATGAAAAAACTATAATGTCCTTTATAATCTTTATAATAATTGCCCACAAGGTTACTTTGACATAGTATTATAAGATTTCTCTATGAAAAGACACTTAACCTATTTTATTTACAATGTTAATGTCTGAATATGCTTTTTAGTTGTTGATGAACCCATAAGTTCAGCTTTCATGAGAAAAAAAGCATTGACTATTTTGCTAATGTTAGAAATATGTATGAAATTAGAATATGCACCTGTATTAATAAGTGTCATAGTTTTTGGGAGATACCGTGGAATAGGGTGGAACAGTTCTAATCCCATTCAAGATTGTGAGCTGTATATGAAAGCTGATGTACAACAGACAACCTAGGAATTTAATCTTAAGTTCTTTTCCTCAAATTGCAAAACGATCTCCAATTCTACTTTCCATTTATTACTAGAAGTCAAGTTTATTTATTTTGACAAGTTCACCCAGAATTATATTCTTACATGTAGTTTGTAATAAAATTTTTCACTCCTTAAGTAATTTTTGGAAATATAATTTTTTTTTTTGGTTTTTCGAGACAGGGTTTCTCTGTGGCTTTGGAGCCTGCACTGGAACTAGCTCTTGTAGACCAGGCTGCTCTCGAACTCACAAAGATCCACCTGTCTCTGCCTCCCCTCCCGAGTGCTGGGATTAAAGGCGTGCGCCACCACCGCCCGGCTGGAAATATAATTGTTATGAATGTTCCATGGCCTGTGATATGGGTGTTTGGATGGATATTCATGAATGAGCATTCTAGGAATACTTGGGAGGAAGAAAAATTATACCAAAAAAAAAATGAACACCAATATTTAAAGGAAAATACAGAGAAGAGTGGCCAGCATAATTGTCATAGGCATGTAGTGTCTAAGAAAGTACTAGCAAGAGCATGGCTCCACACCATACTGAACTATAAACTGAAGAGTTAGTTTAATTTTAAATTTTATGTTTTTAAAACAGCGGGAGATGACTTAGGTGCCAGTGCTGTGTCACTGATTCAGCTGGACGCCATAGTTGCTATGATCATAGTTTGAAATTTATCACAGAGGACTTAATGTACAATATAAGGAGAAATCATTGAAGAATTCAAGTGTAATAAAGTAATGTATTGTGGGAATTCACTCTATAGGCATAATACCTTGTATAAAGTGCACATATTGTTATATGAGCGTTATCAGGAAACTAATCTGATTTCTAAGCATTTAATGATGTTATTAAGTAATCATTTTATCAGTAGGACTTTAAATTATCCCCGTAATTGTAATTTAGCTCTTTACAATTCACTTTTAACTTACATTTATATCATCTGCAAATGAGTGCATGTGTGATATCCCATTATTTATCATGTAAAATAAAATCCTGATTAAAGTTTAATCCTATACCAATTGTAAAGTATGTTCTTCCATCTCTTTGTTGAATATTAGGAGGAAATATGTTCTTCACATCCATGCTATTATGTGTGCGTTATTTTACATGCCAGTTCTACTGAAATAACTAGTAAATAACTCAAGGTGATCCTTAGATTATTTATGTCTAGCTTCATTTCCTGTTGCTGTGATTAAAATATAAAACACTCTGGCAAAAGTAATTCAGTAAAAAATTTATTTCATTTAACATTTCAAACACTCATTCACTGTGTAGGAAAAGTAAAAGCACTGTGTGACTGAAGCAACTGGTCACATTGCATTGCTGGTAAATAAAAGAGAGCAAGCCTCTACAATTCTTAATTTGTATTCTTTATTTTATACTGCCCAGGGTCCCCTCCTCAGAGAATACTCACACACACCAACAACAATTAGAGTGATTAAGAAATTTACATCCCTTAAGAATGCCCAGAGATCTAGTTGGAGTTTCAGTCAAGTTGAGAATTCTCCATTAGAGAATACTAAGTAGTTCCTATCTCATCACTCAAAGCTAGACCATCTGTGATCACCACTCAGGCTTGCTCCCTCCCTGCCATCTTCTTTTGCTCCCTCTCTCTCCTGCTTCCTCATTGCTTCCTCCCATAGTTGCTGTCCCTTGCATATCATGCCTCATACAGCAATTTTTTCACAAAGTACTTGCTTTCTAATGTTTTATATATTTATATTATGCCTTGTTCTTTTCATGGCAATTAATAGTTTCTATCAATTTTACATCTTCATTGATGATTTCATTTGTTTATATATAACCATAATCTAAAATTCCAGTGTTAATAAAAGCAAATTCTTGTCTGTTTTGTTCAGGATTTTAACTTTAGGACCATAAAGATTAAACATGTGTATGTATCCATCTGTGCATGTATAGGTGCATACATTATTGTTGGTTGCAACCTCATGGATTAAAAGTCTAATTAAATAATCTAATGCGCTTACTATGATTAATAACTTTAAAAGGTTGAATACTCCTTTTACCATATGAAGGATATTAATAATATACAGTGCAGGAGAGAATAATTTTTATGTTAAATTGTATTCCAGTGATTTTATTCTGTTTTTAAGTTAATGAGAGGTGCATAACCATAAGCAAGCATTTATGAAAATGTATACTTCCATGAGTGACAATTTTTATGTATGTATTATTATTTTTATTCAATTTTAGATATTGGAGATATAGTGAAGAAATGAAAACCATGGACCCTGGCTATCCCAAGCCCATCACCATTTGGAAGGGGATCCCTGAATCACCCCAGGGAGCTTTTGTCCACAAAGAAAATGGTACACAATGCAAACACTACTTTTCAGCTGCTGAGTTTCATATTTTAATATCACTTTGTTTTATGTTAAATCAAATAATTTGAAATTATTATGCTAGAGCTATGAATTATATACATTCATATATATATTCATATATAATTCCTATTTATATTTTTTCTTCTTAATATTTTACATCTAATATTACTCTCTGGACAGCTTCAAATTTAATTTATTTAAGTTAATTTAAGAAAATATAAGTAGTACTTTACTACTGAGGAATGTTTATTATTTAATGTGAAATACATAGCTATAAAAATTCATGAAAAATACATCAAGTTTATGCGAGACAGGAATTTGTCCCAATGATTCTGTCCTGAGTTCAGCCCATTTCAAATGGCACTCTCTGCTAATCCATGATTAGCTGAAGACTCCCCTCAACACTGTCAGACCATGGCTGTCATCATAAGAAACAACATATAAGCCCTATACATTATGTTTGATAATCATAAATCAAAGGAGACAGGATATTAAATGATTTCTCTAGTTTACTAACCATTTACAAAATCTGCTGCTAAAAATCTTCTCCCATTTATTTTAATCCAAAAATTTATAAGTGTTTAAAATTTTTCTCATTTTGTTACTAGATGAAACATATCACATCTAATATCTAAGTATTAATTTTAATTCTTCCTTTAATCAGCCATGAAATAAGACTGATGTTATATGAATGCTTGCTATGTATCAAGTATACTTCATAAATTCATTAATTTGTCCAACCAGAAGATTCAGTCTATCCATTAATTTATTTTAACACTAATTAATATCATGTAAGCAAACAAAAAAGAGGGAGAAAATGCAACACAGGGTGTAACCTAGAACAGCAATGGTATTTTTTAGCGAGTGAAACAGTTGAAAATTTATTGAAATGATACTTCATAAATGGAGTTAAATCTAAATTATTACAGATGATTAGAGCACAAACAAAATGTGACATATGTCTGTTACAAAGATCTCAGACTACCTCTTTTAGTTCTACTGAGAAACTTTAGACTGGTCAGTATGGAAGGAGGCCTCTTAGGAGCTTTGCTGTGCTGTTCATTACAGCAATTCACAGTTATTAGTCTTTGCTAAAAACTAGAGATGAGGATACTTTAACTACTACTCTACTAATTATAGCCATAAGCACTACTTTCACCTGTTTTCATCTGTGGTCATCTCATCTGTTATTTCACAGTCGCTCAGCACTTCTTACTTGCTGAGTAAGTAGCAGGGTTTCATTAGAGTCGTACTAGTTCCCTTGCATAATAAATTGAGTCTGTATGCTCCTGCTTTCATTCGCAAGTCGCTATGACTGAATAACTCTGTTTCCAAGTTAAAAGTCACTACAGACTTTTGCTGCATGAACAAAATAATTTCCAATACGAAGTAGCAGATGATGACCAATCAATCATACCTAAAATTTCTTGGGTTTGCAGAATTCTTTATCTCAGGAGTGACCCCCCTCTGCCCAGTGGTGTTTACAAAGCAAAGTCATGTGATATAACTCTAGCTGTGGGAACGTGCTTAAGTCTTATTCCGTCCTAGTCATATGTATTTGCCTCTTAACCTCAGTATCTGTCAAAAAATAAAAACAGGAAATTAATTCTTCTTAATAATGGAACAGTTAAGAAAGATAAAAACAGTGCTTTTAACAGTGTAACTCTTCCATAATAATAACATACAATAACAATCATAATTTTGAACTCTTAAGCTGTAACATTCTGTTCAAAATAGGTAACTTTCAAAATATATTTTTAAATTATCGCAGAATTTTATGGGGTTTTTGTTGTTATTGTTCTTGTTGCTGTATTGTGTTTTTGTTGTTTGTTTTAGTTTTTAGTTTTACCTAAAAATAAGAACCAAGTCTAAGTAGCAAAATCAGAAACTTCACAGGATAAACATCTTAAAATATTAGAAAACATTTTTAAGAAAATTCACAAGGTATGTTAGGAACTTAAAACATCTATTATTTTTAACCACAATATTTTGCATCATAGATTACGAATTATTTGAAGCTTCCTATTTAAACTCTTCATAGATGAAATAGAATTATTACTCAGTTATTTTAAGACAAAATAGTGATTTATTTTCCCATTGTTCCTAAAAAATTAATAATAAATTTTAAAATTCCATAAGGTTTATTTAGGGGCACAAATTTAGGATAAGTAGGTATGACAAAAGGAAATAACAAATGGAGAAAATACAAAGAAGTAATGAACTATAGCCAGAAATGAGATTTGTGTATAACATTCTACAAATACATGCATGCTTGTTACAATTACCAATAGAGAAAATAAAATACCTAAAATCCACTTATGTGTTGTGACTCCTCCAAATGACAAAGGGGAACCTCTTATTTAAGAAGAGCACAAAATGTTGAAAATGTGCCCTGAGGTGTGAATAGGTGAGAAACTTGCTATTGTACATCAAACAGTCTCCTCAGCTTTAGTTTGAGGATCAGCAATGGTTTAATTTTTCAAGCAATTCAAAATGCCAAGATAAAAGTTAATATCATGATTCTGATGTGAATTATGTGATAGTACTCCTATAAGCCCCCCTCCCCCAAAAAAAAGGATGGGTGTAGATCACCTGCCACCATGTATTTTAGGCACAGATTTTTTAAACTTTAGAACATACGAGCCAGGCTTGATGGCATACAACTGAAACTCGAGCATTGGGAAGCCTGAAGAAAGAGAAATAATTGCCCTACATTTGAGGCCACCCTGCTCTCTATAGAGAGTTCTAGGCCACCTTGGGGGCCATACTTAGATCCTTTCTCAAGTATGAAGAAACACATGGAAAACGGGGAGAAAGGTGAGAAGGAAGGAAGGAAAGAATGAACGAATGAAATAAAGAAAAAATAGAGAGAAAAGATACAGTTCCTGGAATGCAGCACCTAGAGCCTTTGCAACACAGTTGAACTGAGGGTTGTGGTTTTTGTTATTTTTTTCCCTTTAGAAATTGAAATGACTTAAGATAATAAAACATATGTTTTGGGAAGTAATCTATTTCATTAGCATGTGCATATACACAATCACAAATAAGTAGCATCTGTGTATGTATGTTTTTTCCCCAGGCTTTACCTATTTCTACAAAGGAAAGGAGTATTGGAAATTCAACAACCAGATACTCAAAGTAGAACCTGGGTATCCAAGATCCATCCTCAAGGATTTTATGGGCTGTGATGGGCCAGCAGACAGAGATAAAGAAGGACTCAGTCCACCAGATGATGTAGACATTGTCATCAAACTAGACAACACAGCCAGCACTGTGAAAGCCATAGCTATTGTCATTCCCTGCATCTTGGCCTTATGCCTTCTTGTATTGGTTTACACTGTGTTCCAGTTCAAGAGGAAAGGAACACCCCGTCACATACTGTACTGTAAACGCTCTATGCAAGAGTGGGTGTGATGTAGGGATTTCTTTGTTTCTTTCTTTTCCAGGAGTTTGTGGTAACTTGAGATTCAAGACAAGAGCTGTTATGCTGTTTCCTAGTTAGGAGCAGGCTTGTGGCAGCCTGATTCGGGGCTGACCTTCCAAACCTAGAGGGTTGCTGGTCCTGCACATGAGTGGAAATACATTCATGGAGAAGCTTCCATGAGGCACAGTACCCGCTGTTCTTCAGTCCTCTGTCTTTCTTTGTCATTCAGTTGTAGGCCTTTCCTCTGCACGCTCAATGCCCAGTAAAATTTCAGGATTAACTGAAGAAGAGGAAATACAGAAGAAAAGTTTCTTCTTAATTTTTTAAAAATACTTTTCCTTCTGAAATCTGAGCCCATTTCTGGGAGAGAGAAAGAGAGAGAGAGAGAGAGAGAGAGAGAGAGAGAGAGAGAGAGAGAGAGAGAGAGAAAAGAGCAAATCAGAAAACCCATTAGGTTTTTGCTTTAAGGCAAAAGAAGAGTTTTAAAAAACAACACAAAACCCATAGATGAACTTTCAGGAAAGTGTGAAGACCCAAAACAGCTTTGTCTCCAAAGAAGATAGCTCTGTGACCACTATGGATAGTCTCCTGCACATCGTTTTTCAGGTGGGAGATCTGGAACAGACATGCAGGACTCTAGACTGTTGGGACAGCCATTTTCCAACAAACAAGGGGCCAAAATATCTGCAATATAGTAACAGCCTTAATACTACATACATTTTTCGTTTTCTACAGCTGTTCTCAGCTATGTCCACAACGTTTCATCACCTCCATACTCATAGCTGTTTTCCAACAGGACCTTTTGATTGTTTTGAAATCTTTCTGACCCCCTCTTGCCTCCTGACCCAACATCATTGTGATCTTCTTCGTTATGCCAGGCCTTTGTTCCAGGCCTTCCATTGGTCTGTCAGCAATACTCAGCAGAAAGCAGAGCAGGAACAAGTGTGTCTCTGACGTCATTAAGTGATGGTTATTTTTTTAAAGACATGCGCCTCTGGTCATACATCCGTGTAACCCTTTGAGAACTATCAGACCAGGCTCAAGAGTCATGTGGATCAGTCTTGCAGTCTGGTCACATTGGTAGAACTGGCCAACAGTGAAAGCCATCACAGGTTCAACAAGTTCAGATGTGTAAAGCATACCTTAAATCCTATGTAATTCTTTAATGACTGACAGCAACCCATAAATACTTTTATAACAAACAACAGTGATGTGACTTGCCAAAATTTTTCTGGCAAATAAAAAAAGATATTTTGTTAACAATATCTTATGAGAGTGAAATTTTATTTGAATAATTGGTTAGAAGAACCTAAGCCTTTTCTTGTTCAGACACACTGAATTTTTTTATTTAAAATCCATTGCATGAAAATTCAATTTGCCATAAAATATCCAGTTAGCATTGTGGGGTGAAAAAAGGATTAAAACGATGACTCTGAGTTTGCATGAATACCTTCCAATGCATTACCAATTGCATGTCAGCCATAGTTCTCAAAGGGTTGGTGTGGCTTCTGGCATTTAGCCATCGTTTGATCACTGACAGAGCCAAGAGACACCAAAGCATTCCATTGTTGAGTGTAATTTGTCCTAACAGCAGTATTGTCATTTTAATGTGACCTGCAGAGCAGGTTTTGTATCAATATTTTTTTCCTAGAGAAAAGTCAGCAACTGACAGACCTCTATTGATTTTAGGAGCTGCTTCTTGCAGTCAAAGTCTTTACAGCCACTGGGCTGTGAACGTATTAGAGATGGTCAGAAGGAAAGCAGCCCACAAGTCAGACAATTGGCTTTGTGTGAAAGCCAGCTTTGGAGGGGATTAGCTTTTGAAACAATGAACAGCTTGCCTTGAACTTGTTATTGATCTGTTGACTGTCATTAACAACAACTTAAACATTGTCTTCTGTGAAAATTTTCCCTGAAGAGTCTTGTTTTGTGTCTTTGCCCTTTGCCCTTTAACTTGCAAACTGGCACAAACTGAATGAAATTTGGTGTCGCTTCTACGTTGGATTGTTATTCTCTGAGATCTAGTAAGCAAGAGCTATTTCCTTACCGTGGAGAGAGAGTTTGGGTGTTGGATCTGCTGTTGGATGCTTTGCTCTCCACATGCACACTCTGAATATGCCCTACAGGTAGAGGCATTTTTTATTTTTTTCTTTAATTTCAAGCTTAATTTCATCATTTTAGTAAAAATTACAAAAAAAAATAGGAAAAAAACCTCAAATACTTGAATGGCCAGTGTGGCTTTTATATAGAGCAGGAATTTTATACCAGTCAAAATTTCTTACTCATTTGCTAATAATACACATTTCCAGATGATTTTTAATGAGTGTAGGCATACATTCTTATTTGGAAATGGATAGTTTGGCTGCCTTGAATTTATATTTATACTCAACATAGCATGAAAATTAGAATGCCTTTTGGTTAAACTACATATTTATGATTTGGTTGGGGAAAATATTTTCTAATCATGGGTGGCATGCTGAAAAGCCTTGCAAACTGGCGTTTCCTACAATCTGAGCATATATCCTGTAAGGCTAAGACAAAAGGAGCAGTTAGAAGAGGGGAAAGGCTTTGTAGGATCACATTATAAAAAGGAATTTGGACTTCAACAGGACATCAAAGATTTTGAACGTAAGGGTCAATAAGAAAGGGGAGGGCAAGGATCAGCCCTGTTTCTCTACTTCAGAACTTCTTTTCTAGATGATGCTAATATTATACTAGTTTTTCAGAGCATGATGGACTGCATACATAAGCCTGTTTATACAGTGTTTGCTTCTTAGAAGGTTTAATCCTTTCAGGATCTTGATGTCAAGAAAAAAAATGACTGGAAGCTTTTTTTTTAATGATAGACATGAGGAACTGTATCATTTTGGGACATGTGCAAATCATTGAGAAACTCCACCAACGTACATTGAACCTTTTTTTCTCTCTAAAATCAAAAAGAAGTCGAATAAGCAATCTCTTGCCTCTTTACTCATTCACCACTGTACCCTGATCGTCACAATACTGTAAGTACCTAAGGGCTAGAAAATAATCATAGCATTGAAGAGGAAGGAATCTTCATTTTGCTTGAGTTATGGCAAACATTATGGATATGATTTGGGTTGTGTTGCCTTGCATATGAGAAGTCTATGTACTTTTAAAAAAGGTTTATATGTCTACTATCTTGACTTGGACAGTTATAAGATGATAAACGATAAGAACTAAGTATGAGGTAATAGAAACTACTGGAGTTCCTTCGTTCATTGTGTTCCAGGCACTACATCCATATGGTTGCTGACTCTTCTTACACTTGGGTTTTGTTTGTTTGTTTGTTTGTTTTTTTAAAGAAAGAAAGAAAGAAAAGAGAAATGTGGCAATGCTAAAAAAAAAGCAGGAAAATGAAAATGATTAATTAATCTAGTATATGAAAATAGCAATTAAAAAATTCAAAAAAGGAAGTTCTCTGCATAAAGAATATGTCACCTCAATATCAGTGAAGACATACAATCAATCAAGTCTTTTTCTGTCATTTCTAAATGAGTAACATGAAGTGCTCTGACCTACTATTTCCAAAACTGAAATGAAAACATATTCATGTTCATAAAATGATTTATCTGTTTCATTATTTTTATTACTTTACCAAATATTGAAGACAAATTTAAGCAAGGTAGTGGTTTTATATAAAATGAATTTATAGTTTATAATTTCAGATAAACATTGTTTCTCTATACATTATTAATCAGACGAAGTGAAATATTAAGATAGGTGACCAGTTCGAACATTTTATAAAGCAGTAGTTCTGCATCACTTGTGTAAAGAAAGCTGTAATTTTAGATACCTGCTACCCCATGAGAACAAAGTTTTCTGCAGACGGCAACCACAGCAGGTGAAGACAGATGTTCGTCGACATGTCAAAGGCTACAGTGCTCAATTAGAGAACAATAGATGCTACTAGCAAATAGAATTTCTGTTACTAACCAGAGAGCAAGGCTTTTCTCAAACAATTGTAATAAATTAATGAGTAATAATCACCAAAAATAATTACTAAGTATTAAAAGATAGAGACAGCTTTACCGAATAAGAAAATGTTACCTTTGTTATTTGAGCTGCCTACAATCTCTTTTATCAACACATAATTTGGCTTTTCAAATACTGTACATTTATTTGTATTTCATTTCTGTGAATGATTACAATGTAATGTAGTGGCTAAAAGAACATTGCCCGGATTCTACTGCCCGCTGTGATATCTGAAAGAGGGTGTATATATTGGATTCTAGGAAGAGTAATGTAGTATTCTCAACTTGTCCATATTGTGTTGATTTTTCTAATATGGCACAAATTCTGACTCCTGTCATGTGGACCTTACAGTTGAGTAACTGGTATGCCCATATTAATTGAACTCAAAGTGCTCTCTGAAAAATAATAGATGTTATACTTGAATAGATATGTTACACAAAATTCATAAAAATAATCAGAGTTTTAGATATTTGGTATTTATTTCCAGAAACAAATAAAGGCAGTGATTTGCTGATAGTTTTGAGTCTGTGAGATTGTAGTATATAATGAAATAAGCCCGGGGATGATGAGGAAATGTTTGCAGTAGTCACAGCAAAATGTTTAATTTTGATACTATAAGAGCATATTCCAAGATATCATAGACACAATATAGCATTGAAGCCACAAATTTGACATTCAGATGATCTATAGAAAAGAGCTACAAATACAGTCTCTACTAAGCTATGATACCATAGAAGGAGTCAAGCCACTCATGTGGTAGTCTTGTCATTCTGTCCAGTGGCTTTTACCTCCACAATAGATGTAAAAGAACAACAGGAAATAAGTGTCAGAGTCTAGTAATGGGTTTCCTGTTGTCTAAGAAGAAAGGAGTGCTATGCCATGAAGTTTAAACAAGTACCCTTTAAAGGCTAAACTTAATATAATAAAGAAACTAACAACCAAGGATAGTACCACATCATTCATATGATTTTATAAGTAGAGTGGGCAGTGGAGAAGGTCAAAACCAGTCTTTTGTAAAATATAAAGTCATACTTTAGCGCTCTGTAACATTATAACTGGAAGTTTTATTTTAGCAAGAACAAAAATGATAGAGAAAAATGAAACTTCAAGCTCTTCACACCATTGATGAGTATGGTATCAATGTACATACTTAGTCAATTCTCAGTAGATGTCACGGTGTAAATATGTCTGGTACTCACCCATTGCCTCACAGACCCAAAGTGTTAAAAGTAACCCCGGTCAGAAAGATGTTAGAACCCTGTGAGAAAAGCCATTTCTCTAGGATAGAAATTTACCTCAATAATCATATAACACAAAACACTTGGCATAGTAGCAAAAGTTGCCGTAGTGTTCTAGTCTGATCTAAATGTCTATAATGCACCACTCACACCATTTCTCTTGCCTTTCTATTGGTCTAAGTTTAAAATGATTTTGAGATATTTGAGATCAGATTAATAACATCTAATTATATCTCCTTCAGCATGTCTACTCTGAAATATAATTCAATAGTATAGAAAACCTAGAATGATTACTGACTTGACATATTCACAGAAATTCAGAGAATATTACTGGTGATATTTTCAAAATTCCCATCTTTTTTCTGGGAGGATCCAGAAGTAGCAGTTTTCAGTATTTGAGCATGGCTATGAACTAATGACAAAACACGACACACACCATTACTTTAGAAAAATTAGTAGGTAGTGATAGAAGACTACAAGAGGTTTAGTGATATAACAAATGTTTCACAAGCACTTGTAGGGATATTTTAAGAAGAAAATGGGGGCAAAATCAGTACTTGTGATCAGTACATCATAGGCATAAGAAGCTATATATGGAGGACATTTATATGTAGAGAGATCTGAGATTCTATGCCTTTCAACTACAAAAAGCTGTGTGTCTTGGAATTTTTCTTATATTAACATAGAGGGAATTATATTATTCAGATGTGTGCTCTATGTGTCCTTCTATGAAAGGGCACACTGGGCTATGAAGGAAAACCTATCATGAGTTGGAGTGTTGTGCTGATTTACATGACATTGCCATGCGCTCTGCCACAGAGCTGGATATTTATGCCCTTAAGAAGGGAAGAAAATATAAATATAACTCTTTCCCACTATGCCACTTAGCTTCGAAGTAAGATATCACTATTATTTTACTGAGAAAATGAAAAGAAAGGATGGTGAGCTAGAATAAAGCAAACAAACAAAACAAAGCTGTACCTTACAAAGACATTTTCTATAGTTTCACCTGCATTTGTTCATATAAAAAATCATTTTTCCATATATATGAGTTGCATATGGACCCCTTTCTAGCGTTCGATGTGTAGCTAGACTGGACTACAAGCATAGTGCTCTCAGCATAGGCCTTTGATACATGGTGTGGTGAGCTGTGACAGGAAGGCATAGACTATGGTGCTGATGTACTTGCCATATTTGTATGAATGTGCGTTGCTGTGCTGGCCTGTCTTGGCAGTATACTGATGAATAAAGCCTTGTGTACCCTGTCTATTTGAAGTCACTAGAATGCATGTTTGCTGTCATGTGATACCAATTGGATCTAATTCCCTTTCTATATACCAATAGCCCACTTGTTAGTATAAAAAATACTTCGAATGAATAGTTTCGGTAGTAATGCAAGGGTTATCTAATATATATTTTTTTACTACACTGAAATAACATTACCACCTCACTTCTTGCTCCTTGAGAATTTGAATTTCTGTGTTAAATTAGGAATTTATGTTGCAAAGTTATTTCCTTTTATATAGGATATGAATTCCATTCTATATTCCTTTCTATATTCATGAATACAAATTTCAAAGTCAACCAACCATGGATTCTAATCAAGAGTGGATGATTGTCTGCATTTTCTACACACCCTTCTGTGATCATTATTTGATTCCTTTCAGTCATCATTTTTTTCTCCCCAATTTTATTGTTTTTTTTTAATTAGATTTTATTTTCTTTTTCTTTGTGAGAGCCAGAATTTAGCAGCATACAGGTGAAACCCTGGAGATGTGTCTTTGTTCCACAGAATTTTCCATCATAAATTACATAGAAAACATAGTCCTTATAGCATTCCAAATTTTTGCATTGGTTTATCTTTTGATAGAACTCTTCTCCTGAAAAGAAGTGAAATGCTGAGTTTAATTGCTGTTGTCTATTGATAAGACAGCAATGGAAATTTATTTGGGGAGTGTTTAAGTACATCAGGAGGAAATGCATGCCTACAGCCTTGAATCTTTATTTTCCTGTAGGTGTAAATTGCATATCTAAGAAAGAGATAGATAGAATAAAAGAATAGGTATGTCACAGCAGTGGCTTCTGCTGCATTGCTTTTGACTATATCAGCATTTCTATGGTGGACCTCTGTTTTCAGGGGATTTAGAGACTTGCCCATAAAAGTTTGCTTCAAGCATAAAAGTCTTTAAAAAAATTTTTTAACATGTATCTAATTTTAATAAAATATTTTTTGGTTTTATATTATGGAAATTAAATGGCTGGAGTTTACTAGTTTAATTTTGTGCTAATATAAACTTTTAACAAGCTTAATTTTTAATAAAAACATAAAATATAATCAGTTCATAGTCTAATTTTTTAAACAAATCAAATATTGTTGACATTGAGAAATTTGCCTGCTTCACCAGTGTGATATTTATCTTTAAGATGTTTTTAGAATTCAATACATGTTGTTATCTTGATTCCAATAGTGAATCAGTATAACTGACAATGAATATTGATATGTGATATCTATATAAGCTATCTGGTAACATATTTGGGGGAACATATAGTATATGATATATATGTGTGTATATTTATACATATATATTCACTAGACAGGTTAAGAGAAAGAAGCACTCACCATTTATTAAATAAATACCATATTTTTAAAATAATTACACAGGCATTTAACCTTCAGAGTCCAAATGAGATAAAAAGCAATTGCAGAGGAAGATTGTCTAGCATCGTATAGCTTCCTATGAAAATCACTTCTCATTTATATAGTGTGGACATTAGGAGTCAAACATTACAGGTAAAACAGGATTTATTAAACAACGTTAGACTATGAAGCAGAGAGAAAGGCCAGGAAATTGGGATTTGAGACCATTGTCTTGTGGTTGACTGTATCTTAGCCTTTATTTAATGTCTACAATGTTTTCAGTTTCTGAGAGAATATGAAAATATAACTGGGAGTTTCTGAGTTTCTTACATTGTACTCTACGTTATCTCACTAAGGTTTTGATAACATGTGCATTTCCATGTATAAGGCATGAAATGGCACATTTATTTTCTCAGTGGATTTTCAGGGTTGAATGTTATGGTTTTTCCCACACAGAATTATATACATTTATTCCATCTTAAACTTGGCATTTTTTTTCTGATCGCTTCTACTGACAAACACAAAGCTTGTTTGTGTGCAAATAAAAGGCTAAATAAATGGTGCTAAAGTGTATTATGACTGTCAGATAAAATCAGGCAAAATTTTGTGGTGCTTCACTCATTTTTTCATTGATTTTATTGATCAGTGTACTGAACAGTGTTTATTCACAAATTGTCTTTTATTAGAACAATAAAAGCTTCATAGCACATTGTTAATAAAATGATTGCCTAGTTTGTGTAATAGCTCATCAAGCTATTATCTCCTTGACTCCTTATAATGAGGCCTCATTAAAGGTCAAGGGTCATGCTATTAATCTCATTCTATAGATCAGTAACATGACTGAGTATTTTCACCATGTACTTATGTTTACAATGCTGTAACCCTTTGACTGCTGTGGCAACCGTAACCATACAAATATCACAAGCTAGGCTCATCAGCATGGTTTGTGCCATGGCAATCAAAGAGTTAAGGGCTGTGCAGTTATTTGTTTTGTATTTATTAATTTATATTTATTTCATTTCCATTCCAGAAGGGGTTTGGATGGGGCAGTGTTTGTCTGCTGTAAGTGTCTTAACCTAGGGAAAGGTTTAAAGGCTTTTTATACTGTTGCATCTTCTGTATTGACCATCAATTCATTGTGCTGTAATTAAAAAAAAATGTCAATAAATAAGAAAACCGAAAAAGTGTTCATAGACATGTGGTTTTAGTCATGATTTACTTTCATTTATGACCAGCATGTAGCATCTGATCAATTGAAAATGCTTAGGCAATTTAGAAAAATGTTTCTTGCATGTTTTCCTGAATTAGCAAGTATCTTTAACTGACTGTATCAGTTGGAGGATTGCCATGCACCTAATGGTTTGCAAACAGCTTTGATCAAGGAAAGGTGCTAAAAGTACCACTGTACCACATACACTTCAGCCAAGTGCTCACGAGCGCAGACATGACTTTTTATGAGACTCAGGAAGTATGAAAAATAATAAAACTAATAATAAACTCTTTTGAATTTAATATTTGAATAAAGGGTCAGCTAAATACTCTTCAGGAAATAGTCAATAGTAGTCTTTAAAAATTCTGAACTAAGCATTTTTGAAAACCAGTTCTTGCACATATCAGTTATCTCCAAATCATAAAGGCCATCTGAATTTTACAAAGGATAACAAATTTTATTGGGAGTAAAGTAAAAGACATTTACTCATACATATGTCTGTCCACCTGTATACCAAGAAATTAATTACAACTGCACATAGAGAGAGCAAATGAGCAATGAAAGTGGAAGGGAGAAAGATTCCAAGGCTGACCCTACACCTCGTTCTTGCCTCAGCCTCCTGCTACTGGGCTTATGTTCATGTACTGGGCTTATGTTCATGTACCACCACGACCAACCTAATTTTATGCATTTTAATTCATACGTGACAAAGATTTTTCTTGAAGAAGTAACACCCTGATAATGTTATAAAGAATCTAGTAACATGCCTAGCACATTGTAAAAATGCATTTATTAAGATGACTTACATATTTTCATCTTTAAAATCTCTTTTTAAAGACTTAATTGCATGATTCAAGTCACTTTGATGTCTTCTGCTACATTCATTTCTTAGTTACTTTAGTAACCAAGAGCTCCTCACAACTGTCTCCACCTCTCCCACCACTTTCCTTCCATTCCATGTATTCTCTTTCCTTATTTTAATCCTAGAAATAAATTGTGTATTTGATCATTTTCTTCCGTAAATCTTTCTGTTTTCCTCAGCTCTCCATTAACTATTTCTTCTAAAGTATGTGAAATTTCTATTATTAAAATATCTACTTGTTATTCCCTACCCCATTTGGCTTTCTCACAGTATTTAAGACTAATAGTGGCATTACTACTAGTACATTTTCTAGATAGCTGCTGGATAGTAGTGTAAGTCTATGAATATTCTTTACTTCTTCCAGCCTCAGAACTCACTGCCATACTGGTTCATAGTCAATGAGCATCAGATATTTGATTCTACACATTAGAATCCAATCTTAATATTATGGGCAAACATTTGACACAAAGTATTATGAATTTATTCAAGTCTTTACAAATGTTCTTGATCTTTATTTTACACTATCCCCTAAGCTGTAGGTTTATAATGAGTGGTGAAATTCATATTCAAAATTTCCACACTTGATGAACTAATTAAGATTTAGTTTTCCTTTTTTGAAATCAACCACTGATTAGCTCACCAGTATCTTTTTCTTTCTTTCAAAAGAGATGTATTTCTTGAATTTTGCATTTTATTTGTAGTATTGATATTTTTTAGTACTTGTCCATCAAATCTTGTTTATCTAGGGTCTTCCTTTACCCCTAGTCATACCTCTCTGCATAAACACTCACCAGCACTACAATATACTTCCGCAACATTTATGACACCCTATTTCTCTTAGATTTTATTTTTAATCTTACATCTTCTTGCCTGTCTCCATTTTTCTTTTCCAACTCCCCTGCTTCCTGGCACAAGCATCTTCCCTAACAGGGTTATAGAGCAGCACTAACAAACTAAATATTCTTTTAAATACTTAAAGGTATTTGCTTGGATGTGGGAAGGCATTCCATGAATATGGAG
Source organism: Dicrostonyx torquatus (assembly GCA_028555095.1). Lineage (NCBI taxonomy): Eukaryota > Metazoa > Chordata > Mammalia > Rodentia > Cricetidae > Dicrostonyx > Dicrostonyx torquatus. The sequence goes on from JAQHUG010000131.1 coordinate 5,580,591, forward strand.
TTCAGAAGTGTTGCCTGTCATTTTGCCTCTTATTCTCTTGAGACCAGGCTTCTCACCGAACCAGTGGTTATGCTAGCAATTGTTGGCCCCAGCAACCCCCTATTCCCAGTGCAGCAGGGTACAGCCTTTTACTAGGGTGTAGAAGTTTAGAGCTCAGGTCCTCAAATGTTCATAGCAAGAGCTCTTACCCACCAAGCTTTCTCCCCAATCCCAAGAACATAGATTTTGTATGTATACTCTCCAAAATCTATTCTCTACATATTTCAAGATTTTCCACCAGTAAACATTGTTGTACCTAATATCTTGATATTTGCCATTTCCTGTGTGTTGTCTTTGTATTTTTATTTTCTAATGTATTTTTATCTACTTTGAACTGCAACTTTGCTGTCATTATTTTCCCTGACCTAAGTAGATAAAACCCATGTACCTTTAATATCTTGAATTTCCATGGAATTTCACCTAGGCAATCACAGGATAATTAATATTGCATCCTTCTCACTTCAAAGGTTTTCTGCTGTTATAATAAACTGTATGATCATAGCTTATGCAAAATTTGGATAAGGATTATTTTGTATGTAAGTTTATTTTTATTGTTCCTTGCCAACATCTCCTTTCTAGGAACTGTGCCGTCCACACTGTGGTGATGTGGTTTTTGTTTCTCTCCTACTGCAACATCTACTGCAGTGTCTGCTGGAAAGGAAGAGCTCCAGAAACATGCGCTGCACTAAATCAAATCATATTTTTAAAATAATAATAATCACAGAAATTTTATTTGGCTTTGTTAAATAGTCTAATATATCTGGATAATTTTATGAATAAAGACTAAAATGACTTGTTTCCAACTTCAAGAATTTAAGTACTTGACATTGTTTCTCTCTAAAACTTTACCCTCCAGCCCTCTTAAAATGTTTCCTTTAGGGCTGGAGAGATGGCTCAGAGGTTAAGAGCACTGACTGCTCTTCCGGGGGTCCTGAGTTCAATTCCCAGCAACCACATGGTGGTTCACAACCATCTGTAATGAGATCTGGTGCCCTCTTCTGGCCTGCAGGCATACATGGAAGCTGAACACTGTGTACATAATAAATAAATAAATCTTTAAAAAAATGTTTCCTTTAGGCTATAAGATAAGCCTGAAATTTAAGCTAAATTTTATATGTTTTTCTTACTTCTATTTGTTACTTTTCAAGAAATGAGAACATTTTTAAGTTATTGTATTTTGGTGAAATTAGGAGACCTGTGTTTTGGAGGTACCCAAATATACAGCAGATATATCCAAAAAGTAAATCCTTCCTCAAATCTATTCATAAGTATTAAAAAGTAGTTAATAGTTAATAGTTTGCTTAATACAGTGTTACAGGGGACAGCCTTTATAATGAAAAACTAGCCAGAACCTTTGAGGTCATTTTGTTTATTCAGAGGGAATACAATCTAAATTATTGTGGGACAATGGGACAGAATATCAAATAATGTTGATCTGAAAGTAACTAGGATATTGTTGAGAGAAGTGCTCAGAGATAAAAATGAAGCCAAGTCAGGAATAAAATAGAACAGATAAACAGCTCAAAGGCAAGCAAAGAAATTGTTTTAAGAACTGTTTGTTGCTTTGAAGAGCTATTGAGCTACTATGCTTACGATTGCTGTCCTCCATGAAGACCTTATTGATTTTAGTTAGTGTGGGACATACTGCTCAAATTTTAGGTCAAATGATAGATCAAACATAGGAATATAATTTCCTGACCTTTGAAGCCTTCTTAAACCTCAGAAAATAGATACTTTCTTTTCATTTTTCAAAGCCCTGACAAATGAGAGTTCAAGAAAGGTGACAATAGCCTTATTTGGAAATTGGAGAGAAGAAAGTAGAAATCTAACAACTAGATTAATAGACCCAAGAAAATCAAGTGCTAAACCAGCAGAGAACATGTTTCTCTGGAAGTGGGGAGAAGGCAGTTCACTAAATTCGAACATGAAAGCAACCCAGTGCTCTGGACCCTGCCTAGGACCTCCTGCTCCTAGGGAATTGCTCTCTGTGGCTACTTTCTTCCCAGGATAGGTGGAATTCTGAGCTGAAAAATGCCAGAGTGCTGCACTAAGACAAGGAGGGAAGTGAATATTTTCCTTCACCTCAACACAGGCAGCTCAGGACAAAGGATTTACATTTTGTTTATTTTCACCTAGGCGAGTAAATGGAGCATTCTTTTTTGAAAACCCAAGATGTGTTATTAAAATTTGGTGCCAGTGTAGCTCCAGTAAGTGTCAAACAAACCAATCTTTATTAAAAATCATGTTAATACATCTTTCAATGTTTTCAAGGCATGTTTTGTTAGCTGTTAAAGAGGATCAAATAACCAAAGAGCTTCAGGTATTTATGGAAAGATTCAAATTTAAAAATACAGACCAACTAACAGCAAGGATTAGAAATAAAATAAAATATACAAGGGGAAAAAAACAGCTTCGAGAAGTATAATTGTCCTTAAAAATTCAAAACCAAAAACAGTTTCTTGGAAATTAAAACTGTGGTAAGAACAATGGAAAAGTTAATACAACTATCATAAAAGTAAAACCCAATCTCTGCAAAAATACAGAAAATATGACTAAAATTTACAGTAAAGTCTTACAAAATTAGAAGACAGATCTCTGGTGAGGGAAGTTTAACACTGTAATAATAAAAGTTCTAGGAGAAAAGGCCAGAGGAAATGAAGTCAGGAAGCAATTCCATAACTTCTTAAATTTCCATAATGTAGAGAAGTGACTTTCAAGACTGAAGAGGCCTTGCTATGTACTGTATAATGAGTGAAAATAGACTCAGTGTGAAGAATATAACTCTAGAAAGTCAGATTGTAAAGGCCAGGGGATGCACTATAGATTCCCAGAAAAAGGTTAGTAAATTACATTGCGGTATGAAAAAGATTAGAAAGGCCTCGGTGTCCTCAAAAGCGACACTAGAAACAAGGTCATATACCAGTATCTTCAAAACTCCACACAATGTATTTTCAGCCTAGAAATATTTACACAAATGTTTACAAAGTGTACAGCATGAAAAGAAATTTTCTGTTTCTTGTTATATTTCTCAGCTAGAATTTGTATTCATCTATGTGACAGGTAAAAAAAAGAAAAAATCAAATTAAAAAAAAGATCTCCCAACAGTGTAGTAAAAATACTTTAAGAATATAATCGGCAAACTATCACAAGAAACCAGAATTCACTAAGGAAATTAAAAGCATAGCAATAATAATAAAGTACCTTAAAATCTGCTTTAACTCCACTGGGCATACACACAAAGCAATTTACACATCTTCATTTAATCACTGTTTTTTCTCCCACTTCAAACTTGCTATTTCTTTGTGGTCTCCTATTGGTAAAGACAAAGGCAGCCGTGACAATCTTAGTAACTTTCATTCAAAGTTTTGAAAGCTTCCTCCAAAGCTTTGCTGAGGACTCTCAGATAGCACTCATATAGTAGGTTAATCATGAAAGGAGAAGTAGGACTTGGTGAAAAGAATTAGCATTTAGACAAGCACAACTTGAAGAAAGGTGCACAGGTTTGGGACAGTGTGTGCATTCTGGAGAACAGAACTGTTCTGAAGGTGGAACACAATCCTGGGAGGCTGCTTGTTTGTTTCCCGACCGCAAGCCCCGAAATAATCACACAGAAACCATATTATCTAAACCACCACTTGGCCCATTAGCTCTAGCGTCTTATTGGCCAACTCTTACATCTTAATTTAACCTGTCTCCATTAGTTTGTGCATCACCACCAGGTCGTGGCCTACCTGCAAAGTTTTAGCACATCTGTCTCGAGCCACTGCTCTATGGCTTCTCTTAAACTCTGCTCTAAATTCTCCCAGCATTCAGTCTAGCTTTTCCTGCCTAGTTATGCTCTACCCTATCATAGGCTCAAAACAGCTTCTTTATTAACCAATGATATTTGCAGCATACAGAGGAGCATCCCACATCAGAACATAGTCTGTATTAAGGCCAGTTGTGAAAGGTACAGTCAAGAAATATTGTTGTTGAGGGTTAAATGATGAAAGGATTTGATACCTGAGTCTTTATATTGTAATCTCTCTGCTGATTCTATAAGGTACCTACCTGTGATACCTTTAAATTTGTTTGTTATTTGTTGTTTATTATTTATTTTATTAGATCCCAGGTTCATTGTAACATTTTTAAATGATGCATATTTTTGTAGATTCTCTCTCCTTTGCAACCTCCCTGCTCCCTCTGGCACTTTCTACTCTGATTAACTCCATTTCTGCTTATGTGTGTTATATTGTCCTAACCTCCTCAGTGCTAATTCTGTTGGTCTCTTGTGCTCTTCTTTCTCATATTGCATATCCTCACACTCATACCCACATATCCTCAACAATGCTAGGCTCTGCACAGGAGAAAGCATGTAATATTTGTCATTCTGAGTCTGGGTCACCATGCTAAAGATAATGCTTTACAGGTTCAAACATTCTACAAAAAGTTTTGGTTTTCTTTGATACTCATTAAAATACCACGGTTTATATATGCCATACTTTAAGTGGCTGAATAATGAAAATATATCCACTGTAGATGATGTTGGCAAGCGTTGATTTCCTGCCATGCAGCTAAGACCCCTGGTTGATCTGGCTTTCCTACTAGAAGCTACACATATGACCAGAACTTGTTTATATATTCCAGCTAAAGGTTTGAGGTATAGAAGTTTGAGTATTTGAAAGGGACATACATTTGATAACTGGTGACATATACCAGCAAATCAGATGATGCGAGTTATCATCTTTTCTGACCTGGATTAGAGAAGGTAGAACAAGACTTTAGAGGGCATAGTTTCTGTTTCCCTGAGACCATATAAAGGCATCACTGTCCTTAGAGATTAGACACAGAGTTGGAAGCAGTACTTCTAATGTCATGTGAAATCTTTTAAAAAGATTATCAGGAGCTAAATTCACATTCTGTTGGCTCAAGCCTCTACTGAAAACTAAAGACTTTTGAGATTTCTGAAGTTTTATACTCATACCTCTGGGAAGGATGAAAATAGAACTCACACTTGACCACTAGGTTAATGTTGCCAAATTTCAGTGTCTATTAATTCCGAGTCTCAATAGGTCTTTTGAAGCATAAGGTTGTAGACCAGAAATGGACTCTAGTAATTCCAATGAGGACATGTGGAAAGACTTACAGGTTCATGCTCTTCCAAGTTTCCAGCCCGTTTTGAGCACAATTATTTCATTTTCCCAATCTGAGAAGGCTGTTTGGCCTTGTTTAAACACTGTGTAACTTCTCCAGTAGTTACCATAAAAGGAGAAATCTAAAATTGTGTGCCCTATTCTTAACACCTTTCATTCCTGTAGTGATAAAGCTGGAGGCACAACCCAGCGTACCCTTTGTGTGTTTTGTGTGGATGCATGTAGTATGTGTGTGTATTTGTATGTGTATGTGATGTAGTGTGCATGTGTTATGTGTATGTAGTATTGTTTGTGCAGTGTCTGTGTGTATTTGTCTATGTATATGTACGCATATATGAAAGCTGTATCCATGCATGTGTGAGACTAGAAGTTACCTAGATTATATTCTTGGGTCACTTCCACTTTATTTTTTGAGACAGAGTCTCATTCTGCACATGAGCTCACTGATAGGGTTAGACTAGCTGTCCAACAGGTTCCAGGGATGTTCCTGTCTCAATGTCATCAGTTCTGGAAGTATCAACACACACCAGTGTTTTACTTAGGTACTGAGGATCTGGATACAACCAAATGAGCCTTCTCCCTGTTTCTAGAAAAGAAAATTCTTTAGAGGTTACTCAGTGCTAAGTAAGTATGCTAAGGAAAATATTTCAGCAATGAAATGGGTTTAATGGTTTAATGAGGAGAATGGATCACAAGAGTGACAGCATACAAACTACAATATGTGAGCATCAGAAGCAGGGAACCATGTTTACAATTTAGTAGGAGATGTCCAGACATTGCTAAGTTATTTTCAATGTTTCCAAGATCAAAACAGAATAATATTTTATAACATCCTACCTGAGTTATTTAAGTGATAAAGATATGGGATCTCTGATGGAATGACAGAACTTTCTCAATTCTCATACTCAAATTGGGCACAGATTCAGCAGGGATTATAATTAAAAAGAAAAGTCTTGTTACTTTGGAGAGAGAAACTTTGATTTTTATCACTTATGACAATGACTTTATCTAAAACCTTTCTGAAAATATCTAAATGATTCCTTGAATCCCATAAGGTGTTCATGTTCTAAGGAAAATACATATCCAGTCTTTTTATGGACATCTTAACAGTTACTTTTCTCTAACTCTGATCTACTTTTCTGTTCATGTTAGGGCCCACCTACTTGAAATCTAACTTTGTAATCAAAGCATGCCTTGAACTTATTATGTAACCCAGTTCGCCCCCAAAATATTATCTTCTTCAGCTTCTAAAGTGTTGGGCTTATAGCTGTACCCCACTATATCTATCACAAAAATAACAAAATCAATTTTCTGCAATGGATCATAGTTAATCTTGTAATATTGCTTTGCCTCAACAACCTGTAGGTTCCCACCCTCTCATGCACTTTCTCTCCCAACAAATCTCTTCTTCACATTCACTCTACTGGAGAAAAGTAGCTATTTCAGACTACAGGAAAACACCTATTGTCATTCTCTACTTTAGAAGTATTTTGGGAGATGGACTCCTAGGACTTTAGTTACCCAATGTCCATTGCAATTGCTTATGACAAACCAGTAGCAATACATGTGTATTCAGAAGTTGTAAATAATGGATGAGAGCCAAAGGGGTCTTAACTGTATACAGTGCTTATAAAATAGATACATATTACCTGTTTGCCTCAGCTTCATTCTGAAGTTATGGCTATAGCCTGAGATGTAACCATTTCCATCCCATGTGCCAGTTTACTTGAAATGTTTGATGTCAGTAGTTGAAAAAGCATGTAGTGGTGCAGTAGTTCAACACAAATGTAGCTCCGAAGAGCAATGTGGAAACTAAATTAAAATGATAAATCTTCACCTTGCCTGGAATGAGAGATAGTAGGAATTAAGTGTCTATACTGATGCATAGGCTGTGTGTAATCATTTGACTAGATGATCTGAGAGCTGAAAAGGAGAAGGTAAGAATCACAATAGCAAATTTACCAGTGGACATTCTTCATTGTCTCAATTTTTAGAAATGGAGCAGTTACTTTCCATAGCAATGCTTTGTCATACCTAAAATCAATATCTAGTAAACCTATGTCATTATTCATGACTTAATTTTGGGGGGCATAAATTATTAAGTGTAATAAGATTTATTTGTAAAAGAGGCATTGCATTGTTATTGATCTTGTTAGTATATTTTCAAATACTTGAATACACAGTAACCTTGTCAGATGGTGCCCAGTTTCACTAAGAAGAACAATCAGAGTAGAAATTGATCTGGCTAAAGAATAGTTTGCTACTAGGTAAAGTTTATGACAATGACGTAGGGATGTGGTACAATGGTAGAGTACTTATCCAGCTTGCACAATATCCTGAGTTTGGACTGCAGCACTGTAGAAGTTTATTTATTCAGTTTTATATTTATTTGCTCATTCGTTCATTAGTTCACTTATTTTGGAATGATGCAAGTCATCCTTTTAATTTTCTTGTTTCTAATCTATATAAGTAACTATTTTTCTCATCCTTTAATGTTCAAGGAATCCTCAGATGATTTCAATGAAATTATTAGCCTGGTGGCAAGTCTGATGAAGGGTAAAACTTCATAGAGTGTGTTGTTTCAACTGTGTTGCTTAAAGTATCATGCTAATATAGCCAGTTCATTTGAGCACTGGTTTTGGGTGAAATAAGATAATCTTGAGTCATATATTAGATATTGATTCTGTATTATATTTCCTTAAAAATTGCTGTGAGTGCTCTTGAAGATGCATGTAAGGAAGCCTCATAGGTGCTTCACCAAAATGATTGAATTAAGTTTAATACGTTCTTCAACTAGCTAGATCATTGGTCAAGGATTGAAAACAAACATTTGTTCATTCACTGTTTTCTGAGAACATTCTTTGCTTAGCCAGTGAAAAATAGATAGGTAAATAGATAGATAGATACATAGCTAGATACACAGATATGTAGATAGATAGACAAAAAAAAATCTCAGCTTTCCTGGGAGCAGAAACTTTGTGGCACAGTTCTGTTATTTCACATGACCTTCAGTTAAAGTCTGGGAGCACAGAATTTTTATTCCATAGAAAGTACATGTGTGTGTATACGATCAATACGCCCTTACTTCATTGAACACTGATTACAGAGTGAAGTCCTGACCCAGGTTATATAGTCTTTAACATGAAAGAGTTTTTATGGCTTTGACAGCCAGCAATTTTCCCATTTGAATTTGTTATAGCTGTGAATTATTTAATACAGTGACAGTGATGTTTGATTTGAAATTAATTCATTCCTTCACTAGTCACAAGGCAAAACACCTCCTAAGGAACATGTTTAATTGCCCAGATGTTTGTGTGAAATTACTGCCATTAATCACAGTATTGATTATGTTTCTTCCATATTCCGGCAGTCTTCTATTTTTAAACAGTACCCTGAAGCGACTTAGGAAATATGGTATCCTTGCTATTCATGACTTTCTAACTTGCAATCTGATTGATTGATGAAAATAAGTTGCATACCACTTAAAGCCGGCGCTTGTGTTGAAAAGATAGTTATTTTTATCATTTCCTATTTGGAACAAAACATGTTCTGTGCTACAGTTTCAAAAAAGGGGCCCCAGATTTTCTAGTCTGCCTCTGAGTGTAGGAGTGTCATTAGGTAATGTCCATCTGGCAAAACTAAGCTTTTTCTATTTGTCTCAACAACCTTACCAACATGCCTCCACGTTTTCTGTCTACTGTTTTATTTCAGTTCCATAAACATCTAGACTATCTTCAGTTTCCATGACCTTAGCTTTAGATCAGCTCAACAAGATGGAAACCAAGGCTGGTGCTGTCAATCTACTCAACCCCTCTTGATGGAAAGGCATTGATCTAGGAGAAGAACTTCCAATCACAACTTTAGTAAATGAGCATAATCTCTAAATATACTCTAAATATTTGCCTTAACACACAGAGATATGTGTAGTTCTCACCCCTCATCAAGGAAATTTCCTTTTAGAGCTGCCAGAACCTACTACAGAAAACCATAATCAGCTACATGCAGTTGTGGGGTACAGTCCCAATGGATGCATCTGCAAAAACACTTCCTCCAGCAAGGCTCAGGGAGCATTGCAAAAGATGGGGTGGGAAGATTGTAAAAAGCAGAAGCTTGGGAAATTTGTTGCAAGATTGTCTCCCAGTAACATCAGAAGCTACATCCATAATGACTCACCAGCCTGTCTGCCTAAACAGGAGCTAAACAGGGACAAAACCAATAGCCATGCCAAATGGATGGGCATCAATCCTATATAAAGATTTGCAGACAAATAAGGAATGTTGAGTGTGGGAGAAATAGTCTTCTCCAGGGAAGAACACATGGGTAGTTATCCAATACCAAATGGTCATTTCTGAAAACATACATACAAATAACATTACAAAGACTGAGTAGGCTATATTTAGAAATATGCATGAGTATACATATATTAATGTGAGGGCTATTAATGAAAAAAGGAGCCTGTGGATAAAAGTGAGTAAGGACTGAAATATGGAAAGGTTTGGATAGAGTAAAAAGAAGGAAGAAATGGTGTACATATATTATAATCTCAAAAATAAAAGAAGACATATATTTTATTTCTCCTAAAGGAATTGCATTTGATGCTAAATTTGAAACACAGACAATTCCTGATCTGGAACACGTTTATGAAGTAAAAATTATTAAATTACTTTTGCAGACTTCACTAAGAGCTTTCTGTTTTTCAGTCTATATAGGTTGGTTTTGTTGTTGGTTTGGTTTGAGAGTGTCTTTCTGAACTACAATGCATTAGCTGACAAAACGATCTTATGGAACAAAAGTATCCAATCTCCAATTCTGAAGTGTTAATTTCTTCAAAAAGCAGTTGTGTCTTCATGATACATACAGATATGCAAGGAAACCCTGGCCATCTACGCTGTGTAGCCTCGATAGCAGAATCTTGATTACATTTGCCATTTTGAATTCTGTGGTTCAATATTTATAAAGGATTTTCTAATAACAAAAATAGTTGGGAGAGTTAGTGAAGTTCTTTGTACAGAAAAAAGTGTGGTGTCAATGAAAAAAATCAGTATCTACAGTTATTCACATGCATACTTTAAAAACAAATGACATTGCTTTATAAACAATATTTAATCCGTACTTGTGTTAAGTAAAATATCTTTTCAGAAAGTGCGTTGAGTGTCTGTCTAGGTTCTCCTTTGACTTGGTTCCCACAGTGGATTGTAGGTCTGTGTTCTCTGGTGGTTTTTATTGCTCTTGTTATTTACCTTGTTGTTGTTTTTTATTATCAGAAAAGCCTGAGCTTGACTTTATTCACATTTCATTTCTTTGGTGAACATACAGGACTGTTCAATTTAAGATATGGTCTTACCTTTTCTATATGACCTTCATTATGTAGCCATCACAAGGTCTCAGGCAAATTAATTGCCATGACTTTAAAAAACTATGAGATAAACAAACTTATTTCCCTAATATATTTCTTGCTTGAAGTATTTTGCCATAGTAATGAAAAGTTATTACAATCAGAAAATTACTGATTAAAATATCTTCAAAACTAAATTGACTTGTGCTATTCAACAACAACACAATGAAACCTGGAACCCTCTCCAACATAGCTGCTATTTTCAAAGACTAATCCTGGACTTCTTAAATAATAACTAAAACATTTAATTAAAATCTTTGACAAAATTTGAAATGATAATTTGTGGAAGAAAATAAAGAAAAGAAAATCCTTTTAATTAGAAAATAAAGGATGAAGAATCAATCAGTGTAATAAATTAGCAGCACAGTGCTTTCTGGAAATTCTCATGTGGTTCAGAAAGAAAGAGGAGGAGGATTTTGATGGATGAAAGCAAACAGGACAGCATATATACAATGACTGTGTATTGAACAGGGATATGGACTAGTTCTTTATATTATTTGTGGAATGTTTGTCACATACAAAATTGCAATGGAGTGAAAAAAAAGGTGGAGGCAGGAAAGCTAAACTTTCCTCTGAAGCAGAATACTGTTTATCTAGACTAAAGTTTGGGGTTTCTGTGAAAGTTTGGATAGTTGGAATTCTCATCCAATATTATTCCTGTAGGATTGTTATTTCTCTGCCTTTTCTGCAGAATTCTGACACTCTATGTACAGTAACTGAGAAATTCTTTTTAGGTCACTTAGTAAATGCTGAACTGACCTGAGGTATTCAAAATAACGTTATCATCAAAACTCTCCTATGATTGGAATGAGTCTTTTTATTGCGAACTATGTCTCTTTCTCTGTATTTTTCTTTTTACATACTGGAGATTAAACTCAGGTCACTTACTTTCCAGACAAGCTCTTATTCTTGAATTACATCCAAAACATTTTTCTTAATGTTGGTTTTGAAACCGAGTCAAGCTGCATTAATCGGGTTGGCCTTGAACATACTCTGCACCTTAGCTGGCCCTGGACCTATGATCCCCCTGCTTCAGTTTCCCAAATGCATGTGCTTACAGAAATGCACCAGCAATTTCTGCTTATATGCATGCCTGAGACCAAAATTAAAGCAAACTGTGATGACTGCTTGGCTGCAAATTCTACCTACTACTAACTTAGTGCTGAGAACTATGAGGTGTGTTTATGGCATTTTAGTTGAAACAATGCTATTATTTTAAGAAGAAAATTTTCCCTTAACTATTATGAAAATTAAGTGACAGGTCTTTAAATGTTATAAAATGAAAAGGATGTAATAGAACAAACCCCAGTGGCCTTTAGAAATCTAAATTGGAAAATGCATTCTCAATGTAATTTTAATTAAAGCAATTGAATTTAAGCAGTGGAGATAAACAAGGAATTGGAAGCCCTAAGCCTCAATTTATCACTGTGATATGGAAGATTATGGAAGTTGTACTTTAAATATTGGTCTCTGTTGGATTTTCTATAAGAACTCTATTAGACACCAAGCTGCAAGGCACACTCCTTGTCTTTCAGTTAATTGTCTTCTTGCCTAGTTGATTAAATAAAGATTAGCATTTATTATCTCCACAGCATTTTAAGGCTTTAACAAAGTAGGCTACATGGCCCTTCTACATGAGAAACAGCCCTGCTGCTTTACTCCATACATAGAGATAAACAGGGGAGTCTTGGCTTCTGCAACATTTTACATGACTGCTGGGGGTTTGATTCTGATCCTGATTTACTCAGCAGGTGTTGTTGCTCCCTGAGCCATCTGTCAGACCCCATAAACTATTTTTAACAGAATGCTATTCTTCTGTAATTCTGGAGGTCAGAATCCTGAATTCAAGTGTCAAGGAGACTGATTTCTTCTGAAGTTTCTAAAACAGAATCCATTTGCAGTGATGGGAATTATTAAAATACATCATACTACTCAGGTGATAGCATCAAGAGGTAGACTCTGAGAAGGAAGCTGGCCATTAGTGCCTCTCTCCAAGGCTGAGGAAAGAGGATTCACTTGGTATATGACTGTTCTTTTCTGTTCCTGTGATGATGCAGTATTTGGTCTCTTACCTTTCTCTTTTCCACCATGAAAGGGTGTAGAAAGAAGACCCTCAAGATATGTTAGAGCCCAGATCTTGTCTGTCCAATATAAATCACCTATATCACGTGTTTTGTGATAAAAAAAACATGGAGAGGATAAAAATTATTTCTCTTTTTTCTGTCTTTTAGATAATACTTGCATTCTTTGGCTCCTGACACCCTCCTCCACTCCCAAAACTGAGATGCTAGCATTGTTATGGCTCTCCTGTTACTTTTATGCTCCTCCCTGTAAGGATTGTTTAAATGGTTGGCCTCCTGGAACAGTTCAGAATAATTACCTTCTTTCTAGAATTTTTACTTGAGTGGAGCTTTAAATTCCTTTCCCATCTCAAGAAGCAGTTCCAGGGACAGATGTAGATATGTTTGAGTGACTGTCATGACTGCCACACTTCTTAGGATGCACAAGGAAGAAGGCAACTAAAAACATTCTTCTTCCTTCTTTGGTTTTCCTCTCAGATGTATTAGCTCCTTTCACATCACTGTGTTAAAAATATCTCGTATAAATAACTCAAACAAAGAAAAAATAATTTTGGCTCATGGTTTCAATCACTCCTGGAAGGCAAACAGCACTAGCAAGTGGCAGACAATGAGCTTAAGAACTGCGGCATCCAGGGTCAGGCTTGCCCTGGTGAATTAATTCCCCTGTAGACCCCAACTCCTAAAGAGTGAAAAGCATACCCAACCTGTCACCTAGAAAAAAGGATGCAGAACAGGATCCTTCAGGTGGTATCTCAGACTGAAGCCACAGCATCAAGGTACTAATGTAAAAGGCTTATTCCAAGAAAACTTGTCAATTAGAATTGAAAACAGGAGAAAAAGTGTAGTGTAATACTAAGTGCAGAAAATTGTTAAGACAAAAGGTGTAGGGTGAAATCTGAGGGTATTTGGTGAGCACTGTTGAAAAACAGTCAAAACTGCAGATGATATTTGAGAAATCAAGTTAACACAAGGCAAAAAAAACACCACTTTTACATCAATTCCTTAGATACGCTAGACATTATTTTATGTTAATTAATTTTGGGAGATTCCACATATGTTTGTAATGCCTTCTAACTGTTCTCATTCCTACTCTTTCTTATTTTCCTAATAACATTTTGTCATCATCTCTGCCTCTGGCAACATCTCCTCCTCCCTTCAAGGCGTGCTCATGTTTTTTTTTTTTT
>JAQHUG010000131.1:5598878-5623359 GCA_028555095.1 Dicrostonyx torquatus
ATGTGGGACACAGAAAAGCTGGGGAAAGGGGAGAGGAAGTCTCCCAGTCGAGCAGAGAGGCTGGGGGCTAGAGTTGATCTTACCCTCAGTTGAGCTGGTGGATCTGAAGCTGTGGCACTCACCAAGGACCCGCCTCCATGAAAAGGGCCGTGCTCATGTTTTTATGTTGTGTTTTATACCACACAGAGATTAACAAGGAGTTTCTGTATGACCACGATATGGTTCTGCCCAGAGAATTCTGGTAGACTGGTAGAACACATTTAAAATAATGACTCTCCCTCCATCCCCCAGAATCTGTCAGAAGTCATCAGTTCAGTAGGACCCCTTTGAGCAACTCCACTTTCTACAACTGAATTTTGATAGGTCCTGTCTTATTCAGGCCGGGTGCAGGCCGACATGGATGCTGTGAGTTCATTGCAACAATATCCGTCACAACCACAGATAGTATTTTATTACCCTGTTCCCTACTTCCATTAACACTTTCATTCCCTTCTGTGATAATCTCTGAACCTTAGAGGAGATGTCATAAATGTCTTATTTATTTATTGCTCAGGATTCTGTCAGACTTTTATTTTTAGTAGCTTCAATAGGCAAGTATCTCTGCAACCACTGACTTCCACTGTAAAGAGAAATATCTGTTTAAAGCTAAGGAAACATCTATCTGACTGTTTCCCCAACATTGTGCAATAAAGTAGTGGAAGTGAAAAGGAATTCTGCATAAATTTTCAAAATAATAAATAACAGGTGTGTAAGTATACTTAGCAAAGTGTGTCCTTTGCTGTTAAGGGTCTGCAAGATAAGAAAGAGGTCTTTTCTTTTTTCTTTTCTTTTTCTTTCTTTCAGGCAAGCCTAGAAAAGACATAGTTAAAAATCCAAATTACATAATAACCTCACAAAATTCTTTTTTTTTTTTTCTGTAGCCAAGTTAGCTTAGGCCCTCGTCTATCAAAACGACAATGTTAAGCTAATTACGTTGTTTCTTAAAAACAATAGTCTGTCTACCTGATTTCCCTTCTAGATGACACACAGCTTTAAATTGCTTCATTCAGTAGTTTGCTGCATCAAGGAAAGGGTAGGGAAGTTATCTTTGTGGTTATGCCCTTTTGTCCTAATTCCCTCTGTAGGCTCCACCTACTTCCTCTAACATGAACTCCCAAGAGTCTCTCAAACTAATAATCTAGATCGCTATCAGTCAAGAAAGGATTCAGAGGAACAAGGGTGCAGGGGTCATGTGTTGGATGCTTGTCTTCTTAAGGCTTTTGCTGAAAGACCCCTGCATTAATTCACTGTGGAGATAACTGTGCAGGGATGGCACCATATTCTGTTAGTGTTGACCGGAATGTGATTTATAGACTTGTATTATTATTTCTAGCAAAATTTCAGTGACACAGAACAATTCAGGTGTTCTCTACTCTTGTTTATAATAAGATTTTATCTTTATTATAAACAAAGCCTCCCTAGTTCCAGAAGCTCTGAGTTGTGAGGTTAAATTCTAAAAATTCACTTTTCATCACTAGGATGTTCAAAGTGTAGGCTGACAGCTGGCCTCTGACACTTAAATACTATTTCTTGTCACTTGGCTTAAAATTTCTTTCAAATATTGAAGCACAGATCCAGGTGCCGAACTGCATATTTTTAATTCTGATGAAATGAATTTTGTCAACGAAGTTGTAAAGCAAAAGAAGTAAAGGAGAACTGATAAAACTTGCTTGAATGAAATCTGAAGAACACTGTGTCCCTACAGCTTTGCCAGAAGGATAAACAAAAAGAATAAAAATTGATTCTGTCAACATAACTTTACAGCAAAGGAAAGTAAAATAGCAACAAAATTAAAATCAAAGAAAAATGAAAGAATGGTATGTCTGTTGTCCCTTCTTGCCCCTTCACTGCGGCTATCTAGAAAACTGTAGAGAGAAGGAACAAGCCTGTCAACATGATCAGGGCCATGGACATTTGGATACATGAACTGGGAAGCTTTGTACTTATGTATACAATTTTAACCAGCTGCCTCTGTGGTAAGAACTTGTGTAAGCTACCATATTCATCTGCTAGTAAGATATCTTCTTTGTATATTAATCCATGATCTCAGTCATGTGGACAAGCAAAATATTAAAGCTACTGACTCATTATAAAAGTAGATTGCTCCATCCACAACCAAAGTTACACAGTGAAGTGCACTGTTATTGAGGAACGATGTGAATCCCAGCTACAACACTAGAGAGTACTGTCAGCTCGATGCAGAGAAAGGCTATGGACTGCCTTTTGGGTAGCTAGGCTAGCACATATTCCGCTGGATCATACAATTGTCTATAAGAGGCAATAACTTTAAGAACACCGGTGGGACTAATTTTGTGTTAGTCTCTTATAGGTATTCATGGCTTCCCTGAGTGCAGGAGATCAATGTCTATGTCATTCCATAACACACACATATCTGGCAGGAAGGGTGACTTGTAATAGAGTTATTAAAGAAGCTGTCAGCCATTTCTATAAGCTACAAGAGCAGAAATAAACATGCTATAAGAATATTTACTGGTGTTGAAGGCTATCATCTGAAGCCAGGAGTAAAATCCCCGCAGAAAGGCTTATAAGTAATATGACTTCATTGTTTTCAAAACTTGATAAGAAAAACAAACACTGTAAATGGGTACTGGTTATGCAGAGCTAAGAGGATAATGAATAATTTTGTACTTTATGAATTTCTTTCCTCCTTCCCTTATTTAAAAGACTTTTACCTGTCGGTCAGCAGTGAACATACAGGGCACAAGAGAAGGACTTTTGAGTACTCAGCTCACTAGGATGGATACTAAGATGCTAATGGGAAAATTAAAAAAGAACATAATTAGTGTTTTCTGCTGAACACCATAGTTGGAAGTGTAGTAATGAGGGGGAGCGGCCGGGCTGCTGCCATTGCCTGACTAGTTTAGCCCCCGAAATAATTACAAAGAAACTGTATTCATTGAAATACTGCCTGGCCCATTAGCTCTAGCCTTTCATTGGCTAACTCTCACATTCTGATTAGCACATTTCTATTACTCTGTGTTCACCACGAGAATGTGCCTTACCAGCATGAGTCTAACCAGTGTCCATCATGGGCAGGAGAAGCATGGCGTCTGCCCCACTTCCCTTCCTCCCAGCTACTCTGCCTACCTGATTTCTGCCCTATCAAAAAGCCAAGGCAGTTTTCTTTATTCAACCAATGAAAGCAACGCAAATGAAGAAGCACCTCCTGCACCACGTATTAATGTTTTATTGCTGAACACCATAGTTGGAAGTCATCTTTACAAGGTAGGTGATTCTTTGGCAGATCCCAGTGATATAGGCTCTCATGTGACAAGGTTCATAAAGTGTAATAGCAAACAAGAATGAATAACTAAAGAAAAAACAGGCAGAGGTAGCATTCAAAAGCAAATGTAGCAAGATTTCTGAATGTTTTACAAATTTGTGAACATATCTGAATACATTTAAAGGAGCAATAGGGCAAATCAGTTTATGTAAGGTGTAAGGGCCAGATACAGCTATGAAATTCTTGAGGACTTTATGGTGCATACGGTGACAATCATACTCCATATGATGAATGAAAAACACTTTCGCAACAACATTTATCTGTAAATATTAAAATGATGAATAAAGAGTTCAATCAAATTTACCTGGAATGGGTGGGGAGAAAGAAAATTCCAGGAATTAGAATGCCATTAAACAAATATCCAATGCAGAATTTTCTTTTTCCAAACAATATGCCAATTTTTACTGGTGTTGGCTGCCCATCAGAACTAGATGGTAAGACCTTATTCACAATCTGCTCTGGGTATGGGACATGAAAAACTCAAGCTGAGCCTGGGCTGAACACTTCCTTCTTACTGGCCTGCTTTCATAATTTCAAGAAGTGCTATGCTGGCTGGTGATGGGAAATTATTGCCAAAATTTACTCCACAGAAGACCCTATTCACTATAATATCAATGTGTCTAAGGAGAATTATCCAATAGTGAGTTAGTGGGCAGAGTTACTGTGGATACATTTTGGTTAGATTTTAGGACCACTCCAAAGGAAAATTCACATCAGATACTCAAACCAAATAAAAAAACCCATGGCTGGGGAGGAAATGGGCCCTATTAGAGAAGTTACAGCTATTGTTTTGCTAAATGAACACAATGTATTGATCATATTTATTTCCAAATTTTTTTTTATTTAAAATATTTTTTTATATAAACCTATTTTATTCCTTGTTTTTGAAAAAAGTTTTTTTTTCTTTGCAATTGAACCTGATCACATTTTTCTCCTTCCTCTTTTTGCCTCATCTTCTGTAGCATGGGGGTGGTATTCCTTGTAACCTAAAGGGAGAATTTTGATGAAGACATTATTTTTAGGGCAGAGTGTCTCTAAGTTTATTACTCTGTGTTTAATGTGCCTCATATGTGTTCTTTCTGCTGCATGATGAAGCCTCTCTGATGATGTTTGAACAAGGCACTGATCTACAAAAAGTAGCAGAGTGTCATCAGTAGGCATTTTATTGCTATTTTTAGGATGTTTCTGTATGAGATTTTCATATTACGCTTCAAATCGCCTCTAATTTCAGCTTTCTGTCCCTGTATTCTTTCCTTTGAGCCGTTATCCCTCCCCACTTGATTCTTCTTCTTGTTTCCATACATAAAGATCTATCTATGCCCCCTAGTACCTTATTCTATACCTAACCTCTGAGGTTCTATGGATTGGAGATTGGTTATATTGACCTAACTGCTGATAATCATATATAAGTGAGTACATACTGTATTTTCTTTATGGGTCTCGGGTGAATCATTCAGGATGATTTTTCTAAGTTCATACATTTACCTGTGAATGTCATGAGTTCATTGTTATTAACAGTTGAGCAATAGTCCATTGTTAAATATACCACAAAACTTGGAACTATCTAGATGATTGTCATCCAATACTTACCTTTATACTCATAGATTATTACTGCTTCAGGCTTTAACTGGGGAAGATTTTCTTTGCAGTAGGCAACAGTAAGACCTGATTGTCAAACATAAAAAAGGGCTTAGAATAAATGATTTTTTGGGAATCAGTTTTAAATAAGCCAAATATAACACCCATATAGAGATCAGGTAACATCACAAAAGACATGGAAGAAAGAATATAAGAGCATGAAGAAGGTGTAGACTGTGGTAGAACTCTTGCCACTGAAGACCTGCAAACTATTGGGCACATTCAAAACCCATAATGAAGGAGAAAGAGGTTCTCACTATCCACCCCTCCCTAAAGACTGATCTATGAAAATTGAAGGGGGGATTTTCCTGAGTACTGTAGCTTCTACTAAGTTTGCCATGTTCTTGTAGTTAATTGGAATTCAATTCACAGGATAAACTTGGGCAGAGCCATTTCTTTTGTCAGCTGTTGTTGCCAAATCTGGGGTAATTATCCTACATGGAAACTTTGCAATTTTCACTATTTAAATAATGACTTGGTGATAGAAGTTGTAAACAATGTATGGACTTCAGTTTACTTCTTTATATTAGTTTTCATGGATGCTGGAATTGGGGAAAAACATGTATAAAATCAATTTTTTTCAACACGCTCCAATTAAGTGATTCATTCATCATGCTTCATATGTGTCAATATTCTACCTAATTTTTCCTACTATAACTATATGATTTTGTTGATTTAAAATATTCATATTATTTTTATTGATAAGATTTATTTTTTCACTGAAAAATACCTTTTTAAAATTCAAATGACCCATTACACATACTCTTATATGGAAAGCAAATTGATTGATGAGGATTTTTCATTTTGCTATGTTTTTTACTATTTAAAACAATTTGATTATATTTTGGTCATGTCTCTTCCCTCCTCCAAGTCCTTCCAGGTCCTCTCTACATCTTCTACTCACCCAACTTTAAATTTATTCACAAAAAGTTAACAAAAACTTAGTACAACAACAAAGCTAAGAAAAAAAATAAAAGAACACTCAATCAGAAATAAAAAATTATCAAACTATAACCAAATAAAAGCACGTAAAAATCTATGGAGTCTTATATATGTTAGCTAATGACTTCTGAACATGAGGCTCGACTGAGAGTTGTTGGTATATTCAGTGTCACTCTATTAGGAAAACCTGACTTTCTCTCTCCCAAAAGATATAAATGACAGTTCAGTTGTTAGTTTTTGCCCTAGTGTCTAGGTTTTCAATGATTAAGCATTTCATTGAAAATAGGTTCTTTCCTCATACATAATAACCTGGTTATAGTTTTCTTTCCCTTTACACTTTCCAGCAACTCTCCTTTCATAAATCCAAATCCACATATTTTCTATTTCTCCTTAGAAAAGAATAAGTGCTGGTGGTGGTGGCCCAAGCTTTTAATTCCATTTGATCTTTCAAATGCACAAGTCAGGCCCAGTGTCTCTCTCTGCTGCCTTCTAATCCAGATGTAGTACTCAAAGCTCCTTCTCCAGCACCTCATCTTCCTATACACCAACATACTTCCTGTAATGATGATAATAGACTAAACCTCTAAATCTAAAAGTCAGAGCCAATTAAATGTTTTCTTTTCTAATAGTTGTCATCATGGTACCTCTTCACAGCAATAAAACATTGGTCAAGACAAGAGCAAAGATTAATCATCATAAAGGCGTGTCACTTTGTATAGGATATCTGTAGAGAGGGTCTGTGCTGACACTTGAAAGCAGACTTATGTTTTAGCAGAACTGGTCAGATATTTGGATGATATTGGTCCAGGAAGAAATGGAATATACAAACTTCAAAGGAAGTTGGGACCCCCCGTAATGTCTGCTATTTGCTTGCATAAGATGGAGTTTTACTAAAAGTTTTTAAAAGAATATAATATTGAACTTACATGTTAAGAACACCACTCCCTCTATTTTAGAAGAAAGCATAAGAGCAACTAAATCACGATCGGTAATAACTCAATAAAAGTGGATCCTGACTTCAAATAGAATATTATAGTGGAAACAGCACAAACAATTCAAATTCTAGACAAAAATTTACTAGTTTATAGTGTGGTGTGAAGAAATGCCATATTATAAGTTTAAACCAAAGATCTTTGCCTGGGTTGACATTTACTAGAGAAAATTAAAGGAAAATATACTGAGACTGTTTTCTTAATACTCTTAGTCCAGTTTTAAGAACTGAACAAGAGGTGTTTTGCAAGATGCTTGTCATGTAAAACTGATTTCCAAGGTCAATCTTATGAGCAAATGCAAGGATTTCATGGCATGAGTACAACTTCTGGCAAACAAAACAACATACACACACATATGCAGGCACACAAACTACACACACACACAAATACAAACACACATAAAGTAATGATGAATAAAAACTTAAAGGCAGTGTTAATGTTGATAAAAATAATATAAAAACACACCTAATGATGCATATATGATATGTACATATTCTTTAATCCCATACCTCTGAGTTTCTACACCATGAACCCTTTTCACATGCTTTCATAATTAATCACGTTTATAATTTTCTATTATACACAAATGTCCTTCAAATGAAAATTAGGAAACTATGTTGGAGAGGATAAGTATGTTTCATTCAAGAGCACACTCTAAGTTTTAGAAAAAAATGAAAGCAGATCATATTTTCAAAATCCTGATGACTGGAAAAACTTTCAAAACTGGCAAAGCACAAAGGAGACGCTAGCTGTACGTGAGGATGAAGACACATGAGCAAATGCTCAAGTCCCTGATTTTCATTCTACGGTTCTCTACACAGGGAATGCACTGTAACATGAGAGCTGGCTCGTTGGGGTTACTGTCCCACCCAGTACCCCACAGCCAGCAAGCCCCAAAGAAAATCACACACAGAGTCTACATTAGGTTATACACTGATTGGCCCATTAGCTCAGTCTTCCTACCAGCTTCCATAACTTATATTAACCCATTGTTCCCATTCATGCAATCCACATGGCCAGTACCTTTTCTTGGCGAGCAGCTTACATCCTGCTTCGTAGATGGACTGAGTGGGAATGCCAGTCTACTCATCCCATAATCTACTCACCAAAGTCCTCACTTTAAAAAGAAAGTACAGAGGATGATTATGTTTTAAAAATCAGAAAGATGACTTTTCTCTATTAGAGGTTATAGGTAAGTATTGTTAGCTTGAAGTAGAAAATTATATATTGGATATAATATATACATATTCTCTAATCCCATATATATGTATGTACCTATACATGCATATCTGTGTGTATATTATATATATTATAGTATGTTAAAAGCTTTAATATAGCTTAACTGTGAATTTAGTAAGAAATAAACATACATTCCTTAGACCAGATTCTAACCAAATAAAGAACAATATTAAAAAATTGTTTGCTAAAAAGTGATCCATATTGAATGATACAATTCTTTAATAGAACATGTCCATCCATGGCAGATTAAAGGGCTCTCCCTCTTGATGATATGAGGGCTTTAAAATACTAATCATTTTATGAAAGCATTTGTTTTCATTATGTCAAATTTAAAATACAATATATGCTTAAAAATTTATTAAGAAATTTGAAAAACTGATAAAACACTTAACTTAAAATTCCTCATTTAAGATTAAAAAACACATTTACTGTTATACATGTAATGACATATCATGTTAAAAAATTCATTTCACATTTCTTTCCTTAAATTGCCTTGCTCAGGACATTTGTCACAACAACAATAATAACCAACATCAAATTCAGTAACATGAGAAGGGGAGAGAAAGAGAGTCATTACTTTGCAGTAGAAACTGGAATGTATTTCAGTCTTAGCAAACCCCTAGTGAAAGGGAGGATATGTGTCTTAGTCTACTTGTGTTGCTATAACAAAAATAACAGACTGTTGTATCAACGATCAAAGTTCATGACCTATTGTTCTAGAGATAAAGAGCCCAAGATCAAAGCAAACTGGTCAGTGAAAACTCACTTTTAGACTCTTAGCAAACATGTTCCTGTCTTTATAAGAGGGAAGACATGTTCTCTCTGTGATATCTTTGGTGGGGGAACTAATTTCATTTATCAGAGACAAAAATACTCAGATTAATGTAGCAAGATGTCTGATGAATATTTTAGTACTTTTGTAACCCTCAGCGATTCATTGTCAACATCTAATAAGTATGTCCTCTATAAGGCCACGTAAGACAGCCTTATCTCTGAGCCAGCATTGCTAGACTTTATCCTCTGTCTATTGACTGTTATAAGCCTTAAATGCCAGTTATATTGATCTTCTATGTTGAAAATGCACATATGAATAATTTCCAATATTATAAAATATTGTGGACAATTGACATTGATTGTCTGGATGTCTTTAAACTTCGCACTAACTGCACCTTACATTTTTTTATTCATTTAATTTTAAACCAATAATTTTGTTCCCATTTTGCAAAATGTTGAAAGTAGCCTTCATTGCTTTATTGTAAATGATGAAGATGGGAGTGATTATCTTGAGGGAATATTCTGTCTCAACAAACTTAGGCATTTATGCCATGGTGTTTTCAATCTTTTTTATGTTTTCCTGATCCACCAAGAGTTCTTTCAAATTAAAAAAAAAAAGTACAAAGCCAGAATATATCATGTAGGGCATTGGAAGCAATTTTTCTGTAATATTTTATGGAAAATGGGATAATAGGAACTGCAGTGGAGAACATAAAGCTTCCTACAAAGCTATGGATATTGGTCAAGTTCAAAAACTAAATATTTTAATGATAATATTGGTTAAATAAACCAGATATTTTTCAATAAAGTATTAAATCAATCATCAAGGCACCTCAAAAAAGGAGTGAATTTAATTTGAGCAAATTTATCCACAGCTAATTCTGATACTTACAGGTCTTCCAATTTTATGACTAACAAGGACATCTATGAATGCAGGCTCCTTGGAGAACCTGCTCAGGAAGTCCCTACAGGCATCATGCATTTTTTCATAACAGTTCCCCAGCTTCCGTTGTTTCAGCTGATGTATTAACAAGCAACTCCTCTGATTTCGTAGAACACACACCTTTATTAAATTTCAAATGACCATGTTCAGGCAGTTGGAACCCAAAACAAAGCTCTCCTTTTACCGCCAGCCCACTGAAGGCCATTTTGACTCTTCCACCAACTCTGAGAACGGCCAGAAACATTTTTTTTTCCTATGCCTATTGGCTGTAGAAGAGAAGTTCTAATGACTCCTTTGTCAGCAACCGTAGCTTCCCTGCATTGCACAAAAGCGAATGACACAGCGATTGCACTTGGAGTTTCTCTATTTGAATGTGCCAGTGTTCTTCCTCTCCTGAAACATCGCCAATCAGGAAGCAGATTCTTCCAAACAGTATTTGAAAACCTTATTCATGAATTGACATTAGTGTTACAATTCCAGTAATGGATGCTTAAAAAGACTCACTGCTACATGGTTTTCATTTCATTTATGGGCAGAATTCTACAGAATGAATATGAGACAGATGCCTCAGACTCCAACTAAACACACTAGGTCCTAATTGCCTTGCAATCTTTCAACTCAAATCAAGAGAACACTTCAATCCTGTTGCTTCAGTCTCTCTGAGAGGGTAAACACAAAGCTTTAACGGACTGTGCTAATAATAACCGTTCAAAGTGGTTAAACAAAACTCCAATTCTTTCCAAGGCTAGCAATAAAAAGGGAATTCCAAATGGAGGAATTTAAGAATTTGAGGTCTGTACTAAAGTTAAAAGTTTGGGTAAATTTTATGGCTTACAAATAGTAAATAAAAAGCCCTAATGAATTTGTATTGTGATATAGAGCCTGGTATAATGCTCAAATGATTGATCTTTCATATTTTTTTCATTTTCAGATTTCTATCTGCATAGATTCAGAAGCTGCTTTAAAAATCTGCTTCATGTAAATAGTTGCTATGTACGAAACTGAAAGACTGTAATTGTAAAAATACATTTCCACAATTCTACCTAGACTCCAAGCTCTAAACACAAATCAAAAATAGGTCTTTCAAAAAGAAGTTGGCAGCAGAAAGCAGGACACAGCATGTGGTTGGGTATGCAGCTGTCATTCTTTGCTTTCTGGGAATTCTAAGGGTGAACTGAGGCAGGAGGCCAGGATGGGCAGAGCAGTAACTCTAGAGTAAGATGAAGATAGGATATACACCTGGTGATTTCTGTTCTTTGAAATGTTTAATTTGACATGTAAATGGAGTATATCCTGACTATGAAACATTTAGGACCTTAATAAATGTTTGCTGAATGCATTTATGGATGAACATTAAAAATGCAGAATTCATTACTTTATGATTTGTATGTGTGTTTTGTATGTATGATTTGTATGTATGTTTACAAAGTGCTTCCCAATCTTGCTCTTAATTTTAGAACAAAAGAAACAGAATTAGATTAGCATTATACATAATGCCTCTTAGCTGAACATACAGCGTCATCACTTTTTATCTCACTATGAGATATGCATCACTCGAAAGCACACTAGTAAATGGTGCCTGCTTATAGCAGATCCTGTCTGTGTCAAACTCACCTTGTGGTTTCGACTTTCACCAGTTCCTAACAATGGACCTGGAGAAAGAGGTACAATTGTTTCTGAGCTCCCACCCACCATGCATCATGATTGCAGAATGTAATCACTGACTATACATAGCTTTCAAATGCTTCCATTTGCTCTCATTTGTAAATTAGAGATATATTCCAAAATACAGCTCCAGATTAAAAAAAAAAACAAGATGCACAATCCAGTCCTAAAAATTGTCTTACATTTGTTTCAAGAATTCAAACCCATTTACTTCCCCATTCTTTACTTTATCGAAAAATAATGTATTTTCAAAGGATTTTTAAAGTATCTTGTGTGTGTGTGTGTGTGTGTGTGTGTGTGTGTGTGTGTGTGTCTGGTGCGTGGAATATACATGTGAATGTGTGGTTGTGTGCATATAACTGTGCATGGACATAATGATCCAAGGGGAAGATAACTGTATCTTTCCTGATCACTCTCCATTTCACTTCTTTAACACAATGTCTCTCACCGCTCCACGGATCTTCTACCCAATTCAGGGCTTATAGTCAGGTGATTCCATACTCAGATATTTTGTGTGGATCCTGAGAATTTGAACTAAGATCTTCACATGTACGTCGCAAATGTTCTAACCCACTTAGCCATATCCCATATCCATATTATTTATTTAAAACTATCCAATTTTTGAAAACTCTTTTTATGTGCCCTAAGAAAGTGATGTTGAAGATTGCTGAAGCAATATATTGTCAACAAATAAAATTTATCACTATATAACACAAAGTAAACAAAGTTTAATAATGAATGCCATCAAAAACAAAAACAACAGAACCACTGGGTTGGATATTTTAAAAAGTGTAGTTTTAGTCATTGACCATTTAGGTTCTATATTTATGGGTACTTTTTTCATTTTTACTTATTTCATTATCAAGCAAAATCTCATGCTGTATTTTATAGCAGTTGGGAAAATGAGATCCAGAACATTTGGGAAAATGAGTTGAAGTTAGGGCAGCACACACCATCACAGAGCTTGGTGTCAGAACAGTGTGAGTCCTGCAGAACTTGCACCAAATTACTGACAGTTGGCAAGCATCATTTTCTCCTCTACAAATAGGGGTGGTAATAGTAACTCTGCTGTAAATTTGTGAGGATTAATTAAGAGCAATTGGGTCAGATCCCCAGAACGGTGTTGACCCATGATCAGTGTCTAATACATGTTAGTTTTGCTCAAGAAGAATTCAAATAATCTTACTTAGCAATAGAAGTTCTGAAACAGACAGAAGCAATTTTGTGTTAGTTTTAACAAGTTGAATATCTATCATTCTAGTCATTAAAATGTATTGTTTTATCATCTGTAAAATCGTGCCTAAAAGGAGCCATTTGATTTTTCTGGTTCTAAATTATTGTCTTTTATGGTCATCAAGATGTTTCACCTTTTCTCTTTTTAATTAGCCTACAATAGTTTGTATCTTGAATGCCTATCAAAGGCACATGTGGTAAATTGTAACACAAATAGTAAAAACCCAGAGAGATATAGGAGTTAAGGCTGAAGATCAAAGAAGAAGAGTGACAGTAAGCCACTAAAGAAACCTTTTACTCCTACCAATAATCAAACCAAAGGAGAAATCCTCAGACTGCTTAGACTGCACTGTGCCTCCACCAAACTTCAGACTTCACACTCCAGTGACTTCCTGTCTCTTCCCCCTTATATTCCTCTCTCTGCCCAGCCATATTGCTCCTGTTTCCACCTCCCTGGTGCTGAAATTGATGGTGTGTGACACCAAACACTAAGATTAAAGGTGTGAGACACCAACATATTCTTCTGTTTTTGGATCAATCTTGTGCACCCCAAGGTAGCCTTGAACTCACAGAGATCTATCTGCCTCTGTCTCCTAAGTCTTGAGATTAAAGATGTATGCCACTACTCCCTGACCACTACTGGTTTAGCTTTGCACTCTGATCTTCAGGCAAGCTTTATTTATGAGAATACAAATAAAATATCACTAGAGTAAATAGTTGGCCCTTGGTTTATTACACTACAGAATTAGAGCCTGTAGAAAATTTAGGAGGCATGGCCTTATGGAAGGAAGTTAGGGTTGCTTGTAAGTACATATGCTTAGGGTTGACAAAATTTCTCTAATGCTATGAAGTCTTTCTGCGTTTAAATACCAAACATACTGAAGAGAAAACCAAGTGAACAATTTCATTCACATTTTTCTCAAAATGTAAAACAGAAAAAAACACAGCATTAAAATTTTAACTTTCTAAGGAATTGAAAGGTTTACACCATGAATTATTTAGACTATTCAAAATACTAAATAAAGGAAAACAATATAAGATATTAAAAATATTTTATATTAATGGGTTGGCAGAATTAAACATGGTTGTAGTCTCAAAAGTATTTACAGGGTTAGTACAATCTTAGTAAAATACCAGTATTATTCTTCATAAAAATAGAAAATACAAAAAATAAAATAGAAAATACAATTTTAGAATTCACATGAAATACAAATGACCCTGTATCACCAAAACAATCTCGAGAAAACAGAACAAGGCTGAAGGCATATAGTAGACCTGATTTCAAATTATGTAAACAAGGCATGATACCAAAAAAACCAGCATGGTGCTTACACAAAAACAAACATTCAAACCAACAGAACAGAGGAAACATATATATATATATATATATATATATATATATATATATATAAAATTCAAAACCAAATAAATCAAAGACCTTAATAAATGAAAAATAATCTGCAAGAAAAAGGTCTAGGCAGTGCCTTTCGGAAAAGGACTCCAATCATTCAGGAAATAATGCCAACAGTGAAAAATCGATTTTATGCAAAAAAAGCTTCTGCATAGCAAAATAGAAAATTGAGTTAAGAGACATTTTAAATAATGAGACAAAAATCTTTGCTGCCTCCACATCTGACAGTATTAATTTCTAAAGATATATTAATATCTAAACCTATAAAAGCTACCAAGAAATCAAAGTTTCCAGGTCCTAATGAAATAAGCAATTTTCAAAAGATGAAGTACAAATGGTCAATAAAAATATAAAAAATAGTCCAATATTACCAGTCATCAAAACTATGAAAGATAAAATTACATACAGATTCCTACTCCTTCTACTCGGAATGGCTGTCATAAAAACACCAAATGCTAATGAGACTAATGTTTAGAATTAGCTAATGTTAATGTTTAGAAAAATGAACCCTTATACACTGTTAGTGAGAACTTAAGCCAGTTCAACTACTAGAGAAATCAGGATGTAGGCTTCCCCCAAGGTATCTATCACATGTTTATACCACTATAGCTATGCCATACCTGGGTATTTATCTAAAACTCTATAGCAATATATCACAAGGATACTTGAGCACCAGTTTTTGTTGCAGCATTACTGACAATAATTGAGCTGTGGAAGTAACCTGAGAGTCTATCAACAGAGGAATAGGTTAAGCCGGGCGGTGGTGGTGCACGTCTTTAATCCCAGCACTTGGGAGGCAGAGGCAGGCGGATCTTTGTGAGTTCGAGACCAGCCTGGTCTACAAGAGGTAGTTCCAGTGCAGGCTCCAAAGCCACAAAGAAACCCTGTCTCGAAAAAACAAAAAAAACAAACAAACAAACAAAAAAAAAGAATATATGATGGATCGCTTCCCCTAGGCTCCATATCCCAGCCCAGACTCTCAGCTGCTTTATTTGAGGCCAGGCAGGTCATTGAGAACCCAGGGAAGACATAGACCACAACCTGATAACATGGCTTAAAGCCCACTCAGCAGCCCAGACTGAGCCTCCTCCCCTATGCATTTTCCAGCTTAAGCTTATGACTTCTACTTTACCTGAGGCCAGTATAATTCTAGGGACCCAAAGTAGAACACAGCCCAGAGCCAGCTAATACTCCCTAAAGCTGACCTAAGTACCCACAATGTCCCAGCCCACAACCTCACCAGAAAACTATTGTACTGGAGGCTACACTGTAGTAGGAATCCCAGAGATCAAGCAGGTACCCAGAACCTGAGATGTCACACAGGCACTTTGAAGCACAGAGGCAACACTTGCACTCAAAATCCTAGAGGTCTTGCAGGGTACAAAATCCCCAGTAGAGACATTGTATTGGACCTTAAGGGTTACTAGTCACCAGAACCCCTGGCCACTTAGGCAAGAAGACCAGAAGCCAAGAAAGAAAATACCCATCCAACAAAGACAAACTAAGGAAATAATACTTATGCATGGAGCTAGACCTATAATCATCCCAAACAGAGATGAAGAAATTCTAGTGTAAGAACACAATCAAAAATAGAAAAGGCAATGTGGCACCACCAGATCATACTCATCCTGCAACAGCAAGACCTGAATATTCCAACACAAGTAAAGCACAAGAAAATATCCTTAAAACCAGTTATGAAGTGATAGATGTCCTTAAGAAGGAGTTGGAAAAAAAATTCCCTTAAAGAATTTGAGAAAAAGACAAACAAAAATTTCTGGAATTCTGGAAATAGAAAATCTGGGTAAGTGAACAGGAACAACAGACACAAGCATCACCAACAAAATATGAGAGATGTAAAAGAGAATCTTAGGCACTGAAGACATGATAGAATAAATGAGTTCATCAGTCAAAGAAAATATTAAGTCTAAAAAATTCATAACACAAAATCTGGGACACCATGGAAAGATCAAAACTAAGAATAATAGAAATAGAAGGAGAAAAATCCCAGCTCAAAAACCCAGAAAATATATTCAGCATAATCATAGAAGAAACATTTCCCAACCTAAAGAGAGACAAACCTATAAAGGTACAAGAAGTTTTCTAAACACCAAATAGATTGGACCATTAAAAAGTCCCTTATAACATAATAATCAAAATAATAAACATACAGAACAAAGAGAGAATATTAAAAGCTGCAAAGAAAAAAGGCCAAGTAACATATAAAGGCAAACTTCTTAGAATTACATTTGACTTCTCAGTGGAGACTCTAAATAGAAAGACCTGAAGGATGTCATGCAGGCTCTGTGAGACCATAGATACCAGCTCAAACTACCATTCCCAGCAAAACTTTCAATCACCATAGATGGAGAAAACAAGATATTTCATTATCAAAGCCAAATTTAAACTATATCCATCTACAAATTCAGCCCTACAGAAGGTAGTGGGAGGAAAATTCCCTCCAACGGAGCTTATGTATACCCACTAAAACACAGACAACAAGTAATCTCACACCAAAAGACCCAAATAGGGAAACACACACACTGACACCACAACCACCACACCAATTGCCTCCTCCAGGTTTAATGCGAGGAGATGCCGAGTCTTAGTGCAACTTAATATGCCATGGCAGCCCTATGGAAAGCCAGAAGAAAAAGGAGAAGTAGTGGGTGGCAGGGGGAGAGGAGGATGCAGTTGACTGGGAGAAGAGGCAGAAGGTAAGCAAGGGTGTGTTTGGGCTGGGAAAAAATTAAATAAATAAATAAAAAGAAGACTGTGTGGCTCAGAGAAAAGACAGGCACCTACCTGCCAGTAAGATTGAGCAGGAGATAAAGATCCACAGGCTGCTCCAGTGCACTCAGCCCTGATGAGAAAACAGGAGCCTTCCCCATTCAGGGCCTCAAAGCACTGAGTGAATGGCTCTCTCAAAGTTACCAAATATATAATGGGGTATGGAAGAGTCCATGTCCTTAAGAAAGAAACTGTTCTCAAGAATCAAAAGCAGTGAGGAGTGGACAGAAGTGGATATCCTGCTTGTTGTCAGGGCCATGGTGTTCTCTAAGCCTGAGCTGCAGCCAAGGGCTGTGTCTATGCTCATGGCCCTGCTGCAGCTGAGTTCATGTCTGTCTCTTGTTACCACTGACGGCTGAGTGGATAGGGCTGTGCAAAGTTGCACTCAGCCCTCACTACCTTCTACTTAGGGAGAACTTGTCATTTCCCTTATGGACTGCAAGGGAAAGATGCCCTCCCCCACTTGCCTGTTCCCATCTGTGGCAGGCAGGAGAGCTGACCTAGTCCCTCAGTAGGGAGGGTAAGGTAAGCCCTGTATCTCACCTAGCAGCTGATCCTGCTGATAAAAGCCCAGGAGAGCAAGGCCTGAGAATGTGAGCATGGGCCATCTGGCCCTGCCCATCATCTGTCACATGGTGTGGTGAGCAAAGGTGGAAGAGGTAATCTTGAGGTCATGAGAATTAATGAACTGGCCTAGCATCTCAACAGTTGCAGCACTAGGGAGGAAAGGTCCTTCACCTCCTCTGGGGAGCACAGAATAGCTGACCTTGCTGGAAATGGCCTAGGGGAGTCAACCCTGAGGGTGTGACCATGGGAGAGCTAGCCCTGTCTGTTGTTGCTACAATGGGCAAGGGAGAGATACCTCACCTTACCCCTCACCTCCCACTGCCTGTGGCAGACAGGAGATTTGGGCCCTGGGATGATGAAAGACACTTAAAAGAAAACCCACACTAGCTCAGAATTGAGTATAATAGAGGGTTATTTATTTAGGGGTAGACTCACAGATCACAATCCTCTTCTGGAAATGGAAATAGCAACCAAATCCTGCTGCAGGAAAGGAGGCTAGACACCTGCTTTACATTAGCATATATAGTATAACAGGCCACACCCAAGTGGGCTAACTTATCTAAGTTACCAATGTGGGTGAGTAACTTAAAGGCTACTGGTGGTAGGAATTCCTACAGCACCTCCCCCTTTTGTTTAAATAAGAAAGTTCTAAGCCTAATACAAAGTTATATATAATAAGAGCAAATATCCAGTATAAAAATTAGAATTACAACAGCATAAACAATATCAAGCAAAAACACGTAATAAATGTTTCAATAATTATACTTTCCAAATGAATTTAAGTCTTGTATAATAAAGAACTTGGCCAAGTCATGAGAGGAAAGTAATTACAGCTATCTAGTCTTCAACCCCATTGAAGACCTGAAAAGGAAAATAATATTACTTGAGTAAGCAGGACGTGTAATCAGGCAACTTCCAAAATGTGCAACAAATGACAGAGACAACTGGCTACCTGGACAATCACCCGAAGTCTCATTTGCAATGTTGGAGCAACCAACTTTGGCTAAGGCCTAGAATAACTGACAGACTATTTTCAGAGGCAGGAAAATTTTCAAAACCATCTTACTCTGTCTTGACAAGATTTGACAGTCTTTCTTCTTGTATCCTGCGTGTTCTGTCCAGACAATGTGCATTTTGTCAGTAGCTGAGGTATGGGCAGTTCCTTTCCCAAAGGCCAGTTTTGCCAAGAAGAAAACAAGCTACAAGTGTAGTGTCTTTGGTGCTCAACATTCTCTGGGGAATAGTTTAGTGCTGCCAGGAGCAATTGTGTCTCACTTCAACAGAGTCCTAAGTTATTTAAATGCCATATTCTACAGCTCTTTGAAGTGGTTGAAGATTACCTATCTATGCAGAATACAATCTCAATATATCTAAAGAACATAATTAGTCTAACAATAAGTATAACAAACAAAGATGACTATTGACCCGTGAATCTTAATACCTATATAATTTAAAGACTAAGCTTCATATTAGAATATTAAACAATCTTTAAACAACTATGCAACAAATGAGGACAATGTTCTATCTCAAAATGTTAACAATGTACAAGTATCTTGATCAGAGGTAGAAATGTATATTGCAATATAATAAATGTATCCTAAAATTGTATCAATATTCAAAATGTTTTAAGCAGAGGTAGAAGCATGTATGCATGCACACAATATAACAAAATAACTTTGAATAGATATACAAATATTGTAGATAAAAATAGAAACATATTCAATATAATTTGAGTTTGTATCAACATATAAGAATCTATACCAATGTAAATTGCCCATAAATAATAGCTTAGAAGTATTCACTTCATTACTCACTATTATTATTAGTATGAGTAAGCTCATACTAATATTATCCCATCCACTTTCCCCTCTCTCTCTTTTTTTCCAAAGTGATCCCTGATCCTACATAATTTTTCTTCAACCCCCAACTCTATACCAATTAATCAACCCCTAAATGATTCGCCTAACCTTGAAGACTAACTTTGTTGGGAGAGGAGACATCATCTTCTAAAATTACTTCCAGCTGTCATGGGGGTAATGTTCTTTCTATGGGATTCTGTGAAAGTAAAATAATGATTAAGTTCCAAGATTACTGTCTGGTATAATTGCAAATAGTCTCTGAGTATTTGGTAGGGTTTTTCTGAGGTACCTATTTTGAATTCTGGTCATAATGTTGTAAAAAAAGTACACCATTTTCGCTAACCAAGTTAAAACCATCTTTAGCAGGTCTTATAATAGTGCTATCAGCATTATGACATCATATCAACCAGGTGGAACTGTTGTTGTGGGGTCCCACTTTCTTCCTGGAAACTTCAAAGATTACTGCCATTTATATGTACTTTTAGGTTTGGTCTTTGATCATTTATAGAAATCTGCCAAAATATATGTTTCTTATTTCCTATTGGAATTTTATCCTCCATGTTTATTGCATCATCTAGCACAGTATGGTCTTTTACAAAAGGCTATAGACTTCTTAATTTTCCTGGTGAGACATGTCCTCCACAATGACTGGGAATGACTGGACCACTTTTGACTTGGGGCCTACAAGGAGTTTCCCAATGGTATCAAGTTGTCTTGTCTGTCTTTTGTTAATCTGGATTTCATTTGGTTCAATGTTAGCCTTTGCCACAACTTCTACCTATACCTGAAGACTGAGACTTCCTATTCTTGCCATTTCCAGAGGAGATATTTTTTCCTAGGAATTCCTTGTCTACAATCCCTTCTCAGATGTCCTGTTCTAACACAATTAAAACATTTGGCATTTTGATATCTCCTAATCCTTTGTAAATTGCTCCTCCTACCCAAGATTCAGTATTATAGTCAAATGTCTCAGTGTTTATTGTATTCAGGGTCCATTCATCCATTGGTGCTGAGCTAACCTGAAAGGCCCAAGTATCTATTTGCATTCTAAGTTGGCATTTTCAAAAACAAGAGATTCAGTAAGTGCTCTTCTAGCATCTGGGTCTGTTACTCCTATTTGTTCAGCCTTAGTTAATCTTTGTAAAAAGTCACTTAAGGGTTCCCTCTGGCCCTGTTTAATCCTGGTATATGATTAAATTCATTTTCCTAGTTTTTGAATCCTGTTCCAAGCATTTAAGACTTCTTTTTGTCATAGGGAAAAGATTTGTTCATCATAAAGAGTTTGAGTCTGTAAGTCAGCATGAGTGCCTTTCACCAAGAATTTGAACTTGGGAAGTCTCAAGTCCTTTTGCTTTTCTTGTTGTTCTAAACTTTTAGCCTCTTCTCTGAAATAGCATTTAAACATCAGTTGAGGCCCATCATCCAGGACTCCTGAAACTAACTGAAGATAGTCATGTGACATTGCTTTAATGTTAGAAGCCCATGTCTTTGCCATCTTCCTAACAAATGTGGAATGTAAGCCATAAATTTTGACAGCTTGCTTAATTTCTTTTAGATCATTCTCCATAGGGATCCATCTACCTTCTTTGGATCCTTTTGGGCCTTTAGAACCTGATGCTTTGTCATAGGAGATTACAAGGTAGGAAGCTAAAACCCTGGGTAATTCACCTCTGACAGTTACTGGCAATGCTGTAACCTGTCCTTGTACATCATTTCCCTGCTCATCAGCTTCAATAATTTCCTCAATCATTTAAAATCTTTTTACTATTGTCTTTTGTAAAGACTGAATCTCCTGGCCTGTATATATTTCCAGTGATTTTACTGAGGCATCTAGCCTCTGGTCCTTATTTTGCACATGTGATTCTAAGATCTAAAGTTTTTCCTTTCAAGATAACACCTTATTCTTTGACCTTATTTGGATAGTGTGCAGTTGCCATCCTGGAGAGATATTCTATCTGTTAACCTATCATAATTTTTTAACAAATTTTGATTGTCATATTCAACAGTATGAATTATTTCATATAATTTCTCACTATCCCTTGACATTGATTCAATTTTGTTTGTCAAATTAATGTTACCCTTTTCAATATTACTATTTTTTTCAGGTAACTTTTGATTTTCAATGGTATTAATCCTGTCAGCTAGCTGTTCACTATTAGTCTGTAAAGACTGTAATATTTCTAAAAGTGCCTCATTTTTGGCTCTGTTATCAAACCATCTCCTTAAGGATATAATATGAAGAAAAAAACTGAGTCTCTATATGCAATAAATGGATATATGACCATAATCATATAAGCCTTGCAGAATATAATCCATAATATTAGCCAAAAAGTTACTAAAAGTTTTAATGGTAATGTGGTCTGAAATATATAACTTTCAAGTTTATTTATTAATTACCTGTTATGAAATCTGGTAAATTGGTGTACTAATGTTTATTGTCCAGCAGGTGTCATGGTGCAGAGCTGTGACTAGAGGCCCAACCTGGTGCCACAAGGAGTCCTGAGCAGCTTTGTCTCCCCACCTTGGTGCTGGTTAAATATGAGAAATATGTTTTGCTTGACAAATTAAAAGCAATTAAATCAATTTTGTACATGGAGCAAGAAGCCCAGAACTCAGGAGCTGGGAGTACAAACCGGAAGCTGTGGCAGGGAATGTGGCAGAGGCATGCACATGCTTGGGAAATTTCCAATTTGCCCCATGCAGTTAGCTCCGCTGTTGCAGGGATTTTACAACAACAACAAAAACCCACTTAGGAGGTAAAAGCAAGTGAAGAGTGTGGGGTTGGGACTCTTTCTGGGCTGTGGATTGTTTAAGCCTTTAAGCTGATCCTGCGAGATGATGAAGGATGCTGAAAAGAAATCTCACACTAGCTCAGAATTGAATATAATAGAGGGTTATTTATTTAGGGGTAGACTCACATATCACAATCCTCTGCTGGAATGGGGAACAGAAACTAAATCTCACATCCAGTAAAGAGGCCAGACATATGCTTTACATCAGCATAAATGGTATAAGAGGCCATGGTAACTTAAAGGTTACTGATGGTAGGAATTCCTACAGCACTGGGACATGAGAGTGTAAAAGCAGGTCCTGTCCCTCACCAGTTGCAGCACTCTGAAGAGCAGGCCCTGCACCTTACCGGGGCACCATAGCAGTGCTGACCCTACTGGCAGGGGAGTGGGTGAGTCTGTCCTATTTGTTTGTGAGAGAAGGAAAACTGACCGTGTACCTTCTTTTGCCATGCCCCCTACAGCAGGCAAGAGAACTGATCCTGCCTCTCACCAGATACAATACTCAGAGAGTGAGTCCTGCACCTCACATGGCCATATAGGAGAGCTGATCCTTTTGTGGTGGCACAGGGAGAATGAGAGCTTGAGAGATCTGCCATCACACCTCATCAACCATATGGTGGCATGGGCATGTGAGAAGCCACCCTTTTCCCCAATGTCCCTCCAGGCCTGTGGCAGGTGGGAGAGCTGTCCCTGAAATCATGAGGGCAAGAACTGGCCCTGTTGTTCACCAGCTGCACTAGCTGGGAAAGTGATCCCAATACCTTGTCTGGGCATCACAGTAGAGCTGTCTCTAGTGGTGTTTGTCTGGGCAAGCTGGCCCCAAGGTCATGAAAGCATTTGATTTGGGCCCACCCCTTGCTGCTTACTACATAGGGTGAGCTAACTGGGACAGTGCTGGAGACCTCACCCTGCTGTTGAAGATGAGGGAGAGCTCAAGGCCTGACCATCCCAGCAACCATTCAGTCCCAGAACTAGGATTATGAGTTGATATATCCCAGTATCAATCCCATCTATGAACTGCTGGAGCACATGAAACCCAAAGTTGAAGGATTTCCATGACACAGGACAATTACAGGATTTCTGAAATGAGCCCAAGTGAGGGCCCAGTATCAATGGTGTGGCAAAAATCAGAGGCCTTGAACCAGATCAATGACTCATTGCAATGAACATTTGTGAGTAATGATGTATAAACAACAAGGTATTCTGTGTGTTTCACTGTCACACTGCAGCTTTCATGACGTGTTTTTTCTTTTCTTTTTCTTTTTTCATTTCTTTTAAATTATATTTTTCCCCTGGGGTTATTGTTGCAAGTGTAGAGGGTAAATGGGAAGGGACAGGGAGATTAGTAGGATTGAGATGCATGATGTGAAATTCACAAAGAATCAATAAAATGTTCAATTGGAAAAAATGTATATGAAAAATTGCAATCTATATACTGACAATGAAATTTCTTTTAGTCACAAAGGAAAATGAAGTCATGACATTGGTTAATTAGGTCAGTTTCAGGAGAATAATTATTGCATACATTTTCTTCTTTGTGAACCCTAGATTTTATATAAATAGATAAATTTGTGCATGTACATATGATGTGAAACTAGAAACAAAATTGTCCAGGAAAATAAGGTAAGTAACCTGGGAATAGGTATGGTAGGGGAGATAGGAGAGAAGAGAAATAAAGGAAATGTGGATATGCTCACAGTACATTACATATTGATATGAAAACATTTTTATGAAACTCAGTAAATAGACAATGAATATAGGCCAATTAAAAATATTAAAAAAGAAAATTTAAAAAATAATCCATGCTACACCCAAGCTTGTTCCTAAGTAACACTCCCCTTTGGCAGGGTCCTGGATTCCTGCGGGAATTGGCCCGCTTCAGGGCTGTGGCCTTGGATGAGAGTGGGTGGTATAAACCTGCAGGGCTCCAGCAGAGAAGCCAACCCTTTTGATGGCGGCTGGTCCTGGGTGAGTCTCACTGTTTCTGACCCATCTGACTGGAGTGACCATTATAGACTACTACTTGATCCAACTGGACAGGAAGAGATGGGCAGGCGCCAGTCCAAGAGTTCCTCTAACAACCTGAAAAGCAACATAAAAACACCAGAATCCAGCAATTATGCAACAAGAAGACCTGAGTAACCCAATCCAGAAGAAGTAGAAGAAATTGACTTTAAACATAACTTTATGAAAGTGATAGAGACCATTAAATAAAAGGTGAAAAACTCCTTAAAGAAAGAGATGAGAAAACTAACAAAAAGTTAGAAGAAATGAATAAATACATCAAAGATACCCT
>JAQHUG010000131.1:5639211-5652081 GCA_028555095.1 Dicrostonyx torquatus
AAAAAAATCTAAAAATAAAAAATCAAAAAGGCTAGTAACAAAAAATAAATAAAAAGAAATTGTACTAGAGAAAAATGGAGAATCACGCGATTCTTTGGGCAGGGTAGCCTAATGTTGGGAATACTTCTAAAGTACCCTCCAGAGAATTAATTAACGTCCAGATCAGTGGGTAAGAGAGCTGTTAACAAAGTAGGAATAAAAATATCTTTGAGGTGGGGGTAAGGTGAGGCAAGAGCTTGAGGTGTATGAATGAGGTAAGGTGGGTCTCCACCACAAGAAAGAATGTGTTCTGAGTATTATCCACTGGTGCTTTAAATGTTTTTCGTTCTACCAACCCCTCCTAAATCTACTCCATCTGTGAACTAAGAACTGAGATCATTAAGGTAAGTGTGAAAATATCAACGTGTTCAGGAAGATGTGAGGTTTCAGTATGAAATTAAACTTCACCTACTCCTACTAAATAAAGAGACAAATAGATTTCATTACTGCTGGCTTTGAAATGTTACAGTCAGCTAATAACTATCATATCTGAATCTCAGAATGAACATTTAAGATAACACACAGCAAAACAAATGCATTACCTTGACTTTACCTCTCAATTTTTGTTGTCTATGAGAGTGAAAGGCAAAGCTAATTTTCATTACTGGCTTTAATTTTCTCTCTAGTTTTTTGGCTAGTTTGAGGTCCCAAGGCATTCTTCTGACTTTGACAGAAGTTTGAGACTTGCTTATGCAACCATCACCGCTTTGAAGCTATGAGTTGTCTCATTGACAATCTGCCTCCTCTCCTGTTTCCACAATTCCTTGCCGGCTCTCACAGCAGAATATGCTATTTTATAACACAGAACAAAGAAATTCTCTTACTGCTTAGAGTTAAAAACTTTCTCATTACTATATGATGAAAAATTTAAAATTTTTCCAAATTTAACAATTATTTTGTATTGTATATATGGGTACACTTTCTTACTCACTTCATTAGTTAGTAGAGAGGGCAATTCTGGTTTGTGCTTTAGCAAATATTGCTACACAAATATGAACATGCTGATGCCTCTTGAAGCAATGCCAATCATATTTTATACTATTTTTTATAAAAGAAATCATCATACTATCCCTTTTTTGAAATTCTCAAAAAGTATTTTTACTTTTTAATCTTTATTTTTAATGAAAATAGATTCTTCTCTCATTTAATACACCCCAACACAGCTCTCTCTCCCTCCACTCTTCCCAGATTCTTACCTTTCCTCTCTAATTTGCTTCTAGAATGTATTCACGGTGTCCATTTTCCTAAGTCTTTTTATGTGTATCCTAGGAATTGAATACAGGGCTTTGTGAACCTGAAGCATATCCTCCACCTGACCATAGTTTTCTTTAATCTGAAAACATTTTTAAATGAAATTATAATTTAATTCCAATGTTTCTTCTTCCATTTTTCACCCTCTAAACCTTCTCATATATCACTGCTTGCTTTCCTTCAAATTCATGACCTCTATTTTCTTATTTAAATTTTCACTGTTATTGCAGTTATATATTCAGACAGTATTTTCAAGTAGCTCTTATTAGCTAGTGTCTCATTATTGTTATTTAATATCTGCATTTCTTTGGTGAATAGAAATACTGAATATTTTTCTTTTCAAAAAATTTTGGAATGTGTTCTATCCTTTTACAAAGTGCCTAGACTTTTGTCTGAGTCTAATTGGATAACTCATATGTTGTCATTGAGTGTGTTTCCTTGCCTAATTGTGTAATCTATATTCTGAGCCATATTTAGGAGACCCAGCCATACAAAGGCAGTATTTATTGTGTCCTGTAATAGTAGCAAATCCATAAAGTCCAATAAACTAGACCAAATAAATCTTTGGCAGTAAGAATTAAAATGCCATACATATTTAATGTGATTTTAAAAACTAGTTTCAAAGAAAGTTCAGATAACTTTTGTTTCTTATGGCTATCTATTAATTAAGAATTGTCAAAATAAAGAAAATTATAAAGAATTTATGAATTTATCTCTCTTTTATCAAAATCTTTATTTTTTACTGTGAATTCTATAAGCATTAGGAGATATAAAAGTTAGATCTTATATTACAAGAGGTTCTTCAAGATGATTCTTGGCGTAAAAGGGCATGTTCTAAACTTGACTTTTTTCAGTATTAATAGAATTCTTAGGTAAATACACGTCTTCTTGTCTGATGCCTATGTTTCCTGGCATCAGTTCCCGGTAGTTCATGCCTTGGTATGCACTCTTGGCCAATGATACTGTGACATTTATTCAGTAATCAAATATGAACTAGTCCTCAGTCATGATCTTAAGAGGATAAGCTTTTCTCTGTTTCACTTTCCATTCTGTTTTCTGATCTATATATAAATGTTGAGCTGGTTCATAGAATGAGGAAAAAAACTAAGAAATATAGCAGTACTATAGAAAAAGACAATATCCCTTAGTAAGTCGATTTTCTAATATTTAACTAAGAAAACAGAGATGCAGGAGGTAGAAGTTCCAGGCAGAGTGCTTGCCTAGAATTCTTTAAGGTTCTGAATTTGAGAAGATATGGGGCATTATTGCATTTAAAGAGTGTCATATCTGGTGTCATGTGAAGTATTTCCTAACTAAAAGAAATCTGGTCTCTGAAAATTATGTCTTCATACAGCACCTCTGCAAGAATCCAAAAATGAAATACTCAATATTCAAGCTAGTCGAAGGTAAATTCAAAGAAACATATGCCTGTTTCAAAGCAGGAATGCTCTTACATGGTATTTTGTAATTGTTTTTGAGAGCTTGTACACAAGATTTCAGGCTATTAACACTGTGTTAATACATATATGACTCTTTAATGTCAGGGTCATGTGTTTGAGCCCCATGCTGGGTAACAATTCGTAGGCAGAGACTGCTTGCTTGTTCCTGGCTGCCCAGACTCAAAATATTCACATAGAAGCTATATTAATTAGAACATTGCTTGGCCTATTAGCTAGGGCTTTTTATTAAGTAACTCTTACATCTTAAATTAACACATTTTTATTATTTTATATTTTACCGTGAGGCTCATGGTTTACCTGTAAGGTTCTGGCGGGAGAGCATCTTTCTCCTCTTTTGGCTACATGGTGTCTTCTGACTCCACCTTCTTTTCTTCTCTATCTCCGTTTGGAATTCTGATTTTGTTCTATTCTCTGCTGCCATTGGCCGAAAGCACCTTCCTTATTAATCAATGGTAATAAACCACATTCACACTAAAGAGAGGAAACCACATCACATGTAGTATTAATAGCATGTAAAACATAGTGTTGAAAGCATATATTCCTGAATGTTACTTGTGATTTCTATTTACTGATGCTTTTGCCAAATCCTGCGAAGAAAAAATGAACCAGAATTATTGCTAACAAAATTCAAAGCTGGGAAATATGCAATTGTATCTTTCATATAGGTGGTACGCAGCATCAGCATCTTACTCCTAATCCATGTAACAATATTTAGGTAACCAAAGGGATAGAATGAAGAAAAACACATGTCTGTCATTTCATTTTGTGACAAACTACACCCTCATGATCCTTTACCGTAGGTCTCAACCTTCCTGATTTAGTTCCTTATGTTGTGGTTAACCCCAACCATAAAATTGTTTCATTGCTAATTTATAACTGTAATTTTTCTACTGTTATGATTGTAATGTAAAATCTGATATGTAGGATATATGGTGTGTGACCCTCTGTATGGGTCTCACCCACAATTTGAGAACCACTGCTCCTTTAGCAAGAGGTCATTTTACTATTTGGCAATGGTATTTTTACTACTTTTTGTTCATATATTTAAAATTAAGAGATATATCTTTCTTCTCTCACTCCTTTATTACATCTTTTAAAACAAGAAACTTACTGTCATGAGTCACATTGGTACATGCGGACAAGAACGTGCAATGGAACCTGAAGATACAAGCTGAAACTGATTGGACTTGCTGGCTGCAGTACAAGCTCAAGCAACCATCATGTCTCCAAAGGGAAATAAGCCACTTTAATTCACTCTAATTCAACAATGTACCACAAAGTACTGGTGTGCAACAAATGCATTTCCACAAACAGTAATGTGCCAACTTGATAATTTTCTTCCCCTTAGGGCAGCTAGGTAGAGCCTGAAGGCACCGGAATACTGGGTAGTCCCAAACCTCTAAAACGCTTTAATCGTGGTGGTAATGGTAGTTGTTAACCTTTTACTAAGTGGTTGTGGTTTTAGAAACATCGATATTCTTTCCTAATTCTTAGAGTCCTGTTTTTAGGAACTAATTTGGGCTGCATTTAACAGCAGGAAATGTGACTCAGCAATCAGGCTACACGAGCTGCGGCAGTGAGCCTGGTCTGTGACACAGATGTCAGCGTCCGTCTGTGTTGTTGTGGTAAAACACCCTGACCAGAACCGACTTCGGAGAGGAAGAGTTTATTTCACTTTACAGATTACTTTCCATCAACAATGGAAGTCAGTCAGGGCGGAGCATGGAAGCAGGAACTTAAAGCATAAACTCTGGAGGAAAGCTGCTTGCTGTTTCAATACCAGATCCATATTAGCTAGAGTTTGAATACAGCCCAGACTCAACTGTTGAGGCAATGCTGTGCACACTGTGCCAAACCTTCTTCTACCACCTAACATTAAAACAGGACTATGCCAGCATGTCCATAGGTTTATCTGATCGGAGAATCTCCAAACTGAGCCCACCTTCTCCAGCGGTTTTTCTATGTGTCATGTTGATAGTTGAATCTAAGTAGGACACAGTCTTCCTTCCTACAGTGAAAAACTATGATGTTTCATGCCAATGACCTCAGCTTGAAGGATAAAAAGGATTCTGGCAGCTCCTGACAACATCACTACACTCCTTCCTCGATCCCTTTTTGATATTGGGAAATTCCAGAAATGGCTTTTCTTAGTGAAAAACAAGAAGGCATCAGTAATCTAAGTACACTCTGGAAACTGAATGGGATTCATTGTGTGTATTCTCAGCTTAGCTTCTAGTTAAAACAATAGACCCTGTATAGGAAACGTGTCTAAGTCTGCAGTTATTATTTGTTGTCTATTCTTGGACATGAATATCTGCCTTAATACTTTGAGCCCACATTTCCACTATTCTTCAAAACAATTCTGTAGTTATTTAGTTTTAAAAAACAGAGGAACAAATTAATTTTGGATAAGAAATCCATTGAAAATATTTGCTGTTGTTTTAAAATACTAGAATTTTTCTAGAGGTCTTTTAAATTTATATAAGAAAAGAAATTCAAAACTGATTTAATGATGTATACACATGCATGCATGCACACAGACACACACACACACACATACACACACACTCACATATAATGGCCAGGCCAACAGGAATATGGCCTATCATGCACCCTTCACCCATTTATTATCTTCTAGAGGAGGAGAAAGGTGTTACTTAACCACACTAGTGTGCTCAATGACAAGTAGTTTCCTTTGTAGTTTAAAGGTAATACCGTTGAAGGCAACTTTATCTTTCTTTGAAGCCCTTATTACCATGAGAAAAAAAGTGATATTTTTCTCCAACTTGACAAAGTGGAACGTAGAATATGAAAGCTACCTTGTGGCACATTAAGTTATATTACAGATAATAGAACCAGAAAGCTACTTTCAAAATTGTCTGTCTGCCCTGACCAGTGCTGCATCTATCTTCTCTTTGAAAAGAGTCTTCATTGTAGCCC
Organism: Dicrostonyx torquatus; assembly: GCA_028555095.1. Taxonomy (NCBI): domain Eukaryota; kingdom Metazoa; phylum Chordata; class Mammalia; order Rodentia; family Cricetidae; genus Dicrostonyx; species Dicrostonyx torquatus. Next base: position 5,644,902 of record JAQHUG010000131.1, read on the forward strand.
TGGCTGTAAGGTTTTGGTCTCAGAGAAATAAAAAATAGCTAGCAATTTACCCATGGCCAATCACCTTGATCAGAAAAGAAAATAAGATGGAGTAATTTGATATGTGCTACTAATAATACGGAAGAAAGGATGAAAATGCAGCAACCTCTTTAAGGTTTGCATCTCTTCCGGAAACATGAAAATTGTTCAAGAAAAACTCCTGAGTTGCATCCATGTATTTTCTCCCTCACTTCTCTCTCCAGCCGCTGAGAAAATGCAGTTCACATCTCTGTTTCCCTCTCCATTGCCAGTGTCCTACCCAAATCCCCTTCTTCTTTCTGCTGAATGGGAAAACTTGCCAAGGGTTTAAATAGTTGCTAGTTTCTCCTTTTATCAATTTATCACACATTTTCCTCAAAATAATGTAATTATTCCATCTCACCTATTTGTTGAAATAGTTCAATGTCTGCTATTGTACTCAGAGCAATCTCCAGTCTAGACTCAGACTGTCTGCAACACACACATGGTTTGGAGCCTGTCTGTCTGGATATTGCACTATTTCCCACAATCCCACTGCGTGCTTGTCTGTCCTGAATTTGACTTTCTGTGTTTTCATACCAGGGACCTTTCTCAAGCATTGTTGTTTTTTTTTTCACCAAGTCCCAAGTCATTCTTTTCAGTTTTCAGTAGCTGGTATTTTTTTTTTTAGAGGTTTTCCCTTTGTGACTTGTCCACCGCACCTTCCCATATAAATTTTCCTGCTTGGCAGCACCTGCTGTTATTATTTCATTCTTATGTTCACTGTCCCTCAGCCGGTTTTCATCACTTTAACCCCCAGGACAGACTTTCCTGATTTTCATGGCATTTTGCTTTCCAAGGAATATGTTACTGTAAATGATTTCTGGATTACGGGAGCTGGAGGCATGGTTCAGTGCTTAAGAGCACTGGTTGCTCTTGTAGAGGACCTGAGTTTGGGTGCCAGCTCTTTAGTAACTGAACTCCCAACTACTTATCACTCCAGTTGTAGGTCATCTGATACTCTCTCTTGGATTCCATTGCCACCTATGTGCATGTGGCAGTGCACATACACGGGGGCCTGAGCATGTTCATATAAAATGAAACGTGAAATTGGTGGAACTGGAGCGATGGCTCTGCAGTTCAGAACATAGACTGCTCTTTTAAGGAACCAGAGTTGATTCCAATCATTCACATTACACAGCTCACAACTAACTCCCTCTACTACATATGAAGGCAACACCACTGTTTTCTTTGGTTCCTGCAGTTGTGTTCCAGAATTATTCTCTCTCTCTGTCTCTCTCTGTCTCTCTCTGTCTCTCTCTCTCTCTCTCACACACACACTTGAATATAATAAATTTTAAAAAATAGAAAAAATATTGAATTAATTAAGGTAGAGACAAATAGTACATTTGGAATGAAGTACATTTACACACTGAGTAAAAGGAGTTGACTATGTGAAACTTAGTATTCTTTGTCTAGTAACTTGCCTGGGTTCAGAATGGCCTTGGAAATGGTATCGTAGGGAGCTTCAAAAGGGACCCACTAAGGGATAACAATGCATTTGACTGTGACTGTCAGCCAGTGAGTCATGAGTTGAGGTTCAAACTGGGCAGAGGGAGAGACAGGAGAAGACACCTGAGTGTCAGCCTCCACTCTCTTATTTCTCAGCCTACTAAGATCTGTGGTAAGAACTGCCAAGTTCTTCCTTGCTTTCCTCCTATGACCTACTGAGCCTTCTGAAACTATGAATCAAAAGAAATCATTCCTCTCTCAAGTTATTTTCATGTTGTATCTTTGTATCATTGACAAAAACTAATAAACAGAGATGTATAGATAATGAAATTGAAAGCTATACCCTACACAATTTACCTAATCATATATGAATACTAGCATTCATACTCTGTACTTACACACACACACACACACACACACAAAGAACTAAAAATAAGACCATCCAAATGAATTAAAAATTAAAAATTAAGCAGTTTTTGTATGCTAATTTGAAAGCAAATAATAGTAAAATTAAATTTAAAATGCTAACATTGTATAGAAGCATGTGAAGAAAATGGAAGTAACATTTAAGAATTCACTATATAACTTTGAATGTTTTCATCCCTGTAATCTTTTATCCTATGACAAATTTTTTGAAACGATGTGTGGAAATCTGTTTTAAACATGAAATGTGTAGACATCAACCAGGAAGAAAGAATTGAACATCCAGTGTCCTAAAAAGCAATTCTGCCAAAGACACTGCAACAGAATCCTTGTATTTCAGAAAGGAAAATGCAATTGAGACTCTTTCTTGCTTTCTTACTTACTTCTTTCCTCTCTCTGTTCCTCCCTTCCTCCCTCCCCCTCTCTTTCTTTCTTCTTTCTTTTTTTTTAAGCAAAGAGAAGACTGCAGGACGGAGAAGGCAATTCATGGAATAACACAACTAACAGTCGTTTCTAGTTTTGGTTTACACATTGAAAAGAGAAGTCTGGTGTTTTCATTCAAAGGAGTTAAATTACTGACAATGAATTTCTATAGAGTAATCTGTCACATCTACTTAGCCAATTTAAGAAGGGTGTTCTATGATAACTTTCAAAATTCCTAAAGTAATGCCTATTCACTTATTATTATTTCCACACGTATCTATCACCAATATGTGAAGGTTAACTTTTATCACATGGTATTTCTGACTAAAAATCCTCAACAAACAATGATCAGTAGATTTTCACACCCCATACCAAGACTAGACTTTATGTCTCAGTTATGGTAACAATTAGCATATTGTGGAGCAGTGTTAAGATTACCATGTCTCTGTCCTACCAAAAGAAATAACATACATAAATTTGTGTTGGGGTGAGGAATGTGGGGCTTGGGGAATTGCTGTTGTTGTTTTTCCTTCTGCATAGCTGGGGACATTAGCTGTTACTTTGTATATGAGACTGAGCTGCCAATTACCCAGTCACAAATGACCCCAGCATCACTGCTGGTGCTGGTTTCTTGTTTGTTTAATGGAGGCTAAACTACTAAGACGTTTGCTACTTCTTCCCTCTAGAAACTTTATTACATATTAGCCTCAAGTTTGTTTGATTTATAATAATCTTCTTAATAGAGAATTGATCAAATATTTGTCATGTCTTTATGGGAAGATATTTCCTCTGGTTGAGATAACTTGTTGTAAGTCACTGGAGAACTGTACACAGTCAATACAGCCCTACAGATAACAGTAAATAACATCCACAATTTGTTTGTTTTGACTGTAACATTTCACTATTAGTCTCCACATGCTAAAACTAACCCAAAATATCCATTTCATTTAATAAACAAAAATATACCAAATTGAAAACCTTTTTTCTGAAAGGTTTTTTTTTTCATAATGATAAAGTGTAATGAGTATTTGTCATTAAATAAAATACACTTCTAGTCTTGGGGATATTTACACCATGTTATTGTTAAATTCTTTCTCAGATCTCTGTCTCCATAATTTACTATGGCATATATCCAAACAGAGAAAACTTTCTGTAACCGTATAGTTTTCAGTCAAAGTGTTGCATTAAGACAAAACAAGAACGGTTCCCTGTGCTATGAGTATTAAATATTACAGGAAGTGAGTGGAATGTGTTAGAGAAAAGAGAAGATGGAGCTGCCAGCAGAACTGTCAGTTCACAGCATTAATTCTAAATGGTACTGAACATGTGCCAGTGTCCCTCGAACAAAGTTTTTCCTGTAGAATCAGAGAAAAAGAGCAGGTGGCTGGCAAAGAGCAAAGGCGCCTAGGCACTCACAAAGCTTCTGCTTGCTCCTAGATCTGAGTGCACAAAGCTGACTTTAATTGACACGGAAAGCATCTAAGGGTGGCTTGGAGTTATCATTAACATGCACATGGAACCAAAGCACTCCAACAATGTCTGTAATCTCTCTACCTTTATAAACCAATTCAAAATCTAGTCTGTTTAAAAACATATAAAAGGAGAGTCATTTCCTATTTTTCCTTTCAATTTACTGTTTTTGGACTAGATACCTGAGAAAATTAATGAGGCTTCAACAATTCATTGGTCATAGTTACACTACAGGGAAAACATACTAAGAAAGAGACTATTAAGTCTCAGCCATATTCATTCAGGACATTTCCCCTTTCAGCTGAGATTTACATTGAAAGCCAATTTAGTAATCTAAGTAGGGATGATCATAAAACATCCACTGAGCACATTGTCATAGCATCAATTTTTCTTTTCTTATCTATCCAGCAAATTTATGAATTATCACTGCTGATGTGTCATCATATTGAAGAGGCTTAGTTTCAAGCAGTTCCAATATGAACAATTTAAATGCACCAAAGTGCTATAGTAGGAACATCAATAAATTTCCCAGAAGCCACAACTGTGTAAGTGTTCAGCTGACATAGATATTAGATATTTTCTGGATCCACAGATGCCAGGTGATGACTTTGCTTCATAATTCGTAACCTGATCCAAGATTTATTACAATGGTTGGAACAAAGCTACTCTATAGAGAAGGACCTCTTGGTGTAAAATCCCATATTCAAAAACAAGCACATAGATTTCTCCAACTTTATATTTGTCTTTTTCTAGAGATCCTGACAAAACTACGCCTTGGGCATAAGTGCTATGAAGGACAGCTTAGTATTCAGAGATGTCTATGAGAGTTGAAGGTATATAGAGACTTTACTATTAACAATTAATTTAAAAAGCAGAAAATATTTGAGAGTTTGCTTCTGGCAAGAATAGTCATCTTTTCTGGCTGAGCTAGAAAATGACATTTCTTTCCTCCATCCAAGATGACTATGTAAATGTAATTTTCCTCTTTCTTTACAAATCTCTGAAAAGTTATTGATGTAATACAGGCTTGTCATTTTGGCATGATGCCATCATCTCCTCATTGTCTTGGAGAAAAATAACCTAGACTCAGTAGGGATGACAATAGGGGAATCTGAATAACACAGAGGTAGTTCAATGGTGATGTAATGTAGCTATAAATCCTCCATTATGAAAGGAGGGAGGATAGGGCCATAGGATCCTTATATAGACCTCCATCTATTACCCTTTTACATCTTTTACCCTATTCTGCACTCCTAGTTCATATGCTCTTTTCAAATGTTAAGAATGTAGGTATTGGACAGTTAGTGAGAAATGGAATTTCATAATTCAAGAGGTCATCATCCACGATGGGATAGAACTTTACAATGATGTAATAACTGTCTTGTATCATGTTCAGTCCTGTAATTATCCCCATATCCATGCTCTGTCAATTCAGGAGATTCAATGGTTCTCAGAATTGAATTTTTATGAAATATTTACATTTGTTTGGCATTATGCCCTACATAAAATGAATATACCCCTGTTTACATCTTCTTAAGAAAAGTTAACATGTTTATCAATTAAAAATATCTTACTGGAGTCCAGAGAGATTGCTCAGTTGGAATGATATGTGCTCCACAAGCATAATAACTTAGTTTGGAACCTCAGCATTGACATTAAAAGCAGATATCAAAAACCAGGTTCAAGAGCAAAGATCTATAATTAGCTACAGGTGACTGAGATAGGCAGATGTCTGTGGCTCTCTGGCTAGTCAGACTGATGAGATCCAGAAACAGCAATAAAGTCTGTCTTAAAAGAGAAGGCAGAAGATGATGAGACATGCTGTGGAATAATCTTTCTGTACTCTTTGAACGTGTTTTATTCTGATTGATTTAATAAAGAAGCTTACTGGCCAATAATTGAACAGGATAAGTTTAGGTGAGAAAGCTAAGCTGAAAATGCTGGGAGGAAGAAGAGTGGATTCTAGAGTTACAAGCAGAAACAGAGAGAAGCAAGATGGGCTTGCCACACTGAGAAAAGGCATTAAGCTATGTGGAAAAGTGTAGCTAAGAAGTATAGCTCAGATCTAATATAAGAATTGGCTAATAACAAGCCTGAGCTATTGGTAGACCATTTAAAATTGACATTAAGAACCTGTGTTGTTTTTTTTTTTTTTTTGAGAACTGGTAGGTAGGAGACATACCTGTGCATATAGAGACAGGTCAGCAGGCAAAAGTTCTTCTTGCCTTTCAAGCCGAACTACCCATGTACAATTCTACAGTAGAAGAAAAAAATTCCCAAAAGTTAGCCAAAGAAACACACACACACACACACACACACACACAAACACTGGGACACACATACAAATGTACACACATAATACTCACACAGGAAGACACAATTACCACACATTCATCTACACATTTTTTTTTTCATCTAGACCCAGTCCTGACCTTTCTCTACTACAGCTTTTGTAACCTCTCACCTTGTTTCTACAATGCGTCTCAATGCCAAGATGCTTCTCAAACCCTTTACACAGGTTGATCACTGTAAAGGAATTTGCCAAAAAGATCAGTAGAGCAATGTTTTAGTGTGTATTTATTCATAAGCTTTGCATTTGCAAGATACATTAAAAAGTTTCTTCTTTGCATAAATTTCCCTGGGAAAGGAAACTAGAAGAGATCTCCTAGGTAGACTGTGGGCAGCAGGGATAGGAACAAGAAGCTTATGGGTGGGGGTGAATGGCCAGGAGTAATAAAGGATGGGAGAGTATTTTGGTGTAAGGTAGAAATGTGGTGCAAGGGATACTCCCATATATCTATAATGACAACCTCAGCTAAGACTCATAGCAAGATTTGATAGGTAGCCTATACTGGCCATTTCCTGTAATTGCTAAATATCCTTATTACTATCAGAGAGCCTTCATCTGAAGACTGATGGAAACAGATGCAGAGATCCAAAACCAAGCTCTTGGCCAAGCTTGGGAATCCTGTTGGAAAGAGGGAGGAAGGATTATAGAAGCCAGTGGGATCAAGGTTATTATCACAGGGGAACCCAGAGAGGAAAACTAACCTGGGCTTACAGACTCTTTATCAACAGGTAGAAAGCCTGCATAGGACCCACCTAGGCCCTCTACATAACTGTGACAGTTGCATAGCTTGATATATTTGTGATATATTTGATATATTTCCTAGTGGTGGAAGCAGGGCCTGTCCCTAACACTTTGGCTGGCTTTCAGGGACCTATTTCTCATACTGGATTGCCTTGCACAACATTAACACAAGGGGGGGCATCTTAGTCCTATCTCAACTTGATATGCCATGCTTTGTTGACACCCATGGGAGTCCTGCCCCTTTCTGAACAAAAACAGGAGGAG
>JAQHUG010000132.1:14828-31823 GCA_028555095.1 Dicrostonyx torquatus
CAGGCCTAGCTCCGAAGAGAGCAGGGCTGAACTGCAGAAGTGACTACATGAGACATGGCAGTAAAAGCAAAGGGTCATTTTGTTCTATCCTCTTTTTGGTTCTGGACTTATTTTGTTATTTTTGGTAATTATTATTATCATTAGCGTGAGTATGATATGTGTATGTGTGGGCTATAGAAGTGGAGAGATCAGAGGACAACTTTGTGGAGTCGGTTCTCTCCTTCAATCTTTACGGGAGTCACAGAGACTGGACTCAGGTCTTCAGAGAGGTGTGTAACCTGCTGAGCCACTTCTTTGGCCTTTTTTAAAAAAACAAAACAAAACAAAAAACAGGGTCTCCTGCACATAAGTAGGTGTGGGCGTGCAGGCTGGAGGAGATTGAGTGTTCTACTAAATGTTCTATTACTCATTGCTGTATTCCCTTGAACCAGGATTGCTCACGGACCTGTCACTAGGCTAGGGGCTAGCAGACTCAGCCATCTCTCTCTGCTCCCCACAGTACTGGGTTACAGGATCTGCACGCTCATTCCTAGCCTTTTACGTTGTTCTAGGGTCCGGAGATTTTTCCCCAAGTTTTCATGCTTGCACGCTATCACTCACTGAGCTAGCTTCCCAGTTCCGCTTGGGGTTTTTGAGACTGATTACAGGCGTGAGGCTTAACGTTTCTGGTTTGTTTTGTTTTGTTTGCTTGTTTGTTTTTCGAGACAGGATTTTTCTATAGCTTTGGAGCCTGTTCTGGAACTCGCTTGTAGACCAGGCTGGCTTTGAACTCACAGAGATCCTTCTGCCTCTGCCTACTGAGTGCTGGGATTAAAGGTGTGCGCCACCAAACCTGGCAATGTTTTTTACATAACTGAAAGTTTTCAGAATGAACAGTTGCAGAAAGGCCTTGACACTGGGGAGAATGACTGACCCGGGACCAAGTGGGCACACGTGCACACTCATTCTCCAATGAGTAGAGTGTATCGTTTTATATTTAGAAGCCTCGGAGCTGGAACCATCCAAGGAAGCTTATGAGATCACTGTCTATTTGAAAGCTCCATGAACAGTTGGATGGTGGACTGGCTGGTTAGTAATGTAGCTTGCTAAAGGCAAGCCTCGAATCAGGCCCCTCTCAGACACCTCAGCTGCTTGCCTAGAGGACTGTCTGTCTGCTCGATGGACGGACACTTCATAGCGGAGGTGGGCTCTATCTTTCCCCAAAAGAAACAGCCCGTTTGCCCCGTTGGCTGTCATGAGAGATGGGAAGTATCACATGGCTCCTGTGGCTCGTTAGGCTTGTATTCTAGGCTTTCGAACACACCATCTAGAAAAACTAAGGACCACTCCATGGATTTGCATGCCATTCTTCAGCAGAGGCCATGCTAATCTTCTCTGAACAGTTCCAGCTTTAGCGCATGTGCTGTCCTGGTCACTCCTAATCCAAAGCGGCCCCCACCATAGATTTGAGAGTAAAAGCAAGTCTGCTACCAATGTAGAATGGCAAAGTGTTTGCTTCTCAGATCAAGGGAAGTCACAGCTCCAGTTACTCCTCAGCATCCACCCACTCAAGTAAGGACACACCCTTTCTGCTCAGCAGCCTCCTGAATGCATTGCTTTTAGTATTCGCCAGGCTTTTAATCACGGTTCGTTGTGCATTAGGGTTTTGTTAAAGTCTGTTGCTACTCTAGTAACCGAATATCAGCCGGTAGATGCTGGGTGATGGGAGAGGGTCAAGTAGGGATTTTGCTGTGATTTTTTTTTTTTTTTTTTTTGGTCTTTCGAGACAGGGTTTCTCTGTCACTTTGGAGCCTGTCCTGTAATGAATGCGCTCTGTTGACTAGGCTGGCCTCGAACTCAGAGATCCACCTGCCTTTGCCTCCTAAGTGCTGGGTCACAGAACCATTTCTATGAGACGACAGAAGTCCTGTCTCTTTGGTGAGTCTGGATTGCCTTGGGGTAGGAGATGGGTAGACAGGAACAAGGAAGAGTTGTGCAGAGGCCCCATCGCAGAACTAAGGGTTCCCCTTATTGATGGAGCTTTGTGACTGAACCATTGCATGGAACCGTTATAAGGATGAGACTGGTACTGGGTATGCGGCCCATACCTGTAATCCCAACATTCAGGAGCCAGAGACAGGTGGGTCTCTGAACTCAAGGTCATTCTGGCCTACAGAATGAGTGTCAGGCCAGCCAGGGACAAAGTGAGAACCTGTCTTTAAAAAACAAAACAAAAAAATGCTCTTTCCATCTCTCTCCTGAAGAGGTAACTTCTGCTCTCTCTCCATTTCTCTTTCTTCTCCCCGCTCTCTATGCCTCTATATGTGTGCCTTTCTCTCTTCTTCCCCCTTTTTCCCTCCTCCTTCCCCCTTCATAACCCACTAAATAAAGCAACTTTTGCTACAAAAAAAAAAGTGGTGGTGGGGAGATTGGTTATAGGTGCATGCTTAGCTTTAATTTGGATTGATTTGGGTTTAGTAGTAAATATGATACTACATCTTGTCTTTATCTCCAGTAGGCAGCTGTCTGGACTCTGCAGACAACTGACATCAAGGCCAGATTGTTCTGGAATTCATTCTGATGGCGACCCTTCTGCCCTCGTCAGTGGAGCCTTATTTTCAAGGTGTGTGCTTGGCACCCTAGCTAACAATTAAAAACAGGCTGTAAGGGAAGGTTGGCAACATTTGCACTTGACAGGGAAGGCCACAGTCCCTTCTGTCTTCGCACATTGGCTGATGATTCTCTTTGTGGACTGGCCTCATCTAGGCAAATGTACTTTCTCCCTTTGGTTAGAATTCTTCTCAACCAGCTGGGTGGTGGTGCATACCTTTAATTTCAGCACTCAGGAGGCAGAGGCAGATGGATCCCTGAGAGTTCGAGGCCAGCCTGGTCTACAGAGCTAGTTCCAGGACAGCCAGAGCTACAGAGAAACCCTATAATCCTGTGAGCGATGGAGGCAGGAGGACTGGCTTGAGTTCAAGGTCAGCCTGGGCTACAAAGCAAGACCACGTCTCAACCAAGTAGAAGTAAGTAAATAAATAAAGCCAATAGCACCAGAGAAAGTGTCTGACTGCATAAAATATGTATACTGCTACTGAGAAAAATGTTTGAGACCCTGTCTCAAAAGCAAAACAAGAAGCTCAGGGCACTTGTTTGGTATATGGTAAGGCTCTGGACCTTTTTTGTTCTTTAGACAGGGCTTCTCTATGTAACCCTAGAGATCCACCTGCCTTAGCCTCCTGAGTGTGGGATTAAAGTTGTGTGCCACCACTGCCCAGCTGAGCCCTGGATTTTGAAAAGAGGTACATTTCCCTACTAGAAGTAAAATATATAGGCAGAGATTGAAATAGAATATTGTGGGGTCCACTGAAGTGCACCTGGTCCACCTTGACTAAAGGTCAGGAGTTCAGACCTAGTCTTGCTCCTTCAAGGTTATGTTACAGGAGGTTTGGCCTAAGATGTGGCTACTAACAGATATTTTGACCTAGGGTGTGGTTACCTGACATTTTGGATATTAAGAAGGTGATTACTTTGTTACCGGGCAGTGGTGGTGCCTGCCTTTAATCTCAGCATTCGGGAGGTAGAGGCAGGCAGATCTCTGTGAGTTCAAAGCCAGTCTGGTCTACAAGCTTCAAATCTACAGAGAAACCCTGACTCGAAAAACAAACAAACAAACAAACAAAAAAGTCTTTGCCTTTCCTCTCTGCTTTGGATTGGGGTGTATAAAGCCTATGAGAATCTCAGCATTTACCGGATGCCCTCCCGACTCTATCTGTCATCTCTTGTCTATTTCTTTCTCAGTCTTCACTCTTCCCCCAAACACAGAAAAATATGTTGGGTCGGACCCAACAAAATATTCTACTGTACGATCTAGAAACGCAGAACCTCTTGTATTCTCTACAGTTTACATGAAAGTTTATTAATTTAATGACCTTTTATTTGGATGACTTTTTGTGCCAGGAACTATCTCATATGTTAGAAATCCAACTTTAGCAAGGCGGTGGTAGTGCATGCCTTTAATCCCAGCACTCGGGAGGCAGAGGCAGCTGGATCTCTGTGAGTTCGAGACCAGCCTGGTCTACAAGAGCTAGTTCCAGGACTGGCTCCAAAGCTGCAGAGAAACCCTGTCTCGAAAAACCCAAAAAGAAAAAAAAAAAAAAAAGAAAGAAAGAAATCCAATTTTAGAGGTGCTGAAAAAGAATCTGAAGCATGAAAAATGCTAAGTGGGAAATAAAAAAGAAAAATACTAGGAGGTATTCAGAGGATTAGGCTGGAAGAGACAGTAATCGGAGTCTTGTCTCCAGCCTCCAGGCCCCTTCCTTCCGTATGAAACGAAGCCTAAGCATGAGGAACCTTTAGCTACCTGACATCCAAACACAGAGTCCATGGATCTGGTTGGCTAACGATTGTTTCCCAGCTCTCAGGGTGGGTGGCACATGGCTAAAGCTAGGAATTGGTCATGTGGAAGAGCACCCTGTTGTCAGTCTCTTTATTCTGAGTCGGGGTCTTAGGGAGCCCAAGTTAGTCTTGAATTAGCTGGTGAGGATGACCTTGAACTTCTGACATTATTGTTGCCTCCCGAGTGCCAGGATACAGGTATGCTTCACCAAACCCAGTTCAGTACTAGGGATTGAGCCCTGAATGCTAGGCAAGCGCTCTACCAACTACATCCTCAATCCTTATTTTATTTATTTATTTGGTTTTTCGAGACGGTTTCTCTGTAGCTTTGGGTCCTGTCTTGGAACGAGCTCCTGGAGACCAGGCTGGCCTCGAACTTACAGAGATCCGCCTGCCTCTGTCTCCCGAGTGCTGGGATTAAAGGCGTGCACCACCACCACCACCCGGCCCTCAGCCCTTATTTTTAATTATTTTGGGTCTCATGTAGCAGAGGATGAACCTGAGCTCTGACTTCCCGTGTCTCCACTTCTCAAGTGCTAGAATTACAGGCAGGTGCCACCAAGCCCTTCCTGTTGTCAGTTTATGACACGCTGGAGACTAAAGGCTGCATCACGGATGTTTGGAAGGTACTATACTTTGTGTATAGTATTTCGAATTAGTCCCAAGTCCCAAGAAATAGAGAGTCACTACCACTAAGCCACATCCCTAGCCTCTATTTCTTGTTCAGCCTTTAAGCCATTTGAAGCTGGCATCTATACTCTGATGAAATGCCACAGGAAAGCCTGCTGATCTGAGGGCCAAATTTAGATTCTATTTTGTCCTCATGTGTGGCACGTCTGCCGTGTCTGTTCTCTCTGGAAGAAGCGCAGCATGTGCTCTTCCACCTCTGTGACAATCCTGTCTTTTGAGACTTTTCTTCTATTGCACAGCCCATCTATCCCTCACTGTCCTCGCACTTAGCTGTAACATTAGGGCTGGCTTGTTGGGGTTACTGTCCTGCCCAGTACCCCACAGCCGGCAAGCCCCAAAGAAAATCACACAGAGAGTCTACATTAGGTTATTAACTGATTGGCCCATTATCTCAGGCTTCTTACTAGCTCCCATAAGTTATATTAACCCATTGTCAGCCACATAGCCAGTACCTTCTCTCAGCTGGGCTGCTACATGTTGCCTTGTTGGAGATCTGCGCAGGAATGCCAGGAAAGCTTCCTGCTTCCCAGACTTTATCCTAGCCCTGCCTCTACTTCCTGTCTGGTTGACCCGCCTATACTTCCTGCCTGGCCAATCAGCATTTATTTAAAACATGATTGACAGGATACAGAATTGTCCTGCACCACTTAGCTGTTGTCCCTTGACTTCACTATATGCTGTTATTTCTCAAATGCTCTTCTCAGGGTTATAAATGTGCTTAGTGCTGCACACAATGCCCTTCCGTGTTCTATGTGCTACCATACAGTTCGTGAGCTTCGGGCAAGGGGCTGGAGGTTGAAACACACAAACTCACAGAGACAGACAAAGAGACACACAGACCTCTAGTCACTGGTAAGAAGCCCTTTATTCAGTAGCACCCAACAGTCAGGTGGGCCAACAGGTGAAAACCTTATTCTCTGATCCTCAAGGCAAGGCAACACATGCTCGTGAAGCACAGCTTCCAGTAACTTAAATCAAAGGTAAAGATCTCCAGCAGGGAAGAGCAGCTGGAGGCAAGGACTCCAAATGGTCCCAATATCGAGAACATTTACAAAAGAAATCAGTCTACAGTTATCAGAGCCAGGTAGGTGGAGAGTTATTCTTTTCACACAATTATTTTCAAAGCTTGACAGGGTGGGTCACATCTGTAATTCCAGGACTTGAGAGGTTGAGGGTTGCCTGAGTTCCAGATTACTCTAGCCTGCACTGTGAGACCATGTCTCAAAAAAAAGTTATTTTAAAAGTTATGTATTTATCCCCAGAATGTGTGTGTTTTAGGGGTGGTGGATTTGGAGGAGGCTGCTTGTTGGTTCCCGGCTGCTCAGCCCCGAAATAATCACACCGAAACTATATTATTTAAATCACTGCTTGGCCGATTATTTCTGCCTCCTCAGTGCTAAGATTAAAGGCGTGCACCACCACTGCCTGGCTGGCCTTTTATTCTTGACCTGAGTGAGATATACTCAGTGTAGAGCAAGCCTATCAGAACTTCACTGCACATATTGTGTGTTTCAAGGGATCATTCAGGTTTATATGTGTTCTATCTGAGCACAGTTAAAATTCAGTTCTGGCAGTGTTTTGTTGGCTCTTTCTCCTTTCTTCCTATGAGCTATTCAGTTGCTCATCACTGGATGTTCATTAGTTCACAGGTCTAGTTTGTCTCTAGCTGGATTATAAAAGTGCCCTTGAGAGTTTCTTGGGATAGCCTAAATAGTGTTCTACAAATAGACACTCAACAAATGCTCCCTGATGACTGGAAAGCCTTCCAGAAAACTGAATCTACTTTCCAATAAAAGACAGATTAAGAAATTTGATTATGAGGGAAAAAAGAGGGACCTTTGATTCCAGATACTCTTGGCGAAAAGAACTAAGAGATTATGCTTAAATAGCTTCAATTTACTAGTGAGAGTTTTGTTTGTTTAAGACAGGGTCTCACTATATTCCTGACTGGAACTCACTCTGTAGACCAGGCTAGCCTGGAATTCACAAAGATCTATCTGCCTCTGCCTCTGCCTCCTGAGTGCTGGGATCAAATGTGTGCATCACTATGTCTGGCTAATGGGGATTTAAAGTTTTTTAAATTGAAAGTGGTTGCTCAGATAACCTGAAAATTATGGGTTTATTTATCACTAGCAAGGAGTGAGGCATGCTTTCTCTAGTGACAACATTATATGAACAGATGATAAGGAACATTAAAAAATTAAGGTGTACAATCTTTCTCTCTCTCTTTTAGTTTTTTGAGACAGGGTTTCTCTGTGTAACTGTCCTAGCTGTTCTGGAACTAGCTCTGTAGACCAGGCTGGCCTTGAACTCACGGAGATCCACCAGCCTCTGCCTCCCGAGTGCTGGGATTAAAGGCATGCACCAGCACTGTCGGGAGGCGTGTCTGTCTCTTGCAGAGCATCTGAGTTTGATTCCTAGCAGCTGCATTAGGCAACTCACAACAGTCTGTAACTGCAGCTCCAGGGAATCTAATCCCTTTGTCTGGCCTCTGTGGGCATCTACATGTGTGGCATACAAGTAAGTACACATGCATACACACACACACATACACATACATAAATTACACATTATAAAAAATTTAGAAACTTAATCAAACACACGTGGATATATTCTAAAAATATTCAAAATATTAGATCAATAATCTTTTTTTTTTCTTCTTTTGGAGACAGGATCTCATTATACAGCCCTGCCTGATCTAGAAATGGCTGTGTAGATCATCAGGCTCATCTTGAACTCTCAGACATGCTCCTGCCTCAGTCTTCCTTGCTGGATTAAAGGTGTGAACCACCATGCCTAATCATCATTTTAAAAAAAAAAGATTTACTTTGGGGGCTGGAGAGATGGTTCAGTGGTTAAGATCCTGGCTGCTGTTCTAGAGGACCCAAGTTTAACTCCCAGCACCCACATAGTGGTTCATGACAGTCTGTAACTCTAATCCCAGGGATTTGACATCCTCTCTGGCACTCATAGGTTTTACACGAGTGTGGTACACAGACATACATGCAGGCAAAACACTCATACACATAAATAAACTTTATAAAAATATTTACTCTATTTTTATAAATTGTGTGTGTGTGTGTGTGTGTGTGAGAGAGAGAGAGAGAGAGAGAGAGAGAGAGAGAGAGAGAGAGAGAGAGAGAGAGAGAGAGTGCGGGTGCTTGAAGAGTCATTTGATTTTCTTGCAGCAGGTGTATAGGTGGTTGTGAGCTGACTCATGTGGGCACTGGGGACCGAGAATGGTACGTGCTCTTAAGCATTTAGCCACCTCTCCAGTCACCAGATAAAACATTAGTTTGAAAGTCACAACCAGTGGTGGCGCACTCCTTTAATCCCAGCACTCGGGAGGCAGAGGCAGGCGGTCTCTGTGAATTCAAGCCAACTTGGTCTACAAGAGCTAGTTCTAGGATAGGCTCCAAAACTACAGAGAAACCCTGTCTCAAAACACAAAAAAACAAAAACAAAAAAAGTCACGGTCTGGTCAGGCATGCTTGTGACTCCAGTACTGAGGAGGGGAAATGGAGCAGAGGATTTTGGGCTCAAGCCAATGTGGGCTACATAGCAAGACAATGTCAGGGGAGGGGGAGGAGGAAGAAGAAAAAATCATAAATGTCATCATTAGTGGCCAACAAAATGGTTTAGGGGGTAAAGGCACCGACTGCCAGGCCCGACCACCCAAGTTCAATCTCCGATATCTCGGGTGGAAGAAGACACCTGACTCCCACAAGCTGTCCTTTAAATGTGTGCAAGGGCATAAGTTCACCACTGCACCCCAATAAATAAATAGGTACAGGCTAAAAGCTTGTAAAGGTCAACACTAAGCATCAATCACATTTTGGAGCTGAGAAGGTGGCTCAGTGGCTAAAGCGCTTGCTGTGAAAGCACGGAGACAGTTCTGACCCTGGCGCCTCCACGAAAGCTCGGCACAGGCGCACATCTGCAGTGTTATAGCTCCCGGTAATGGCAGTGGGGACAGCCTGTAGTGGTGAGCTCCAGGCTCAGTGAGAGACCCTGACTTAAAAACTAAGGCAGAGAAGAAGCTGCAGAGATGGCCCCATGGTTAAGAGACTGGTTACTCAGTCGGGCGGTGGTGGCGTAGGTCTTTAATCCCAGCACTCGGGAGGCAGAGGCAGGAGGATCTCTGTGAGTTCAAGACCAGCCTGGTCTACAAGAGCTAGTTCCAGGACAGGATCCAAAGCTACAGAGAAACTCTGTCTCAAGAAACAAACAAAAAAAAAAAAAGAAAGAAAAAAAGAAAAAGATCTTTCAGAGAACTTGGGTTTGATTCTCAACACCCACGTGGTGGCTAACAAGTGTCTGTAACTCCAGGGAATCCTCTTCAGACCTCTGCAGATAATAAACACAAGCCACATACAGGCATACATGCAAGCAAAACACCCATAATCATAATTTTTAAACAAACAAACAAGGCAGAGAACTGGATGTGGTGACACCCATGTTTAATCTCAGCACCCTGAAGTAAAGGCAGGCAGATCTCTGAGTTTGAGGCCAGCCTGGTCAGTATAAGAAATTTCAGGCCAGCCAGGGCTACAATAGTAAGACCCCAGTCTTAAAACAACACCAGTAATAACAACAACAATACAACAATACATAAGGTGAAGAGTGATAGAGGAAGGTCCTGGACATTGACCTTTGACCTTCACATGCACACCCACAGGCGTGTGCACCTGCATTCAAGTTGTGTAAAACACACCCTCACACTGTAAGCAAATTGTGGGAAATTGACATCTTGAGTGACTGTGTATTGTTGGTATGAGCACAGGCATGTGAAAGACCCCAATGTCTCATTTCAGACCTATGGAAATGGCAAATCTGTTGCCAGGTCAGGCTCAGAGCAATGGCAAAGTCCTGGTCAGAGAAAGAATGTTGAATGGACAGAAAGTATCAACCACAGCCTCCCCCTGGCTGGCTGCATCCTGAGACTGCTCTCCTATGGGAACTCCCTACTAAAACAGGCTAACCGTCCTCCCTGCTCAACTGCACACAACAAGCCCACCTCCTTGCTTAGCTGTATGCCATAAACCCACCTCCTCAATTCAGACGCACGAAATACGTGTGCTGAGTTTCCGGGCTGTGCAGTCAATGCGGCTCCCTCGAAGCGGACAGCCAACCCAATCCCAGCTTTTCTGTGTGTTTGGCATTTCTTCTTTCCCTTGTCACCTCAGTTAAGTCAATCCCTAAGTGGCACAGAGTACCACAATAAATAAAAGATTTAAATTCCCCCATCCTTTCATTTAATTACAGAAGTGTTGTTGTCTCTCCCACCTGCTGCCTCTCAGAGTCACTTGCCCTAGACTTTTTGCTGTCTTGATCCAGGTCTCAGGTATTTCCTCCCTCTTTTTCTTTTCTTTTCTTTCTTTCTTTCTTTTTTTTTTTTTTTGGTTTTTTGAGACAGGGTTTCTCTGTAGCTTTGGAGCCTGTCCTGGAACTAGCTCTTGTAGACCAGGTTGGTCTCCAACTCACAGAGATCCGCCTGCCTCTGCCTCCCGAGTGCTGGGATTAAAGGCGTGCGCCAACACCTCCCGGCCTCCCTCTTTTTCTTTTTCATTTTTTTTTAAAATTGAAAATAGATTTTTTTCACACAATGTATTCTGATTGTGGTTTCCCTTCCCCAACTCCTCCCAGGTCCTCCCCACCTCCCCACTCACCCAAATCCACATTCTTTCTTGCTCTCTTTCCTTAGAAAAAAAAGAAAAAAGTGGCCATGTGGTGGTAGCGCACATCTTTAATCCCAGCACTCGGGAGGCAGAGGCAGGTGGATCTCTGTGAGTTCGAGGCCAGCCTGGTCTACAAAAGAGCTAGTTCCAGCACAGGCTCCAAAGCTACAGAGAAACCTTGTCTCAAAAAAAAAAATAAATAAATAAAAAAGAAAGAAGAAAGTAATAATAAAATAAGATAAAAATAAATAAACCTGAATAGGATAAAACAAACAAATAGAAAAACAAAGAGTCAATGAAAAAAGACAAAAAACCATATAGACACAGAGCTACACACACTGGTAAACACAGAATTACCATAAAAACACAAAACTGGAAACCATAATATATATGCAAAAGACTTGTAGGGTAAGAAAATGCTCAGCAAAGCACTATAAGACAACAACATTAACCCTCCAAAAATACATTGAGTTTGTTTTGTGTTGGCCATCTACCGTGGACTAGCTGGACATGGGACCTGGCCTTAAGAGCAGCTTGTGTATCCAGCGAGGCTCCATTCGAGAAAACTACGTTTTCATTTGTAAGTGGTTATCAATTGGAGAAAGCTTTCGGGTTAGGGCTGTGGGCTTGAGTCCACTTCCCCCCTCAGAACAAGGACCTTTCCAGACCCAGTCTTGTTTAGGCCCTGTGAACGCTTCCCGTCTTTGAACTCATATGTGCAAACGGTCTTGCTATGTTTCAAAGGCCGTGCCTCCTTGGTGTTCTCTGTCCCCTCTGTTTTCTTCTTCCATACATTCCCATCATTATCAGCCAGAGACGCACTTCAGAGAGAGCCACCACTCTGCTGGGAAAGGAAGGGCTGCTCTTCAGCTACTCCGTTCCACATTTGACCTTGTGACATGGCAGCCTCAAGGACCTGGCTCACACCTCCTCTCCCACCCTTATCCCAGGGCTTCACACTAACTCCATGGGCTGTGCTGCTCAGCAGGGGCTGTACTACAGCCAGCTTTTCCTTCTCCAAAACACTATCAGCCTTACAGTCCAGCGGGAGGACGACTTTGGTAAGGCTTCCTCCACGCCCATCCCAATTCCAGAGCTACTCCCTCCCTCTTCTCAGTCGTGTTGTAGGCTGTCGTCGGACTAGCACAGCATATCAAGAAAAGGCACACACTTAAAAAAATTAACAGTTCTTGAGAATAAAAACGGCACGTGTGTTTGCTGATTGCACTGGTCTGAGTAATTAAGAAGCAGAGATTCAAGGCTTCCAGTGTGATCCACCACTGAGGGGGATGAGTTTCTCCACAGTAGGCAGAAATCTTACATTGCCATAAACCTGGGGATTAACAAACTCTCTTGGAGTACCTCACAAAAAACAAACACTCTCTTATGTTAACTGAAAACTAAGAAGTTATGATTAGGCCTGAAGTATTTGAGCCAAAATAATAAAAATCACTTTTCTATCATTTGTAGAATGCATCTGCTTAATGCAAAAACACAGACATCTTGTTTTATCTTTAATTTTTTAGCAAAGACAAAAATAGAGGTGGTTTAATTCCAGAAAGAATTAGTATCTATTAAATTTAACCATAAAAACAATAGGAGAAAAGCAGAGTTTCAACACATTGGAAGTTATTTTGTAAAACAATGAATGCATATTATCAATACTCAATGCTATAAAAGTAGGAGGCACAAAAACACAGGAAAAATTATAGTTTCAGATATTTATGGCAATATTTGTGGTGGCAATAAGCCTGTCATGCCACTACTAGGAGAGTGGAGGCAGGGAAGATCAGGAATTCAAGACCATCCTTGGCTACATATCCAGTTCTATGACAGCCTGAATTATATGAGATCCTGTCTCAAGAAACCAAAATCAACCAATCTCTCTCTCTCTCTCTCTCTCTCTCTCTCTCACGCACACACACACACACACACACACACACCCCTACACACACACTAAAAAGAGTAAAACATCACACAACAAAGGTTTGCTATTTAGCCCAGGCTCTACCACACTCAGTTCATCTCCTAGGATTCTTTAAACCTGCTACGTCAGGAATCAAAATTGGTGCTTGGGAAAGCAAAATGGTTCAGAGAGACCTAGGGATTTGAGCTAAATCCCTGGAAGCCACAAAAAGCCAGCTGTGACTAGAATTTGTAATCATAGCACTCCTACAGTGAGATGGGAGAGGGTGACAGGAGACTTGCATGGAATCTTGTGGGCCAGGTAGCTGTGTAAGCAGCAAGGCAGAAACAAGAGCCCTTCCTCAACAAGGCAGGAAGATAGAACTGGCTCCTAAAGGTATCTCTGATTAGACCTCTCCCTCCACAACAAACACAAACACACACACACACACACACACACACACACACACACTAAAATGACACATTAAAAATTGACAATTGTAGGGCCGGGAGGGAGTGGCACATGCTTTTCATCCCAGAACTAGGGAGGCAGAGGCAGGAGGATCTCTGAGTTGGAGGCCATTCTGGTCTGCAGAATGAGTTCCAGGGTGGCCAGATCTACACAGAAACATCCTGTATGGAAAAACAACAACAAAATAAAACATTAGCAGTTGTGAAGCTGAGGAGGCAAAGGTAGGAGAATCATAAGTTCAAGGGCCGCCTAGGCTACACCTTTAGGGCTGGCAGGATGATACAGCAAGAAAGGCACTTGTCTCCAAGCCTGATGACCAAGTTCCTTCTAGGGACCCAGTTGGTAGAAGTACAGCACCAAATCCTGCAAGTTGTCCTTTGACCTCTACATGCACACCGTGGCACATAAATATAATTTTAAAAGCATTTAAAAACAACAGACCAGTCTCTGCACATGTTCATTACATCCTCTACCATGGAGCTACAACTCCAACTCAGGTGTGTACTTGTTTAAAGCCGGGGTCTTGCTATGTAGCCCATGCAGGCCTTGAGCTATCAGTCTCTAAAGCACAGGTACTATGACTCCCAGCTAGTATGTGTGGATGTGAGTGCACATGCCCAAGCATGCCATGGTTCATACATGGTAGCCCAGAAGACAATCTGTGGAAGATGGTTCTCTCCTTCCATCATGTGGGTTTCCGGAGACCAAACATAGGTCATCTATCTCAGTCGCAGGTGCCTTTACCTCTGAACTATCTTGCTAGCCTCGGTGTTTTAAACCTCATGTTCTATGGCATTCTGACTATAACTGAGATTATCCCTTTCTTTAGTTGTGCTTCCCTACTGTAATTTGAAATTCTTATTAGGCTGATATATATTTGGTCATTTTTTCCTTGAGACAGGATCTCGTTATGTAGCTTTGGCTAGCCTGAAACTAAGAAGATAGACCAGGTTGGCCTCAAACTCAGAGATCTGCCTGCCTCTGCCTCCTGAATGCTAAAAGTGACCAGCAGGCCGTGATGACACATGACTTCAGTGCCTGCTGGTAACATTTCTTTCTGATGAATTGACTCACTCACCATTATGTACTAACTCTCACTCTGGGAATAGCCATTCTCTTGATATCTACTTTATTCATTTTTTATTTTATTATAAAAATTCTTAGAAATAAAAATATCATACACAAAAACATTCAATTTTAATAGTTACTCATGCCTTCTTCTACCACTACTACTATCTACTTAACTATCTGTAATTTTTTATATTTATTTATTTATTATGTATACAATATTCTGTCTGTGTGTATGCCTGCAGGCCAGAAAAGGGCACCTGACCTCATTACAGATGGTGGTGAGACACCATGTGGTTGCTGGGAATTGAACTCAGGACCTGTGGAAGAGTAGTCAATGCTTTAACTCTGAGACATCTCTCCAGCCCTATTCTGGGATTTTTTTATTTTTATTTTTTTCTTTATTGATATTTATTGGGCTCTACATTTTTTTCTGCTCCCCTCCCTGCCTCTCCCCTGCCCCCTTCAAACCTCCCCCAATGTCCCTATGCTCCCAATTTACTCAGGAGATCTTGTCTTTTTATACTTTCCCATGTATATTAGGTCTATGTAAGTCTCTCTTAGTGTCCTCATTGTTGCCTAATTTTTCTATGATTATGGTTTGTAGGCTGGCTTTGTTTTATGTTTAAAACCTATGAGTGAGTACATGTGACAACTGTCTTTCTGTGTCTGGGTTACCTCACTCAAAATAATGTTTTCTAGTTCCATCCATTTTCCTGCAAAATTCAAGCTGTCGTTATTTTTTTCTGCTGTGTAGTACTCCATTGTGTAAATGTACCACAATTTCTTTGTCCATTCTTCGGTCGAGGGACATTTAGGTTGTTTCCAGGTTCTGGCTATGACAAACAATGCTGCTATGAACATAGTTGAGCACATGTCCTTGTGGCACGATTGAGCATCCTTTGGATATATACCTAAAAGTGGTATTATTAGGTTTTGAGGAAGGTTGTTTCCTAATTGTCTGAGAAATCACCACACTGACATCCAAAGGGGTTGTACCAGCTTGCATTCCCACCAGCAATGCAGAAGTGTTCCCTTTTTCCCACACCCTTTCCAGCATAAGTTGTCATCAGTGCTTTTGATCTTGGCCATTTTTACAGGTATAAGATGGAATCTCAGAGTTGTTTTGATTTGCATTTCTAAGGATGTTTTGATTTGCATTGATGACTAAGGATGTTGAGCATTTCCTTAAGTGTCTTTCAGCCATTTTAGATTCCTCTGTTAAGAGTTCTCTGTTTAGGTCTTTACTCCATTTTTTTATTGAATTATGTGATCTTTTGGTGTCCAATTTCTTGAGTTCTTTGTATAATTTGGAGATCAGCCCTCTGTCTGATGCGGGGTTAGTGAAGATCTTTTCCCATTCTGTAGGCTGTTGTGTCTTGTTGATCGTGTCCTTTGCTTTACAGAAGTTTTTCAGTTTCAGGAGGTCCCATTTATCAGTTGTTTCTCTCAGTGTCTGTGCTGCTGGGTTTCTATTTAGGAAGTGGTTCCCTGTGCCAATGCGTTCGAGTGTACTTCCCACTTTCTCTTTATAAGGTTCATTGTGGCTGGCTTTATGTTGAGGTCTTTGATCCATTTGGATTTGATTTTTGTGCATGGTGATAACTATTCTGGGATTTTTAAAAAAGAATTTTAATTACATGCATGCATGTGTGTCTGTGTATGTGCACATGAGGAGTTGCCCATGAAGGTCAGAAGGCCTGCAGTTGGAGTGACAGGTAATTACCAACTACTTGCAGTGGGTGCTAAGAACCGACTCAGGTCCTCAAGAGCAGTTTGCACTCATAACTACTGAGCCATCTCTCCAGCCCCAGGTCTGTTTCTTTTCAAAAGACAGGGCTTTGTTATATAGCCTGAGTTAGCCTGAGACTATGTAATCCAGTCTGGCTTAAATTTGTGTTCTGCATCCCAAGTACTAGGATTATAGGCATACCTTTCCATGCCCAGCTTGAACATTTTTTTTTTATTTTATTTTTGTTTTTCTTGACAGGATTTCTCTGTGTAGCCCTTGGCTGTCCTGGAACTCACTGTATACCAGGCTGACCTCGAACTACTGAGGTCCACCTGCCTCTGCCTCCCAAGTACTGGGAATAAAGGCGTGCACCCCACCACCTGGCTGAACATTATTTTTAAATCATTTATGAGAATCTGTCTTATAATTGGTATATTTATTCCATTCATAGTTAATGAAATTGCTTTGATTGTGTTTATTAGATTGACAGAGCTCAATAATTCTCAGAATTTTGTTTTTATTTTTTTCTTTTGTTCCAGTCCTGACTGACTTGGAACTTGTAATGGATACCAGGCTAGTGTTAAATTTCTCTTGACCCTCTTACGTCTACCATATGAGTAGTTATGCTACCTCATCTATCTTAATAATTCAAGTTTTTATTGTCAAGTTAGCTATGCTTTTTTTTTCCTGCTGATAAAAAACAAAAATTTGTTTCCCACTGTCCTAGAAGCTAGTACTCCATGAGCCAGAGAGTGACTAAAGCAGTGTCTGTCCACCTGCTTTCTGGTTTATGGATGGCGTCTTCTTTGTCCTCATGTGAAGGACTTACATTTTATTTTGTAGTCACTTCACTTTACAGTCTACTTAAAGCAATGCTACAGTAGTTCAGCAGTTCTCAGGGAATCTAGGAATCGCGAGACCATGTAGTTCCATGTGTACCTTGTCCTCTCTGCAATAGCTGTTAGTGCCTTTTACGTACAATGCTCTAACCCTCAGACTTTTATTAAAAATATTTTAATAAATATTTAAATATTTGCCGGGCGGTGGTGACGCACGCCTTTAATCCCAGCACT
>JAQHUG010000132.1:32903-81681 GCA_028555095.1 Dicrostonyx torquatus
TGTGCCTTTGGAGCCTGTGCTGGAACTAGCTCTTGTAGACCAGGCTGGTCTCGAACTCACAAAGATCCGCCTGACTCTGCCTCCCGAGTGCTGGGATTAAAGGTGTGCGCCACCACCGCCGGGCCTTACCACAATTTTTAAGAATTCTCTTTGATGCCAGGTGGTTGTGGTGCATGCCTTTACTCTCAGCTCTCGGGAGGCAGAAGCATGTGGATCTCGAGTTCAAGGTCAGCCTGGTCTACAGCGCTAGTAAGAATTCTCTGACTTCTCTTTTATACTGTTACTTTTGTGGAGTGGGGTGGGATGGGGCAAGGACTGTCACAGAAGTCTGTGTTCCTCTTTCTCAACTACGCATCGGCAGTCATCGATGCCCTTTACTGTCAGCGAGAGCATGGATCCTGGGCTTCTACGTGGTTTCTGGCAACAGCACGGACCATGAACATTCACATGGTCTCCAGTATCAGCATGTGCCAAGGATCTCCACTCGGACCTGGTGGCAGTACTGCCCAAGCACAGCCACAGACCAGCATAGCCTCTGAGGAGGTCCAATCCAGATGAACCAGTCTTCATTTTGAGCATCATTGTCAATGAGCATCATTGATATCTGTCATTATTCAGAGCCAGGGAGATTGTGTAGCTGGGCAGCTTATTCAGAGGCTTGGTCTGCATAAGCTCAGGCTGTTGTGCATCACCTTGCCAATCCTATTGGGTAAGGAGCTGTTCCTGCATCAGCTGCAGCCCTCTCTTACATCTGTCACAGCTGTTTCATGTCTAGTTCCACTTCTCTCCACCACACATGCATTGCTGTTTCTCCATCTGTCCCACCTCTCCATCAGGTTTGTTCATCATAGTGGCACTGGGAGCTGCAGTGTCACACAGTATCCTTTTTTACCCAAACAGCTTTACATGCAAATGTTTGTTACATTAAGTCACTGGTCTAGTTCAAGGTGCTGGGATTTTTTGGGGTGGGGTGGGGTTTTAAGATAGTGTTTCTCTATGTAGACCCAGCTGTCCAGGAACTCACTCTGAAGACTAGGCTGGCCTCAAACTCATAGAGATCTGCTTGCCTCTGTTTCCCGAGTACAGGGATTAACAGCGTGTGACACCAGTGCCCTGCTGGTTGCTAGCACACCATTGATACTGGACCATCACTAGGCTTCCTCTCAGGTATCCTGCTGTGGCCCAGAGTCATGGTGATATTGTGGCTCTGGTTCTACAGGGCCAGCTCCTTCATGTGCTCCGGCAGCTCACAGAGTAGATGTTGGGGTAGACTGACTCAAAGAACTTGATCTGGGCTGGATGGTAGCTGAGTGGGTCAGCTGGAGTGGGGCCTGGGCCTTCCTGCCTGCCCTCCTGCTGCCACAGCTGGTAACTGCGTCATAATGCAAAATTGCATTTAGTCCAACTTCAAGATCCCCGTAGTCTGTCACATTCAACAATGTTTAAAAGTTAAAAGTCTCTTCTGATTCATGCATTCACTTAACTGTAATCCCCTGTAACATTAAAATGTAAGGTAGACCACATATTTCTGACAAGCAAATGGCACAGGATATAGTACCATTCCAAAAGGGAGATAGCGAGGAGATACTGGACCAAAGCAGAACTGAAAACCAGCTGGGCAAACTGCATCTCCAAAACTGTTGTCAAAGCACCCTTCAGATCTCCAGCTCCTTTCTGCTTTGTTGACTGCAACACACTTCTCTCTCAGGCTGGTTCCCTTCCTGGTTAGCAGGTATTCGGCACTAAGCTGATAAGCGTTGGATCCCCGCCTATTGAGTATCCTCTGCTGATGCAATAAGCCAAATTAGACCAAATTAATAAGTCCAGACTTAATAAACAGAACAAAGCAAAACAACACTCCCAAGTGAGGGATCACACGACAGGTCTGGTGACCAGGTCTTAAACACCCTATAGTCTCCATCAGTTTCAGAGAGGAGCAAACCCTTGTCGGGCTTTCTGAGGGGCGGGGTCTGGGAGGGGAGATGTGGGAGTTGAGGCAGAGCTTCCACATAGACAGGTATCCCATGGTTCTGGGACCTCCAACATCTTGGGGTAACACAATGGCCTCTCTAGGCCTCCATGTAGGGACACCCCTGACAAGCCTGGCCTCAGTGGCTTTCCTTAGTCTCAGAGTTAGATTCCATAACCCCTTTCTTCTGTCCTTGTCATGTGGCTGAAGATGACAGGTTCTGCTACTTGCTGGGACTGGAACATGGGCCCCTCGT
Source organism: Dicrostonyx torquatus (assembly GCA_028555095.1). Classification (NCBI taxonomy): domain Eukaryota; kingdom Metazoa; phylum Chordata; class Mammalia; order Rodentia; family Cricetidae; genus Dicrostonyx; species Dicrostonyx torquatus. The sequence goes on from JAQHUG010000132.1 coordinate 35,129, forward strand.
TCAAATACATCTTCACCAGCTTTTTTTTCCTCAATGATTTCCTTGACTGCCTATATTCGGCTGTCTTGAAACTACTTGTAGGCACAAGTTGGCCTTGAATTTAGAGATCTGCCTGCCCATGGCACTGAAGTGCTGGGATTAAGGGTGTATACCACATCTAACCCTAAATTTTTCTCCAACTCCTTTTCACAGATTTGAAATTTAGCTGTGTGGGGTCTCATCCTTTTATTCCACTTAGTATCAGGCTTTTCTTAATCTATCTCCTTGAACACAGGATTTAATCCCATTCCATTTCCTGGTGTCCCTTTTCTCCTTGATCTGTACATTTTGTATTTTCCCTACTCAGCTTCCTCCTTTTCATTATAGAGCTTCATAAGAGTGAACACCAATAACCACATGGCAGAGTCAATATTAGGCTGTTTTGAAATTTCCTCTGCCGAAGCAATTAATCCAAAACTCTTCAATTTAGCATCAGGCATATTTCAGACAAAGGCAAAACCCAGCCACATTCTTCACCAAAATATCACAAGAATAGTCTCAGATCACATAGTACTATTCTTCTCCTCTGAAACCTCTCAGCACCACCGTCTCCCATGATCCTACTAATATGGACATTAAGTCTCACTTAAGCACTCTGAATTTTCTAATCTGAAGTCCCAAAGTCCACATTCCTCCAAACAATAGCATGGTCAGGCCTATCACAGTAATACCCCTGTCCCTGGCAACTCTTATAAAGGAAAACATTTAACTGGGTCTGGCTTACAGTTCAGAGGTTTAGTCCTTTATTGGCATGGGGGGAAGCATGATAGCACGCAGGCAGACACGGTGCTGGAGAGGTGGCTGAGAGTTCTACATCTGGATCCACAGGCAGCAGGAAGCCACTAGGTCTGGTTTGAGTTTCTGAGACCTCAATGCCCTCCACCCCCACAGCCTGCTTCCTCCAACATCACCACACCTACTCCAACAAGGCCACTACCTGAGCCTATGGGAGCCATTTTCATTCAAACCATCACAATTACATTTATGGAGTCAAAGGACAACTTACAAGAGTCAGTTCTCTTCTGTGGGCCCCAGGATTCAAACTCTGGTTGTCAGGCTTGCTAGCAAGCACCTTTACCTGCTGAGACTGTAATGTTTTTAAAGTAATTTTTAAAGATCTCTTTTACTGAATAGCCTTATTTTTACCCCTTTGTTCTGAAACATTTTTTTTTAAGATTTATTTATTATGTATACAACATTCTGCCTCTATGTATGCCCGCCTGCCAGAAGAGGGCACCAGATCTCATCATAGATGGTTGTGAGCCACCATGTGGTTGCTGGGAATTGAACTCAGGACCTCTGGAAGAGCAGCTAGTGCTCTTAACCTCTGAGCCATCTCTCCAGCCCCTGAAACATCTTTTATGTAGCCTAGGCTAGCCTGGAATTCACTATGTACCTCAGGATGGCCTTGAATTTCTGCTTTTCCTGTCTCCTCTAGATGCTGGGATCATGGATATGCACCTCTCCCAGTCTATGGGGATTGGAGTCCACGGGTCTGTACCTGCTAAGCAAGTACTCTACCAATTGGGCTCAATTCCCAGCTACTTTTAGACTTTTAAGACACTGTCTTAATACATAACTAGCTATAAGTGACCTTAAATTTGTGGTGACCCTCTTGCTTCTGCCTATCAAAGTGCTGGGAGTACAGGTACCCACTATCACATTCAGAATTATAATGTATCTGTTTTTCAATAATCTTATTTTTTAAGATACAGTCTCATGTAGCATAGGCTGGCCTCATGCTGTCTAGCTCCCAGTACATCGTGAGACTTTGTTTCAATGAACAAAAAAAAAAATTAAAGGTCTGTATGCAATAACCCAGGCAACAGATGCACAAGTACTAAACTACAATATCTTTTCTCAAAACTGGTAGGGGTAGCCTGGTATAGTGGAACATGCTGGTAATCCGTGTTTGGAAGTTGAGGAAAATGACTAATTCAAGGATATCCTGAGCTACATACAGAGATCGTCTCTCAAAACTAATAAACCAGGTTTGGCGCTACATACCTATAATTCCAGCATTTATGAGGCAGAGGCAGGAGGATCAGGAATTCAAGGGCACCTTCCTACATACACTGAGTCCAAGGCTAACCTGGGCTGAGATCCTTGTCTCAAAACAAAACAAAACAGTCATAGATGTTAACACCACAGATAGCATATTTCTGACTTTTTCTTTTTACTTCAGAATTACTTGGAGGCAAAAGGCTAGACCCAGGCAGTGGTGCTGCATGCCTTTAATTCCAGAACTCAGGAGGCAGAGGCAAGCAGATCTTTGTGATTGTGAGGCCAGCCTGGTCTACACAGTGAGTTCTAGAACATTAAGAGCTATATAGAGAAACCCTGTCTGGAAAAGTGCCCCCTCCCCACAAAAAAGGCCAGATTCCAGTACTCACACATCAAAGACACCCAAATGTTAAAAAGTTATGAACATTGCTGGGTGGTGGTAGTGTTCACTTTAATTCCAGCACTTCTGAGGCAGAGGCAGGCAAATCACCATGAGTTCGAGGCCAGCCTGGTCTACAAAGTGAGTTCCAAGTCAAGCTCCAAAGCTACACAGAGAATTCCTGTCTTGAAACCGCCCCCCCAAAAGTTATAGACAATAGAGAAGCTAAATTAACTATACTGTATACTTGTGTGTACACGTGCTGTGTATGTGTCAACATCCAGGTATTCAACTGTTTCCCTGCCTTAGCTTTTGAAGAGGGATTCTGACAGAACCTGGAGCTTACAGACTGGGCTAAGCTGGTCTGTCTCCATCTACCCAGTGCTGGGATACAGGTGTACGTGGCTGGGCCTAACTTTCACATGTGTGCACAGCAAGCAGGGTCATCCTAGCACTATACAATACACTTAGAAAAGTAGATGTTCTACATCAGCTAATTTGTACTTAAAGTATGAGCTCAAGTCAGAATCAATGACCTTCAGTAACTAGCCTACTTCCCACCTTAGCTTCTGAAGTGCTGGGATTATAGGTGAGTGCTACCACACCAGGCTTCTTGTTTCTTTTATATCAATCTCTTTGACCATTAAACGCAAGTTGTGAGGCTGGAGAGATGGCTCATCTGGTAAGAGAGGACTTGGGTTCGGTTCCCAGCAACACACTGTGGCTCACAACCACTTACTACTCCTATGCTCTGTATTTGTTTCCCTGGACACCAGGCATGCACATGGTACACATCCATATATGCAGACATTCAGACACATAAAGTCAAAATACATCCTTCAAGGTAAATGGTCTAGGGCTGGAGGGGTGATTCAGAGGTTAAAAGCACTGGCTGCTCTTCCAGAGGTCTTGAGTTCAATTCCCAGCATCCATATAGTGGCTCACAACCATCAGTAATGAGATTTGGTGCCCTCTTCTGGCCACAACACTGTATACGTAATAAGTAAATCTTTTTTTTTTAAAAAAAATATTTATTTATTATGTGTACATATTCTGTCTGTGTGTATGCCTGCAGGCCAGAAGAAGGCACCAGACCTCATTACAGATGGTTGTGAGCCACCATATGGTTGCTGGGAATTGAACTCAGGACCTTTGGAAGAGCAGGCAATGCTCTTAACCACTGAGCCATCTCTCCAGCCCCCCGTAATAAGTAAATCTTATATTTACAAAAATATTTTCCTCTTTTTACAAAGCATTTCCAGGACTGTCAGGCACAATACCCAGATTTGGTTTCCACCACTGCAAAGCACTAAGTATTGCTACATTTGATCCTCAGATGCCAGATATGGTAGATATTACCTTTCCTTATAGTATGGCTCAAAAAAACCTGAAACTCACCAAGAAGCAGAGACAAGCAGAGCTCTGAGTTTGAGGCCAGCCTGGTCTACACAGTAAGTTTCAGGTTGGCCAGGGTGATATAGGCAGACAATGTCTCAAACAAACAATGCAAAATTAAAAATCTTGAACAGATGCAATTTGACGCCTTTAATCCCAGCACTCGGGAGGCAGAGGCAGGCGGATCTCTGTGAGTTCGAGACCAGCCTGGTCTACAAGACCTAGTTCCAGGACAGGCTCCAAAGCTACAGAGAAACCCTGTCTCGAAAAACCAAAAAAAAAAAAAAAAAAAAGCAACAGTTGCATTTAGAGGTACTCACAGGGTCCTTTTGTAGTTTTGGCCTGGAACTTGCAATGTTACACAAGCTGGCCTCAAACTTGCACTGATTCTCCTGTCTCAATCTCCTGAATGTTGAGATTATAGGTTTGCACCATGACACCAGTCTTTTAGTAGCTTTTATATTCAGAGTAGATGTCCATGTCATTTTTGTTTTTCGAGATAGGGTTTCTTTGTAGCTTTGGAGCCTGTCCTGGAACTAGCTCTTGTAGACCACGTTGACTTCAAACTCACAGAGATCCGCCTGCCTCTGCCTCCCGAGTGCTGGGATTAAAAGCATGCGCCACCACTGCCTGGTGATTTTTTTATATCCTAAATCTAAATTTGAGAAAAAGATAAGGCCTAAGAAGTCTCCTCCCCATTTACTATATACCTACCTGTGTATGTAGAAGTCAGAGGACACCTTTGGGAGTTGATTCTCTTACCATGTGAGTAATCAAATTCAGGATGTCAGATTCAGTGGCAAGACCTCTTCCCACTGAGCCATTTAATTTAGGCAGTCCTAAACTTTTTTATTATTATTACTATTGTTGTTGTTTTACTGCAATCCTCCTCCTCCCGAGTGCTGGGATTAGGCATGCGCCATCTTACAAAAGGGAAACCTCTCATTTGTTTACCACAGCTGAGATCACTCCTTAATGAAAAACCACTTTACATAGATAGCATAAGGGCTAGAGAGGAAGTCCAGCAGTTTAGAGTGCTTGTTCTTTCAGAAGACCTGGGACCCAGCACCTATATGGCAGCTAACAACTATCTGTAGCTCCAGTTCTACAGGATTGGTGGGGTGGTCTTCTAACCTCTACAGGCCCCAGGCACATCACACACAGCCATACATGCAAGCAAAACACCAATACACATAAAATATATTTTAAAAAGTCTTTTTTTAAAAAAAACCATAAATTAGCTCCTACAAAGGACCTGTATCAGAGAATCTCAAGCCTAAGAGGCTCCCTGTAAGCTACTAAAAGGCACATTATTATAATGCTGGCCACACTATTTTAATGATGGAACACAACAGCTCAAAGTCAGTTTAGGACAAATGCTAACTATTTTATTTCTCTGAAAATGTTAAAATTGCTGTAAAACTCAGTGATATTTTTTTTTTCATTTTTAAATGTCAAAATGTCATGTAGCCCAGGCTGGCTTGAATTCACTACATGGCTGGAAATGAAACATGCTGATTCTGTTTCTAAAACCTCTTGAGTTCTGGGATTTTAGATATGTGTCACTAAGCTTAATTCTGAAAATGGAATTTCTAAAAAGTTATGTCATTATTATTATGCCTCTGTTACACGTGTGTGCATGCACGCGTATGTGCTACTTGTAAGTGTGGAGGTCAGAAAATAACTCTGAAGGGTCAGTTCTCCTATAGCTTTAAATGGGAATTGAGCTCAGGCTGCCAGGCCTCTGCGGCTAGATGTTTTATCTGTTAAGCCATCTCTCTGGCCTGAAAACAGGATTTCTAAATGAAAGCTTATTAATTAAATCTTGAAAAGTGCTGCAAATAATGTTGCCACTTTAATCTACAATCTTAACTTTCAATGTTATAAAATGGAAGTAAACACATCTCAACAGCCTTAAATATTTTCATGTATTTTATTTTTTAAAACACTGTTAATTTTGCAAGCTAGCAAATTGCCTTCAATATTTTACTAATTAGCACCATATACCTTTTAAAGCTAACTGTAACATTGTTTCACTGAAAATGATTGTAAATAAGATGCAAATTATTCCCAACATAAGATCATTAATTAAATTAAATAATTTTTTTGGGCTCTAAGCACTTATGTGCACTTTAAAGATGAATTTAACTATGCTAATATATTTGCCAATCTAACAAAGTCAAAGTATCATAGTTTAAAGCAATATTTAATCTCTGAGATTATTTTTAAAAACTATATAAGGAAACTGAGAAACCAGCTATAGGGAAAAAAGGTCATTCCTTTACTTTTAAAGAAATCTCTTAACTTTTGAAAGAACAAAATAACTTGGTGAAAAAGTCCTTTGGTGCAAAGATCAGTTAAACATATTGTTTAGTACACATTACCATTTTCATGCTTGGCTTATTAGTAACCTTACCAAAAAGACACGAAAAGGTCTGGAACAACTCACAGGGACAGCTGGAAGGCTGAAATAAAATTGCTTAGTGCTAAGAAGATCCCAAGTCACTCGTATAGTTTAAATGGAAGCCTAGACATTTAACATCTATGTTTTAATGTTCTCATCTGAAAAAAAATCTTTCAAAAAGGTAGAAAAAAATCTAATTATATTCAAATTATGTCTACACATTCAAAAAAAGGCTATTTTCATTTCCTATATTCTGATAAAAGCATTGAAGTTCAGAGCCACAGCTGATTGCTCACTAGCACGCTTGTCTTGCATACCGGTAGAATCAAGTCCAGTTTTGCCATCTGTGGATGACTATGACAAGATACAAAAGCATGTGTTTGCCATAAATAGCTCTGGCTAATAGCAAAGTGCGCACACGGAGCAGATCAAATTCTCTATAAGGAGAACGCTCTGGACCACAGCCAAATCCCATTACTAATGTTTAAGACAGCTATACCATTTTTTTTTCCAATTCAATATGGGAAAGATTTTATGGAATCATAGCTGAAATGAACACTCCTAAACATAAGAATCATTAAACCTTTGAATGACACTTTACAAATTATTTTCATTATGACCAAGTAATAAAAAATCCTACTTCTACTTCTCAAAAAAATTATTCAGTAATATAACTGTGAATTAATATCCTAATTTTTCTAAAGAAATAAGAATACTGGAGTATGCCAAAAGTGCAAAAAAAATCTGATCTCCATATTATAACATAAAGTAATAAATAAACATTTATAAAAGTACCATTCTTTAATGATTGTATGTATATAAGTGATTTTAAGATATTTTTGACCCAAAGAAATTCAACAATCTGGAAAAAGAGACACATGAGTGTTATATTAAAAGAAAAGAAAAGCTCAAATACCAATGCAGAGCTTAATCGCTGTTTACCCTAAAATTTCACATGATAATGTGCAAATTTTCCAAGGAAAACAAGGCAACGTTCTGTAATATGCCACAGTTTTTATTGCGACGTGGCCACTTTTGTGAGGGTAGGGAATTTGATCTCAAAACAATGTTCCATTTAAGGCTCTTTTATACAGAAATTGCCATCATGACTGATACTCAAAATATCTGTAGTGTTTCAAGACTCCTACGGTAAACATAAAACTCCTACATTTATTCAGTAGTGTATACTCAATGGGAAACCAAAGACATCAACACAGCTATTTCTTTGAAGAAAATATGCAGGTAAGAGGAATGAATACTGAGGTATTACGATAAATCAATGACGGGTAATGAAACTTAATTGGCATTCTTTTTAAGGGATTAAACGTATTTTTTTTTTTTAAAAAAAAGTGCTTTTAACGCATAGTGTTAAATCTGTGCTGCCATGTCACAAAAACAGGCTTGCCAAGGCAGGTGAGGTGTACAAACGGTCCGGCGCCTCGGAGAACTGTAGTCAAGTGCAACTATAAATAATACTGAAAAAAGGTTTGCCATATGACCAGTGGATAATACTTTCAAGGTATTCAATTAGCTTACCCTTTGTAGTACTCTAAGCTATTCACATTGACAACACATCCATTGTAGTGCTCACTGCGAGGAAGGCATGGAACCAGTTGTTTTGGCTAAAATAAGATGGGGAAGGCATTCCTTGGGTTCTAAGTAAAAGTAACTGCATTAAACAGCCTAATGGCAATCACTGACAGGCTTCTTAAATTCATTCATTCACTGTGTTGAAAGGGCCCAGTGCAAAGGGAATAAACAAAAACCAAAACCCAATACGATTCCAGTGGACTGAGCTGGAGAAATGGAAGCCCCTTAACATCAATGGCACTTGGCTATTGCTTTAGAGTGGCTTTCCCTCAAGGGAAACCACGACACTGCCTCCCAGTTTCTCTCCCAGTGTCGAGCGGTCCTTAATATCGTCCAAGCCATTTACTTGCCACTCATGTTTAATACCTAAAAAAAGACAAAAAAAGCCACATCCATTAACCTTATTATGACTAAGAAAGAACCCTTTTTCTTCCGCACAAAACAGTCAATGTTTATACCTGTAAATTTCTTTTTAATGGCATCTTTAGAGCTAGCATAAATCATCTTGCTTTTTAGCGGAGCACTTTCAGGAGCCCTACGGGGGAGAAAATGTTGAATTTCAAAAGAGAAACAAAGGCAAAAACTGACTATGATAATAATCCTTGCATTTTTAAAAGCACATTTTTCTTTTGTTTTTACACACCAGAATATAAATACTAGGTCTTCTTTCTTAGACTCTTTTGTTTCGTATGTGGCATCGTACAAAGCATATCGGCAATCATTCAGAGGTAGCAACTTCACAAAAGATGTGTAGGGGTCCTCTACAGTCTCACCAATGTCACCCACCAAGATCTGCTTTGCTTCCTCTACAATTATCTGTCTTTTGTCATCGCTCAGGCAGAAGAGAACCGCTTTCTTTCTCTTTTTGATCTCCTCTTGTGTAGAAGACTTTCTCACTTTCATATCATTAAAGACTTTGATGACTTCGTCATTCACTGTGACTCCAGATGCCTGAAAATAACCAACGACGGGAATTTAGAACGAGTTCTTGGGTTTTAACCAAAATTATTGTTTGACTAACAGGGCTTGGCAGGGCTATAAAAAAAAAAAAAACTACACCAAACAATGTAAGCAATCCTCTTAGATCTGTCCCATTTCTGCATCAGAAGAAGATAGAGCTAAAATTCTTAACTCATACTGCCCATTCATCCTTCTTTAAGGAGCATGAAGTAAAAGGCAAACGGAAGGTGGGAAGGGGCAAATACGAGTTGACCCATGCCTGAAATGTTTCCTATTTCACTTGGTGATGTCAGAGCTCCAGGAGCAGCCGCAAAAATACCTTCTGTATTGTGTCAACTCTGCAGGCCTTTAAAAAAAAAAAAAAAAAAACCACTTTGGGATTTCAGTTAATGCTTCTACTATTTTTTTTTCTTTAAAGTCATCTTAGCCACTGCTGCTTCCTCATAAGGAAAGAGAATCAAGCGTAAACTCCAACCGCCCGCGGCTAAGGCAAAACGCCCCACCGCCCATTGGCAGCCGCTGGCGGAGTAACGGGTCCGGCGAGAGGGCGGCTTAACCCGGCTTTGCCACCTGCTCGGTCTCCGCACAACGGCTCCCCGGCCGGCCTCCGAGACCCTCACCCCAGGGCTCCCGGCCGCCCCGACGGCGCGCGCCCGAGACCCATCAGGCGGCACGCGGGCTGCAGCCGGAGGACCCCCTCGCGCCCCGCCTCCCGCCCGCCCTAGGAGTCCAAGCGGCCGCGGGCCCGGGCCAGCCCGGCCGCCGCAGGCCCTCGAGCCGCGGGGACCAGAGCGCGGGAGCGCCCACCGCCCAGGCCCCGGGCAGGGTAAGATGGCGACCGCGCGGGGGTCCGCGCCGAGCCCAGCCTCTCCCGCCGGCGCGCCCACCTTACCATAGTGCCCGCGGCTGAGGCTGCGGCGGCGGCTCGGGCTCCGGCTCGGTGGCACTGGGACGAGGGGAAGGAGGGGCGGGCGGCGGGCAGCCGAGAGTGCGGGGCACGCCGGGAGCGGCGGGCTCGGGGGCCGCAGGGCGGGCGCGGCGGTCACGTGCTCCGGCCCCGCCCCCGCCCCCCGCGCGCCCGCCCGTGTCCTCCGCCTGACCCCGGAGCTCCAGGGCCGCCAACGGGAAAGCGCGGTGGCGGCGGGAACCCGCGCGCGCGGGCTGTGACGGTGGCAGCGACCAGCCGGGGCCATGGCCGGGACCAGGAGGCTCCGGCTCGAGCGGTTCGCGGACTCTGGGCGCCGCTCCGGGGTTGGGGCGTGAGGAAGCGGGGTGCGGTGGTCGGGTAGAGCGCTTTGCTTCCTCCACCTGCGTTTTCCATGGGAAGGGTCAGGACTGTAACATTTCGGGTCCTTTTTGGAAAACCCTCAGCTTGGTGTGAGGCGTTTAAAGCTTTCTCTTTTTCGGGTCTTTGATTTGAGACAGGTTCTCTTTGCAGGTCCTGGTTCCCGTCGCAGCGGCAGATGACCTTGAACTGCTTGCCACGCCTCTATCCCACTAGAGCTGGGATTATAGGCGTGCACCACCAGCCTTCCTTTCACTAAAATGAGAATAAACACTATAAATATTACCTCAGTTAACTGAACTACCCAGCAAAGAGGGAAAGATAAGCAGGAATGCTGGCTCACACCTGTAATCACGTGAGAAAAGGGACAGGCTTAGAAGACACCAAGGCCGCATTTTCAGGATGCCCTGGAGATGCCTTGGACAGCATCATAATCCAAGCAAAACCAGAAGCTACTAGGGTTATATATTTCTCTTCCCCTGTAAATGGGGTCTGTAGAAAGGACTAGACATACCTGTGTACAGCTGTGGAGGCAGAAAGGCCTTAAGTGTCTGATTTGGAATTGTGTTGAAATGGGGGGGGCACATCTGCTGTGCACACTTGGAGAGGTCAAAAAGACTGTGTAGGAAGCATTTCTGTTCCACCATGTGGGTCCTGGGAGTTGAACACTGCGGTCAGGCTTGGTAGTACCCTACCCCCATGTCAGGCAGCTCACCATCACCTGTGACTTCAGCTCCAGGGACTCTGACTCCCTCTTCTGGCCTCTGCAAGAAGCTGCACATGTGTGCATACCTGCACATACTTGCACACACATAGAAATAAATATTTAAAAAATATCTTTTTAAAACTTTTATTTTTACTCGTGTGCATGTATGTATATCTATGTGAAGTTCTGCCATGTGTGTGCAGGGGACTTTTGGGACCAGAAGAAATGTGATCTAGAGTAGAAGAAATGTGCAACTAGAGCTGCAGACAGTTATGAGCTGCCTGGTGTACATGCTGGGAACCAGACTTGGGTCCTCTGCTAGAGCAGAAAGTGCTCTTAAGGGTTGAGTGCTCTTTCCAGCCCATCCTTTAAATTTTTTTTTTTTTTGGTTTTGTTTTTCGACACAGGGTTTCTCAGTGTAGCTTTTAGAGCCTGTCCTGGCACTAGCTCTTGTAGACCAGGCTGGCCTCGAACTCACAGAGATCTGCCTGCCTCTGACTCCCCAGTGCTGGGATTAAAGGTGTGCGCCACCACCCAGCCTTTATTATTTTTTAAAAGCACACACATTTCTTTATTTTTTTTATTTGTTTGTTTTGAGACAGCTTTTCTGCATAGCTCTGACTAGCCTGGAACTCACTCTGTAGAGCAGGCTGACCTAGAACTCACAGGATCTGCCTGCCTCTGCCACCTGTTGTGAGATGATACTTGTTCAGTGTGAAGATGTCTCTGCTTAAACCATCTTCTGATTGGTTTAATAAAGAGCTGAATGGGGCTGGAGAGATGGCTCAGAGGTTAAGAGCATTGCCTGCTCTTCCAAAGGTCCTGAGTTCAGTTCCCAGCAACCACATGGTGGCTCACAACCATCTGTAATGGGGTCTGGTGCCCTCTTCTGGCTTGCAGGCATACACACAGACAGAATATTGTATACATAATAAATAAATAAATATTTAAAAAAATAAAGAGCTGAATGGCCAATAGCTAGGCAGGAGTGATAGGTGGGACTTCCTGGGAGAGAGAGAAACTTGGGAAGAATGTGAGGTGCACAGGATTAAGCCAGTGAGACTCAGAGAGAGTGTGACACACAGAATGGAGAAGAGGTAATGAGCCACGTGGCAGAACATGGATTGGTATAAATGGGTTAATTTAAGTTATAAGAGCTAGTTGAGAACAAGCCTAAGCTAAGGTCAAGCTTTCATAATAAGTCTCCATGTCATTATTTGGGGGCTGTTTGTTCAAAGAAAGTCCAACTATAGCCACCACTTCCCAGGTCTTTAATATATTTTATATAACACACAGGAGCAGGTGTTAGAAAACGAAGACTCATTACAACACCCTTTTGTGGTTTGTTCTTAAGTGCTTGCTTTCAGGAATTGTATAACCAAGTCCCGTGTGTGACAGCTAGCATCAAATAAGCAAAGAGCAGAAATTATTTTCTCAACTAGAAAAGAGACTGACAGCCTATTCTGGCAAAGTCTGTATTGCCAGGCCAATGCAGCTTCTTCTTTTAAAATACATTAATTTTTAAAAGTGATTTATTTTTTATTTTATGTGCATTGTCACTTTGCCTACATGTCTGTGTCAGATCTTGGAGTTACAGACAACTGTGAGCTGCCATATGGGTGCTGGGAGCTGAACTCAGATCCTCTGGAAGAGCTGTCTGTGCTCTTAACTGCTGAGCCATCTCTCCTGCCCTCCAAAATATATTATTTTTTTGAGACAGGGTCTCACTATATATGTACTGACTGACCTGAATTTGCCCTGTAGACCAGGCTGACCTACAGAGATCTGCCTGCCTCCACTTCCTGAGTGCTGGGATTAAAGGTGGACGTTAATAAATCTGCCCTATTTTTACCAATTGTTAGCCTATTACATGATGTGTTTTTATGACACTTTATACATCTTGTACATTGTTATCATTCCCCTCTGCCTTCTTTATCTTCCCTGTCTTCTTTCCTCTCCCCATTACTACTCTTTCCCCCTCTTTTAAGATGGCATCCTTCCTTCTGATAGTGCCCACCCCTTTTGATTTTTTTGAGACAGGGTTTCTTTGTGTAGCAGTCCTGGCTGTCCTGGAACTCACTTTGTAGACCAGCTGGCCTTGAACTCACAGAGAGCCTCCTGCCTCCTGATTCCAGGTGCTGGGCTTTACAATGAGTGCCAACACACCTGAGTAGGTCTTGGTTTTGAGCCCTTCCTTTCTGGGCCCCCCTTCTGTCTTATCCTGGAAGGCGTAAACAGCCCTGGAAAGACCAGGGCTGCTGCTGCAGAAGCTGGAGTTTCAAAGACATTAGTGACCCTCCTACTGTGACCTTAACCATATGCCAGCCTGTTCCCTTCTCCTCAGATGTCCCTGTCTCTCATTCTCTACGATTCTAATTTCCCTGAATTCATCTTTGTTTCCACATACTTTTTATATTACACTAACAGATTCTGCTGCCCCGCTGATTGTAAACTGCTTACGGATTTTAATCCTTCTTATCTTTGACTTTCTGGAGCCTGGCACATTGTAAATGCTCAGGAGATGCTGGTTGGCTGGAGAGATGCCTCAGCCGTTAAAGGCTAGGCTCACAACCAAAATATAATAAATTTAAACTATTTCGGTGCTATAAAGAGGGAAGCTGGGCACTCGGGAGGCAGAGGCAGGCGGATCTCTGTGAGTTCGAGGCCAGCCTGGTCTGTAATAGCTAGTTCCAGGACAGGAAAGCTGGGGCAGGGCTGGAGATATATAGCTCGTTTGGTAGAATGCTTGCTTAGTAGAAACAAAGCCGTGATGTGATCCCCAGTATCACATGAACCAAGTAGAGTGGCATATAACTACAATCCCAGTCTTTGGAAGGCAGAGGCAGAAACATCTGATGATCAAGGTCATCCTCAGCTACACAGAGAAGTTAAGGCTATCTTGTGCTACCTGAGACCCTGCTTCAAAAAAAGGGTGGTGAGGTAGGGGATGTGCTCAGCGGTTAAGAGCGTTTGCTGCTTGTGCAGACCCAGGTTCAATTCCCAGCAGCCAAATGGTGATTCACAACTATCTGTAACACCCTATCTGACCTTGGGCACCTGGCACAGATGTGGCACACATACGTACATGCAAGTGAAACACACATACAAAATCTAAAAAATTTTTTGTGGGTTTTTTGAGAAAGGGTTTCTCTGTAGTTTTGGAGCCTGTCCTGGAACTAGCTTTTGTAGACCAGGCTGGCCTCAAACTCACAGAGATCCGCCTGCCTCTGCCTCCCAAGTGCTGGGATTAAAGGCGTGCGCTACCACCACCCGGCTAGTTGTTTTGTTTTTAGAGAGGACAGCTGGGCATGATGGCTTATGCCTATGATCCCAGCATTTTTGTTTTTGTCTTGTTTTTCAAAACAGGGTTTCTTTGTGTAGCCATGGCTGTTCTGGAACCCACCATGTAGACCAGGCTAACCTTGAATTTACAGAGATCCGCCTGCCTCTGGCTTCTGAGTGCCCAGCTCTTTTTTGTTTTTTTTTTTGAGACAAGGTCTTCTATAGTTCAGGCTGGCCTTGTCCTCACTAGTTTGCTGAGACTGGCCTTAAACACCCTGATCTTCTTGTCTTTGCCTTCTACATCCTGGGACCATGCATGACAATGCCCAGCTTTGGTAAAACTATTTTGAAAAGTAGTTTGAGTTTAAATTTTTTTTTTTAAACTGGCCGTGTAGCTGTAACTGGCCCTGAAGTTGTTGTGTTCATCAGACTGCCCTTGAACTCACAAAGCTCCTCCTGACTCTGCTTCCTGAATGCTGGAATTAAAGCAATGAACCACCAAGTCCTTGAAAACATTAAGCTTCCATAAAACCAAGTAAGTCCATTTCTGTGTGCATATCCCAAAGACATTAAAGCATATGTTCACACAAAAACCTGTATGTGAAAATCCATGGAATCATTATTCATAACAGCCCCAGATGGCAAGCAACAGAAATGTCCCCTGAATGGTAAATGGATGAGGGAAGTGTACCCATGCCACATAATATGATTAACTATAAGAGGAGCGATAGACTTACATTGTTGCAACCTGAATAAACCTAAAAGTGCTATTCAAAGTGAAAAAGCCAGTTCTCCAAGACCACGTATTGCACAGTTAATCCAGAACCAGAAAACCTGCAGAGAAGCCTAGTGCTTGTCTGGGGTGAGGAAGAGAGAATGTGGAGGGACCGAAACAAGTATGGGGGTTCCCTCCCTTGGAGAGGTAAAAATATTCTAAAATCTGATAGTGGTGGTGTCACACAACTGTGAACACAGTGCAATCAGGATGGCGCATGCGACAGGAACAGGATTCCACTACTGCTACTTCTGTCGAGCCTTCATGTGACTCAGACAGCTGAGTTCCTGGGCTGTGAGGTCATGCTCCCAAATTAGAAAGGACCAGCAGTGAGATGTGTAAGACCCATAGTGAGTGTTGTGGCTCAGAGAGTGAGTCACAGCCTCAGACTGGAGCACACGATGCCTGCTGTGTGTGCTCTAGTAAGTTCAGCCTTGAGTGTAGAAACACATGTTACCTCCTCCATGGTTTTCTGGCAGTGTAGGCGTTAAGAAACATGTGCCAGGGCTGGGAGAGACGGCTCGGCAGTTAAAAGCATAGACTGCTCTTCCAGAGGGCCTGAACCTTTTCTAGATTCCGCAGGCACCTAACCTCAAGTATATATACCCCCATGCAGACACTCATATACACACAATTTTAAAAAACAAGTCTTAAAAACAAAGTAAAAATTTGTACCATTTTATAATCCTACCCACAAGATAGGATTAGAGTCTAATTTCTCTAGTCCTTACCAATGTGATGGTCTGTGTGTCTTTTTTAGTTGTTCTGGTGGTTGTGATATAGTATCTAATTGGGGTTTTTTTTTTTTTGTCTATTTTCTGGTTTATTGAGACAGGGTTACTCTGTAGCTTTGGAGCCTGTCCTGGAACTAGCTCTTGTAGATCAGGCTGGTCTCGAACTCACAGAGATCCGCCTGCCTCTGCTTCCCGAGTGCTGGGATTAAAGGCTTGCGCCACCACTGCCCAGCTGTTTTATTTTTTGTTGTTCACTTTTGTTCTTTTTTGTTAGAATTTCATATATGAGAATTGTATTTACCTCATTTTTCCTTCCTCTTCCCTCCAGTTCTTCCTGTGTTTCCTCAACTCCTTCTAAAATTCATGATCTCTTTTTAAGTATATTTATTGCATATATCCACATATCTATCAATCAATCAATCAATCAATCAATCAATCTATCTATCTATCTATCTACACACACACACACACACATGCACAGTCTGCTGAGATCATTCATGCAGCTCATATGTGTTCCAGCTGACTTCATGGGGTTGGCTACACTCTCCCTCTCAGCAACCTGTAGTTCTTCTAGGGCTGGAGACTGGGAATCCCCCCATCTGTGTTGCTATGCCAACTGGTGTTGTCATCTTTTGGGTCTTGCTTAACAACTCTATTGGGATTTCTTGGGTGCAGTTTCCGTGTCAAATATAGACGACACTGTCATACAGCAGACATCTCATCCTGGTTCTCTGGTTCTTGCAATCTCCCCCATTCTCCACGGATACTTCCTGAGCCTTAAGTATGGGGTTTTATGTTTAGATGTATTAGTTGGGGCTGGGCACCCCTCAGCCAGTTGTTTTCTGGACTGTGACCAGTTGTGGCTTTGTGTGTGTGTGATGTAAACAAGCTTCTTTGATGAGAGGTGAGAGCTACCTTGCCCGTGGGTATATGGAAAAGTATTTAAAGTGTGGTCGGGGATCATACTGGCATAGGAAAAGTGGCAGTAGTTGGTTCTCCTGGGTCCAGAACCTCACCAGTCATAAACAGTTTGTAGACTGAGTCCTAAATTTCCCTCTTACTAGTGAGCCTTAAATCCTAGGATGTAAGTGTCACTACTGCACCTTTTGGGATATCTTGTCATTTTGGTCATTGTTTTGGTAGCATCACATCTGGATTATGGTTGCAGCACATCTGGGTAGGCTTGCTGCTTGCTTTCTTCCTTTGGCTGCTCCTTCTGATAGTATGGGTGCTAGTCCCTAGGGAGGAGACTTTGGGTCAGGCCCAGCTCAATCCCTGCAAATCCTCTGTCTAAAGTACATGGTGTCTTCAGCAATAGGATATTACCTGCAATTTCTGGGACGTACCCAAGGCAATAGTAATAGCTTATAGTTTTGGGAGTCTTTCTGGACTCCTTTGATCAACAATACAAATCCAAGTTTCTTGTGTCTGGCACTATTTTCTCTCTCTCTCTCTCTCTCTCTCTCTCTCTGTGTGTGTGTGTGTGTGTGTGTGTTTGTGTGTGTGTGTGTTGTTTGAGACAGGTTATACATAGTCCTGGCTGTTCTAGAACTTGCTATATAGTTTAGGCTGGCCTTGAACTCACAGAGATCATCCTGCCTCTGCCTCCCAAGTGCTGGGACTAAAGGTGTAAGACACCATGCCCACCTGAGGTTTTGTTAGTCTATGGTTCTTGGAGGACCATTGTCAGCCTAACTGGCATAACTTCATTTAGACTTTGTATGTTAATTTAACTTCATTTAAATTTATGCATATTTTTTGTTTGTTTGGTTAGTTTTTGTTTTTCAAGAAAGGATTTTTCTGTGTAGCTTTGGAGCTTCTCCTGGAACTCGCTCTGTAGATCAGGCTGGCCTCGAACTCACAGAGACCCACCTGCCTCTGCCTAGTGCTGGGATTAAAGGCATATGCCACCACCATCGACTAATTTTATACATAATTTTAAATAAATATAAAGTATGATTTTCTCTGGCCTTTTTGAGCATTCTCAATGTTATTTGTCCCACTCCCTTTCCTTCTGTTTTCCTCCTTCCTCACTTCTGAAGGGCAGTCTCCCCTTTCCAGTTCCTCTTCACAGCCCCTGTGTCCTGCCAGACCCCTCTCTAGCGATAAGGCCTCACTGTATAGTCTAGGCTGTCTGAAACATCATGTAGCCCGGCTAGCTGCCAACTTGTGACCCTTCTTTTTCCACCTCCTGTGTGCAGGAGTCATAAATATGAGCCACCACTCAGCCTTTTGCATTATCTTTGGAGAAATATCCAAAGTCTTAAAAATGGATTATCTTTTTTAAAAATTAAGCACATTTTAAAGGTGTTCAAGTATGTGTATGTGTACATGAGTAGGCACACACGTATGCACATGAATGTGTGTGGTACCTGTGAAGATTAGAAGTGGACATTGGGTCCCCTGGAACTGGAGTTGCTTACCATTGGGAGCCACCTGATGTGGGTGCTGGGAGCAGCCAGAGCTCTGAACTGTTGGGTCATTTCTCCAGCTTCCTGGGTTGTCTTTTCATTAATTTATAAGATTTGTTCATATATTATGGATACATAATATGTATATTATGTACAATATGATGTATTATGGATTTATACTATATAGTTTGAAAATATACACCTTCATTCTGTGGGCTTTTAGTTTTCTATATAGTGTTCTTTGCGACACAAAGATTTTAGCTTTTGCTCTTTTCTTTCATTAATTTTTTTTTTAAAAACACTGTCTTTGGTAGTCCTGACTATCCTGGCACTCACTCTGTAGACCAGGCTGGCCTCAAACTCACAGAGCTCCGCCTGCTTCTGCTTCCTAAGTGCTGTGATTAAAGGCCTGAACCACCAGCACCTGACTGTTGTTGTTTTCCGGAAGAATATCACCACATACTAGGCTGGCTTTATGATCCTCCTGTCTCTGCCTCCCAGGCACGTACTGGCCTGGAACTCACTGTGTAGACCAGACTGGCCTCTGTCCCTGCCTCCTGAGTGCTGGGATTACAGGAGTGCTGCTGCCAAGAGCAGCACTGAAGGTTAACTTCTCTTTAATGCAAATTAAAAAAAAAAGTGTACTGAGTGCCCAGTGTGGTGGTGCATGCCTGTAATCCCAGCAATGGTCAGGCCGAGGCAGGAAGATTCCCTGTTCCAGGCAGCCTGGGCTATGTATAGCAATGTCAAGCTGCTTTGGGCCCCTTATTAAGCTGTTCCCTGTGTCTTGAGTGTTTAAATCTTTTCTAAAGATGTATTTTATGTGTATGTGTATACACACAGGGAGTCACAAAGGTCAGGAGAGGCTGTTGGATTCCGTGGAGCTGAAATGACCATGGTTGTGAGCTGTTCTAGGCGGGTGGCGAAAACTGAGCTCTGGTCCTCCAGAAGGCTTTACTTGCCTTTAATCCTGAGCCAGCTCCTTTAGCCCTGGTTTTACATTTTAAGGGAAGCACACACAGCGACATCTGTTGGCCATCACAGGAACCTGATGTTTTACACTTGAAATCACATGATTTTCTATTGTTTGAGAGGAAAGGCAAGTCACTTGGGGAAACCAACATAGAGAGAGGATGGCTTTGTCCAGTCTAGTTCTAGGGTTTGAGAACTCATGAAGTGCCCAGCACTCAGTAGGCTTTTACGACAACAAACGCTCATTAAATTTAATTAATTAAGTTAAAGAAAGGATCTCACAGTGTAGGCCAGGTCAGCCTGTTACTCAGTGAGTAGCTCAGGTTGCCTCAAACTCTTAGCAGTCTTCCATCCTCAGCCTCCTGAGTTGTGGAGTTAGAGGTATGAGCCGCCCTCACTGACAAGACACAGACTTTTATCGTGGTCATGAACTGAACCTAGGCCCTTAGGCACTCATTCTATAACTGCAGCTAACACATTTAGAAGTTCATTTTGAGACAGGGTATCATTATTTAGTGCTTGCTGACCTGGAACCCTTAAAAAAATGTAGCCTGGAGAGATGGCTCAGTGGTTAGGGTGTGGGAGCTCCTTTTGTCTCTGTGTTGCTTTTATTAGTTAATGAATAAAGTACTGCTTTGAGCCTTTGTCAGGGAAGAACAGAACTAGGTAGGGAAAGCTAGGCTGTATGCTGGGAGAAAGAAGGGCAGAGTCAGAGAGAAGCCATGGAGCCACCAGAATCAGACATGCTGAAACTAGCTGGTAAGCCACTGTCACGTGGTGATATACAGATTAATGGAGATGGGTTAAATTAGTTTGTAAGAGTTAGCCAATGAAAAGCTAGAGCTAATGGGCCAAGCAGTGATTTAAATAATATGGTTCCTGTGTGATTATTTCGGGTCAAGCAGCTGGGAACTAACTAGCGGCCTCCTTACAACAGTTAAGTGTACTTGATGTCCTTGCAGAGGACTGGGGTTCAGTTTCCAGTTTTCAGCATCCATGTAGTGGCTCATAGTCACCATAGCTCCAGTACCAGGGGAAGCACTACTCTCTATTGACACATATATGGTACATGAACACACAACAGCTCATACACATAAAATAAAGACAACAGTATTAATTAAAATTGAATTTACAAGTCAAAATTGATGTTACTGACACTAGTTTTGACAAGACAAAGAAAAATGGGAGAATTTGAACTCGTGCTCATGTTCATCATAGCTAGGAGATGGAGTCGGCTGAGGTGTCTTTCAGTGGATGACTGGATAATGAAAACATGGCACATACACTCAGCGGAATTCTGTCCAACTACAAGGAAAAGTGAAATTATGAACTTTGCAGGAAAATGGGTGGAGTGGGAAAATAGTGAGGTATCCCAGACACAGGAAGTCAAACACCATGTATTCTCTCTCATATGGGGGCCACAGCTTTGAACTTTTGGGTTTGTGTGTTTAAACTGGGCTGTGCGTGGCAATCAGGAAGCTAAACTGGCTTATGAGAGAAGGAAGGGACCCAGGCCTTCAGTGTAGATGGGGACAGCAGGGCACTTGTGAAATGAGTAGAGAGGGCTAAAGGTTTCGGCAGGGATGGGGTGGAGGGACAGGGAGAGAGGGGTTGGAACAAACACCTTCTGGAGAGAATACAGCTGTCTGCTCTGGTGTTCAGATGAGAATGTACCCATAGGTTCATATGTTTGAATGTTTGGTTCCAGGTTGTTGGAACAATTTGGGAAGGATTAGAAGGTGTGGCCTTGTTGGAGGAAATGTGTCACTGGGGGTGATCTTTGAGGTTTCAAAAGTCCATGTAGGCCCAATCTCTCTCTCCTTTCCTTCCCGCTCTGTCTCTGTCTGTCTCTGTGCCTCCATCTTGTATATAAGATATAAGCTGTCTGCCACTGCTGTCATGTTTCCCACAGTGAAAATTATGGACTAACCCTCTGAAACCATAAGCAAGCCTTTAATGAAATGCTTTTTTAAAATATAATATTTATTTATTATGTATACAGTATTCGGTCTGCATGTATGCCTGCAGGCCAGAAAAGGGCACCAGATCTCATTACAGATGGTTGTGAGCCACCATGTGGTTGCTGGGAATTGAACTCAGGATCTCTGGAAGAGCAGTCAGTGCTCTTAACCACTGAGTCGTCTCTCCAGCCCCACAATGCTTTCTTTTATAAGCTGTTCAGTCATGGTATCTCTTCATGATAACAGGGCAGTAACTAAGAGAGTTTTCCATGTTCCTTGATGAGAGAGAATTCTCATTCTCTCTCATTCTCAAAACTCAGGATGTATATCACCAGGCAGTGGTGGTGCACACCTTTAATCTCAGAATTTAGAAGGCAGAGGCAGGCCAGGATTTCTGTGGGTTCCAAGGCAGCCTGGACTACACAGAGAAACTGTATCTCCAAAAACCAAAACAAAAAAACCACCAGCAAAAAACAAAACCATAAACACAGAGTAAGAACTTCCTTGATTTAAAAACCAGACACTCCGTTTTGACAGCCTCCTTCATTCCAACCAACCCCATCGCTTCACAGTTCCCTGCAGACCAAATTCTGTTTGGAATCTGCTATGGCGAACTCTTCCTTTTAGTGGAAAGATAAGCTGCATTCCAAGAACTTGCGCAAAAGGAGCCTATAGCCATTGGTTCCTCAGATTTTGTAAGTGTCCTGGGCTTCAGGGAGCCTTCAAAGGGGTTTTTAGTTTTCCAGCAGGAAAGGTGAGAAATGAGCACCATTTACCAGCTGATGGTGTTAGAGAACTCAGGGAGGGAATGTTACTAATGCTCACCAAGCGTCTCACGTTAAGTGGCTTGAACTGGGTGCACATTGCATTTCTATCAAGGTGCATTGCTCTGACTTTGAGAAACTCTATATACTGAATCTATAATTGAAACATGCATTTTCTTTTATTTTCTTTAAGATTTTACTTTTACTTATGCGTATGTATGCGTGTGTCTCTCTCTGTGTGTATGTGCACATGTCTGGGTGCCTTCAGAGGCCAGAAGAGGGTATCAGATCCCCTGGAGCTTGTGAGCCATTCGATATGGGTGCTGGGATCTGAATTCAGGGTCTACAGAACAGCAAAGGTTTTTAAGTGCTGAGCCATCTCTTAAGTCCCATTTCCTCAAACTTTGAGATTTATATTGCTGAAATGCTATCATTTGTTTAATTATAAGTGTGTCATGTGGTGGTCAGAGGGCAGCTTCTGGGCACTGGTTCTCATCTTCCACCTTTATACGGGTCCTGGGGATTGAACTCAGGTCATCAGGCTTGCTTAGCAGGCACCTCTTACACATTGAACCATCCCGTTGCCCCCAAGAGAATTGTTTTTAAACTGGGCTATTCATTTCTTACAAATTCTCTTGCTAGAAACTTCAGCTAATAAAACTTCCTACTGGGGCTGGAGATGTAGCTCAGGTAGAGCACTTTGGGATGGAGGCAAGAGGACCGGACGTTCAGAGACTTCTTGACTGCATAACAAGTTTGAGGCCAGCTTGGCCTACAAGAGACCTTGTCTCAAAAACAAAGTTCCACACTGTATTTGCCATTATTGCAAAATTTTTTTTTTAATTTTCAGGAACTCTCTCTTCCCTTTTCTTGTCTCTCCCCACTCTCTCCTTCACCCTCCCTCATGGGAACCCACTGCTTCACCCATGCTAGGCAAGCACTCCATCACTGAGTGACATTGTCAACTGTTCTTATTTACTTATTGGATTTTTGAAACAGAGTGTTAGTATGCAGCCTTGGCTGTCCTGAAACTCACTACGTAGACCAGGCTGACCTTGGACTCAGAGATCTGCCTGTCTCTGCTTCTGCCCTTGCCTCCTGAGTGCCAGAGACACATTAAAGTGTGAACCACCACACTTGGCCCTTTTAATTATCTCATTCATTCATTCATCCATCCATCCATCCATCCATCCATCCATCCATCCATCCATCCATCCATCCATTTGTTTGTTTAGAGATTGGATCTCTTGTAGCCTGGGCTGCGAGAGCTTCTGATTCTCTTGCCGGAACTTCTGGCATGATAGATGTATGTATCACCACACCATCCATGTACTAGGGACTGAAATCAGGGCTTTGTGCATGCTAGGCAAGCAATCGACTCCCCTTTTGATTTTTTCCCCTTTTTATTTTCCCCTTTCCTCTTCCTGCCTCTTTATTCTTTTCCCACTGAATG
This sequence comes from Dicrostonyx torquatus, assembly GCA_028555095.1. Lineage (NCBI taxonomy): Eukaryota > Metazoa > Chordata > Mammalia > Rodentia > Cricetidae > Dicrostonyx > Dicrostonyx torquatus. Next base: position 58,243 of record JAQHUG010000132.1, read on the forward strand.
ATGATTAAGACATTAGACAATATGAAGGAATTAGTTACAACTACCATATTACTGTATATGCGGGTGTTTTTGTGTGTTCCTTTCCTTTAGCGATACATATTGAAATATTTACAGATGAAGTAGATTAGAGAATGGGATTTTCCCCCCATAACCATATGGGAAACTAGTGGGAAGGTTAATAGATCAAGGCTGGTGGGGAATTGATAACTGCTTAAGCTGGGGTGATGGACACAGAGGGGTTAGTTCCTCCTGATTTTGATTATGTAAAGCTTTCCATTCCTAATAAAACTCAAGAGATGTTCTGATATAACATTGTCCACGTATTTTATGTGTACATATATGTTTGTTTGAGTGCTCATGCCCTAGAAGTCTGTAACAGGGCATCAGACCCTCTGAAGATGGAGTTACAGGTGGTTGTGAGCCACGCGACATGGTGCTGGGAACTGAACCTGGGTCCCCTGCAAGAGCAGTTTGAGCTCTGAACTGCTGGCCTACCTCTCCATCTTACTCTCTCTCTCTCTCTCTGTGTGTGTGTGTGTGTGTGTGTGTGGTGTGGTGTGTATGTGTGTGTCTTGTGCAGGGAATGGCTGGAGAGGGTTAAGGGCACTTGCTAGTCTTCAGAGGACCTAGAGGGTAGCTCACAATTGTCTGTAACTGTAGCTCCATGGTATCTGACACCCTCTTCTGGCCTGGAAGAGTACTGCATGCACATGGTGCACATTCAGACAAACAGGCACACACATAAAGAAAAATGTAAATGTGTGTATATGTGTTGGTGTGGGGATATTCACACATGGCACAGGTGCCCTTAGTGGCCAGAAAGATTATGATTCACCCAATGTGGACGCTGGGAACTGAATTCCAGTTCTCCGCAAGAACAGTCTGTTCTTTTAGCTGCTAAGTCACGCCCTTAAAAACCTTTTCCCCCCACAATTTTCTAAGCTCTTGGCAACTATGAAGGAACATCATGGAAGACCAGAGGAGGAGGTTTTTGTTTGTTTATTGTTGTTGTTTGAGACAGGTTCTCTTTACATAGTCCTGGCTGTCCTGAAATTCACTATATATGTAGACCAGGCTGGCCTTGAACTCACAGAGATTTGCCTCCCTCTGCCTCCAGAGTCCTGCCACACTTGAGAACAAGTTTTTGATGATTTATCACAAGTATGTTAAAAAAACCTGCATGACTGGCCAAATCCTATGAACGTCTTTGTCCTAGGGAAGCCCTTAAGCTGAGGAGATTGCGCCAGCTGTGTGAAATCATGCTTTTTTTCCTTCCTCTTCCTCCTCTTAAAGATTTATTTTTAAAGGCAGGTGTGGTGGAACACGCCCTTACTCTCAGCACTTGGGAGGCAGAGGCAGGTGCATCTCTCTCTCTCTCTCTCTTTTTCCCCCAGGTAGTTTCTGTGTTGTAGTTCTAGCTGTCCTGGAAGTTATTCTGTAGACCAGGCTGGCTTTGAACTCAGAGATCCACCTGCCTCTGCCGCCTGAGTGTTGGGATTAAAGGCATGCGCCACCACCGCCCAGCTCAGGTGCATCTTTTGAGTCTCAGGCCAGCCAGGCGTACACCCTGAGACTTTTTTTTTAATTGAATGTATATTAAGTGTTTTTCTAGCAAGTGCTCTTAAGCACTGAACTCTCTCTCTAACCCCAAGGAATTGTTCTTTCAAACCCAAATTAAACAACAGAGTCCATTCTCTTTTATGAAATATTAAAGGAAGTATTTGGGGTTTATTAAAAGATTTCTAGGGCTGGAGAGATGGCTCAGCTGGTAAAACTCTTGCTGTGCTAGCAATGAAGACCTGGACCTGGGTTTGGATTCCCATGTTTACCTGTAATCTCAGTGTAGGAAAGCAGAGCCGGCAGATTCCTGGAGCTCACTGGCCACTCAGGCTAGCCAAATGGGTGCTCTTCGGGTTCAGTGCGAGAACTTATCTCAAAGGAAAATAAGGTGAAGGATTGAAGAAGTCCCTGATGTCAACCTCTGGTCACTACATGCCTAAGGACATGTGTGCACATGCACCTCATATGTGCACACACACGCATGCTCTGGGATACTATTCAGTCTTACAGAAAAAGAAGGGCCAGCAAGATGACTCAGTGTGTAAAGGTACCTTCCTCTGAGCTTGGTACCTGCCACCCGTAGAGTAGAAGAGTCAGACTCCTGTTCTGACCTTCACACAATGCCCCCATCAATACATGTCATAAAAATATTTCTTAGAGACAAAGAAAATTCTGTCATTTGCAATAAATGAATGGAATGCATTGCTAGTAAGACAGGTGAGGCACAGAAGATGGGCGATACCCGTATGATCTCATTCATATGTAGAATGTAAAGAAAGTGATCTACAGAACCAGAGAAGCGGAATGATAATTTGTTCACGTTTTGGGGACCAAGCATGTAGAAGTTTTGGGGAAGCTTTTCATCGAAGAATGTACCATTTCAGCTAGAGTAAACTTAAGAGAGCTATCGTACAACATACTGTTGATATAATCTCAAAAATTACTAATAGCTGGTCTTGGTGGCTTACACCTAAATCCTGGCTCTAGGAGGTAGAGCCAGGAGGATTTCTGTGAGATTGAGGCCATTCTGGTCCACATGGTGAATTCCTACCCAGTGAAGGCTACATATTAAAACCCTGCCCCAACAAAACAAACCCAGGAAAAACAAAACAAAAACACCAAGACTTTATAAATGTTCTTGTCATAAAAGAGGTAATGCATGTTAATTAGCATGCATTATGAATGTAAATATTTGATCATGCATATATATACGCATTTAAAAAACAAGTCGAAATACCTTCTTCCTTCAAAGTAGCATGCATACTTGAGTAGAGAGCTGCTTCTAATTTTTTTGGTGTGGGAGATGTTTTTAGCTCTCTTTGGAAGAGTAAGCTAGAGTCTTTTGATGTTTCAGGATTCCAGTTCCCAGTTCCACCACACGTGGCCACACTGTTTGTAGTGAGCCCATTAACTCAGAGCCCACAGCAGCAGGTCTTCTGCTGTACAAAACAGACTTGCAAATCTTTTTTGACTTTTGGTTTGTCTATTTTTCACCAAGAAATGATCTAGATGGTGAGCTCTGTTTTACTTTTCATCCTAAGAAATGGCATTGTTCTCCATCCAGTAAAACAGGCGTAGAAATGGTGGATGAGCGTTAAGGAAGAAGCATATGGCTTGAAAACATAATACAATGATACACATATTTATTTTGAGATATTTGTCTCTTGGGCCAGCTGGCTGGGAGCTTCCAGGGACTTGCCCGTTTCTGCTTCCTGTCTTGCCGTAGGAGTGTCCCACTTCACATGGGTTCTGGGGACCTAAACTCTTGTTGTGTGGCACGCTCTCTACCCACCCTTGGAGCCACCTCCCCAGTCCTACATCCTATGTATTTGTAGTACTTTTACCATATGGCTTATGCTGTTACCTTCCCTGATGCTTGCTCTGTAGGTACTCAGATGTACATTCTGTTGCTGTTTGTCTATAAGCTTACAGATCTTACTGATGGTACTTAGTTCTGTATTCTTGCTGGTTTTCTACCTTGCTGTTCTGTTCAGAGATAAGGGCTAGTAGGGTGTTGTAGCATGCCCAGCTCTCAGAGAGACGTGGTATGGGGTCATGAGTAAGATACTCCAGGGTGGGTATCTTAGTCAGGGTTCTATCGCTGATACCATGACCACAGCAACTCTTGTAAAGGAGAACATTTATTTGGGGCTGGTGCACAGGTTCAGAGTTTATTTAGCTCATTATTGTTATGGTGGGAAGCGTGATGGCACACAGGCAGACATGGTGCTGGAGAGGTAGCTGAGGGGCTACATCTGGATTGGTGGCAGGTGCAGGAAGAGACACCAGGCCTGGCTTACGCACCTGAAATTCTAAATCCACTTCCTGTGACACATTTCCTCCAACAAGGGCCACACCTAATTCCTGTAGCACTACTCCCTAATGATCAAGCATTATGGGACCATTCCTATTCAAACTACCATAGTAGATTACATTTAAAAATCCTACTTGAAGTCAGGTGTGGTGGTGGCACACACTTTTAATCCCAGCACTTAGAAACAGAGGCAGGTAGACCTCTTGAGTACAAGGGCAGCCTGGTGAGTTCCAGGACAGCCAGGACTACACAGAGAAAACCCTGTCTTGAAAAACAAAACAAAAATTCTATTTAAAAACATACAAAAACCCAAACCAAATTTTACTTTTAAAAAGACTTATTTGGATCCCCTGAAGCTGGACCTGCATACAGTTGTAAGCTGCCTGATACATGTTGCTGGGGAACCAAATTTTGGCCCTCTTGCTCCATACCTCATGTCTCACCTGTGTAGCCCTGGCTGGCCTGGAACGCAAAGACCTGCTTGCCTGCTGTCTCCCGAGTGCTGGAACTAAAGGCATCAACCACGCCTTACAATTTGACTTTTAAAACCACCTACTCAGCCATTACTGTGCATCTGTGGAGGTCAGAGGATAGTTCTTTAGAGTTGGTTCTCTCCTTTGACCTTTGCATGGCTCCTAGGATTGAACTCATAAGGTGGGGCAAGCACGTTCTCCAGAGGATCTTCTCACTGGCTTTTAACTCTTCAATTTAGAGATTCATTCATTCATTCACTCATATTCCTAATGTTTTCTCAAACATTGTTTTTGTAGCCAGATTTGCTAGCTAAGCCAAATCTGTTACCAAGAAAAATGATGTAATCACTCAGTCATCTGACTGGCGAGTATGGGGCTCGTACCCTGATGGCTGTTTTCTCTGTACTTTGCTATCACATGCTTTCTTGAAGGCGAGCACAAAGGCTAGTGGAAGATCAAGCGCAGCCTTCCTCATGCTGTTACTAAAATTGACTGAAGCATTCTGCCATTTTTTTCAGAGTGTGCAAATGACCATACCCCTCTTTCTTTCTCTGAGAAAGGCAGAATATTCTTACTTTCTGATAGTGAATGAGAGAATAAATTTACATTGGGAGAATTGCTCCTTTCAAAGCTTCCCTGGGTGTTAGATTCTGTTTCCTGCTAGGTCTGATGACTTACTCCTACAATCCTGGCACTTGGGAGACTGTGGCAGGAAGATTGCCATGAATTCGAGGCCCACTTGGGTTACACACAGTACATCCCAGGGCAGCCTCGGCTGATGAGTAAACAAACAACAGCAAACATGGGGCCTGTGAAGTGGCTCAGTGGGTAAAGCACTTGGAAACATAATCCTGAATTCAGTTTCTGGAATGCAGTCCCAAGAGTCGAGCTCTGACCACCATCTGTGCTGTGGCCCTTGCACCCACACATAGTAAAACCAAGTGACAAGCACCCCGACTCTGTCCTCACATTTTGCATATGCTTATATATTGAGGATCCTAGGACCGGGACACAGGAAGCAAATCACGGCACAAAAGCCAGCACCTTTCCAGACCTACACGTTCAGCACACGTTCTGACACACACAGCTACAACCAACCAGTTCACAAGGCATCCGGTCTAGGCTGGAACTCAGTACTGTGCGCCTTAGCATGTGGTAGTCTTTAGAGTTTGAAGGGGGGCATAAAATGAAAAACCAGATCATGACTATATGTTTTGTAACTTTCTAGAAAGTGTCGTAGCTCGTTATGTGATGAGAGTGGACACACACACACACACATCTTGATCATGCTGTCCACAAAAACAAAACTGCAGGGCTGAAAAGATGGCTCAGAGGTTAAGAGCACTCTGTTCTTCCAGAGGACTCAGATTCAATTCCACATCCACATACATAGTGGCTCACACTGTCTGTAACTCAAGTTCTAAGGGACCTGATGTCCTCTCTGGTCTCCACAGGCACTATGCACAGACAAGGTGTACAAGCATAATATCTATACACATAAAATAATAAACCCTGTATAGCCACATCTTCTTGACTTAAAAAAAAAAGTTGACCTGAGTTTTAATTTTAACCTCATCTGAAAAAAAAAAAGTCTTCCAGAATTGGTTTATTTAACACAAAAGGTACTTAGCAGCTGTTAGGTGCAAAGACTGTACGTTTTGACATTAAGGGGCCAGGCACACACAGCGGAATGTGCGGGCTTCTTTCTCATCCAGCACTCTTTGCAATTGCAATAAAGCAATTAAAAAGACAGTTTATTAGTGATTATTTTTAATTTTAACCTTCTTTACCACATGACATTCTAGATATTAGTGATTCTTTTCTATTGCTGTGATTAAACACCACAGCCAAAGCAACTTATGCAGGCGTTTGTTTAGGCTCCACAGGGACCCACTGTGGCCGGGAGTTTTGGCAGCAGGCACGTGAAGCAGAGAACAGAGCCCACCCCTAGTGATATACTTCCTTCATCAAGGCTACATTTTTCTTTTCTTTTCTTTGAGACAGGGCTTCTCTGTGTAGCCCAGGCTGTCCTGAACTCACTCTGTAGACCAGGCTGACCATGAGACCTCAGAAATTCACCTGCCTTTGCCTCCTAAATCTGGGATTAAAGCCATCCACCACCACCACCCACCCGGCTAAGGCCACCTTTCTTAAGCCTCCCCAAACAGCGCCACCAACTGGGGACCTAGTATTGAAACACAGAGCCTATGGGAATATTTGCATTCAAACGACCACAGACAGGTTCTCACTGTGTGGCCCAGGCTGGCCCTGAACTATGATCCTCTCTCTCTTGCTTCAGCATAGCGAGTACCACGATTACAGCCTGTGCCACCCAGACCACAGAAACCAAGAGTTTAGTTGTATTCAGGCACAGGATTCAACAGGCTTCCTTCCTCTTAATGAGACTATGCACAAGAATATTACTGTGACCAGATGGAGACATCTCTCACCCAGACAATGAAAACACTGCATGGTTTCTATTATCTGTATTTATTAATGTATAAAAGTCTGATTTCAACTTGAAAAAAATAGAATTCAGAAAATGTGAAAAAATGTATCATTTTATTTGTACACTTAGAAAAGTTGTACACAGAAATTTATCATCTGTAAAACTGGGGAACTGCTAGGAAGGAGAGAGGGGGACATTTTTATTTTTAAATCATTAAAAATGTTTGAGAGATAAAACAAAAACATAGTAAAATGTTTTAAAAAATTAAAGAACATTTTCCAAGTATAAATTTTATAAATACAAAACAAATTCACAAATGACTTTGAATGCTAAATAAATATCTAGTTAATAAATTCAGTCAGCACTGGCTACAGCAAGTCAGGGATAGAAAATTGGACTCATTCATGTGTAGTGTTGAAACAATGTGTTCATTAAACAAGTCTGAGACATACACTTTCTCTACACTGTGCTCTTGGAAGACTCATCTGTGCAGATAAATCCTCTTTAACATCGTAACTCCTAAAAGGTCAATTACAAAATACATCATAGATGAAAAAATATTTTCCAAGATACCTGAACACATGAATGATCTCAAAATGTACAAACCTCTGTAAACCAGTACTGTATCCAATATATCTATTAAACTTAGTAGATACTGAACAAAAACTGTAGCAAAGGAAATCTTTCCTACATTCTCCTGAGTGCTTAGTATTAAAACTGAGAATACAGTGCAGGCTATGCCTGGCTGTGGTTGACCAGCTGTTATTGCTTTAAACACATATCTGCTTTAGAGCATGATTTAATGTTCCATTTTTATGAACGATTCCTGTTTTTCTTCACATACAGCCTTTAGAAGGACAAAACTAGACCCGTGACTTTTTTGCAGCTAGTGGCGTGCTAACCTGGTCCACAGTACTGGGTGAGACATGGAGTCCAAGCTTTTGAGCTTGAATATGAAAAAATGCTTGAAGCCGAGTTCCAGCTTTTGCTTCACTCGTGTTCCGAGGGTTGTACTCAAAGCAGTTCGAAAACATTAACTCGATATCATCAATAAACTCAGCTGCAGAGAGAACAAGGTTAGAATGAAACTACACACATCAGAAACGAACTCTGTATGCCAGACAACAGAAAACAGAAGCCGGAAAAGAGCCTTAGATAAGGTAGCAGAACTTGGGCTCAAAACTGTTCAGTTATAAGTATTTTAAAGTTGTCTTGGGGGAACTCCAGCTTATATATACATTATGTATTTACAGAGCTCTTGGCTAACGCCAGTTCTTCCATTAAGATAAGACTCTATAAATGTCTACCTACATAGTCCAACCACCTTTCATTTCAGTATGCAAGAACAAGCATGTGAGGGGCTGCATGGGGCCGCCAGCCATCCAACTATACTAATGGACAACACTGAAAACGAAACAAATGGCATCATCTCTTAAAAACAATAAAAGCAAAATATAAGCTACTCACATGCTAATTTATATTCACATTTATTTACTTTTTCCCGAATTATATTTAAGGCAATGGGCTTCTTAATGATGTCATAGTAATCTGGGACCTGAAAAACAATTCAGTATTTCACAGGACAAAAAGATTATTGGACATAATGATTAAATGAATTTTATACCTGAAAAGCAATCAATTCAATTTATGAATACTATTCTATTAAAGATATGTCATACTTTGAGTAATTATAACGACGTAGAAGTTTGTTTGATACCATCATAAATGTACTTTATTATGAAAAGAAATTAAGTTTTACTCATGGTTTTCCCTATAAGCTAATAATAAATGCCCATAATATTATCTTTTCTTTCTTTTTCTCCTGCGAGACAGGGTTTCTCTATATAACAGCCTCGGCTATCTGGAACTCTGTAGTCCAGGTCCAGTGCCCAACTCAAAGGGATCTGCCTTCCTCTGAGTGCTGGGATTAATGGCATGCGCCACCACCGCCTGGCTCATCTCTGTCTCTGCTCTTCTTGGAGCTGGAGGTAAAGGCATGGGTGCAAAGCCCATCTTGTCACTGAGATCTGAACTCTGGCCCTCATGTTTGCACAGCGGGTGCTCTTAACCTCTGAACTGTCTCTCCAGCCTCTGATCATTTCTTCATTCAGAAACCTCTGCTCCACAGTGACAAGTCTTTACCAAATGACTGTGCCCCAACTTCTACTTCAACGACACTATCCATTCCCTACACCATCATCTCTCGGCCCTTATCTACAAACCCTTTATCTGGAAATGTGAGCATCCCCAAATCCCCTCATTTCTCTTTCTGATGTTGACTTACAACTCCCAACTGCCCCACCTTAGCATCCCAAGCATGCGTCACTCTGGTTCTTCCTATTAAATTTCATTGTGTACAATCTTGTACTGAGCATGTCTTTGCACTGAAGTCATGTTATTTTCAGTGGCAAATCCTAATATATAACAGTCCCATATAACATTTTATTCCAGCTACTCTTGCCCCTGAAAATGCTCAACCAACATTCTTCCTTTTCTACTTCTAAAATGCTATTATAACTTTTAGAATTTCACTTCATTATGTCTATCTGTGTGCCTGAGTATGCTTATGCACAAGAGGTCAGAAGGCACCCATTCCCTGGAGCTGGAGTTAAGGCGGTTGTGAGCCACTAGACATGGGTACCAGGAGCTGTTCACTCTCTGAAGAGCAGCAAGACTCTTAAATGCCTAGCCACCTCTCTAGCTCTGACTTGGGGAAAAAAGGTTTATTTATCTATTTGGATACACAACGTCCCCGCCCTCCCGCCACACCTCCCCTGCCCATAACAGGATTTCTCTGTGTAGCTCTGACTGTCCTGGACCTTGCTCATAGACTAGGCTGTCGTTGAACTCACAGAGATCCAACTGCCTCTGCCTCCCCAGTGCTAGGATTAAAGGCGTATGCCACCACCGCCTGGATATTATTTTATATTATGTGTGTGTGTTTCCTTGTGTGTGCGTATGTGTGTATACCATGTGCATTCCTGGTGCCTGTGGAGGCCAGAGGGGGAGTTGGATCCTCGGAACTGAAGTTACAGATGGTTGTGAGCTGTTATATGGTTGTTGGGAACCAAACCTGGGTCCTATGGAAGTGCTCTTACCTGCTGAGCCATTCCTCCGACTCTGCTACTGTAATTTCTACAGACCATCTCATTCACACCCTACTTAGACAGGCCACCCCCTGATCTGCAGACCAGGGCCACATCTTCACCTTGGGGACTTGTCAGGATGCAAACCAATGGCTAAGAGTCAGCCCAGACCATTTAAGTTTAAAAAAAAAAAAAAGGTATCTGAGGTGGGACCCAATGTTTCCTTTTTTATTTTGTTTTTTTTGAGACATGGTCTCATTATATAGCTCTGACTGTTCTGAAACTTACTATGTAGATCAGGCTGGCTTCAAACTCAAGAGATCTGCTGGCCTCTGCCTCCCCAGTGTTGGGATCAAGGCACACACATCTGGCTCTCAGGTATATTTTAATATGTCCTCTATGTATGCTTGCATGCCAGAAGAGGGCGCCAGATCTCATTACAGATGGCTGTGAGCCATCATGTGGTTGCCGCATATTGTAGTCTGATTACTGATTTTTAACATAAGAGAAATACCATTAATGATATTTAATTGGATTCATTCAATGAATAGTTATATAAAGCAAAAAATTATTTTTTAAAATATTTATTTATTTATTATGTATACAATATTCTATCTGTGTGTATGCCTGCAGGCCAGAAGAGGGCACCAGACCTCATTACAGGTGGTTGTGAGCCACCATGTGGTTGCTGGGAATTGAACTCAGGACCTTTGGAAGAGCAGGTAATGCTCTTAACCACTGAGCAATCTCTCCAGCCCCCGCAAAAAATTATTTTAAGACAGTGTCATCATTATAAAGAATGAGTTATGGGGCTGGAGAGATGGCTCAGTGGTTAAGAGTATTTACTGCTCTTGCAGAGGATCTGAGTTCAAGTTCTCAGCGGTTCACAATCAAGTTCCAGAGGATCTGATGCCTTCTTCTGGCCTTTTCAGGCATTGCTCACACATGGTATACATGCATACGCACACTCATAAAAACTACAAGTACATAAATCTTAAGTGTCTGAGACCAGCCTGGTCATATGAGACCTTGTCTTAAAAAAACCCCAAATAGTTACAAGATCAGGAGGGCTAAAGGCAATGTTGTAAAGCCTCAGTTTTGTTCAGCATTGAAAGCAACGTTCCAGCTGTGGGCTTTTGGGAAGGATCAGAAGAGAACAGGTGCTTTGATAATTTCAAAATTTCCATAAAGATTACAACATATGATATAAATGTAAATCAGGTAATATATGAATATATTTTATAAAGTCTAGTTGTAGTATTACCTGGATTTTAGAAACAAGTTTCAAAAAGGGCCAGCTATCATCATGCCGCACCAATTCCACAACAAGTTGCTCAAAGGCAGACAGCTCATGAACGCCTCCTTGTCGGCCAGAACTTCTTCGATTCAGTGGCATAGGGGACGACTCTGGATAAGGAAGATAAGACATTTATACAGCATCAAAGCAAAATAACGATTGTAAGTTAAGCTGCTCACAGACATAAAAGTCAAATTTCAATAGAAAATATACTTTACACAGAGATTTTTGCTTTTCACGTGTACATGTTGTAAATGTATGTACACATGCCTGCATGTATGTGTACAGGTGCATGTGCACGTGTCTAGCTGCCTGGAGGTCTGAGTGTGTCCCGTCGCCCCCCCCTCCCCCCGAGGCAGGGTTTCTCTGCAGCTTTGGAGCCTGTCCTGCTGTCCTGGAACTAGCTCTTGTAGACCAGGCTGTCCTGGAAGTCAGAGATCCGTCTGCCTCTGCCTCCTGAGTGCTAGGATTAAAGGCATGAGCCACCACTGCCCGGCTAGGTCTGAGGTTTCTATTGGTAATCATATCTTATGGCTCTTCCATCTTGGCTGTACTCTCAGCTTCTGGGAGGCTCAGGAAGCACTGAGTTTGCAGTCGGCCTGGACTGTACAGTGTAACATTATCTCAATTAACCAATCAACTCATAAGTCAATGAACCACACAGGGACTGGAGATGGAACCTGGCTAGTACCAACCATCCAACACTACACTAAAAGATGATGATGTAAAGATTACTAGAAATAAAATTTGTAATTAAAAACAAAGTGACCAGTTCATGAAAATACTACTGCACTATTACAATCTAGTATTCAAAGGGTAATCTTTGTTGTTTTTTGAAACAGGGTCTCTCTAGGTAGCCCTGAATGTCCTGGAGCTCACTATGTAGACCAAGCTGACCATAAATTCAGAGAGCCACCTGCTTCTGCATCCTGAGTGTTGGGATTAAAGGTGTGTGGTACAATACCCAGCTACAGAGAGGGCAATCTCATCAATTAAAGTAACGTTCTTGTTTGGTGATTACTGTGTTCTGAGGGAGGAAAAAGAAAATGAAATGCATGAGGCAAGCGTTTCACCACTAGGGTATAACTCTAGCTCTGAAAAGTGTTTTGTTATACTGTGTGTTCAAATACTGACTAATTTCCTCCATTAAAAATGGAATACCAGGGTGAGGTGGTGGTGGTGCATGCCTTTAAACCCAGCACTTGGGAAGCAAAGGCAGGTGGATCTCTGTGAGTTCAAGGCCAGCTTGGTCTATGGAACTAATTCCAGAACAGCCAGGGCTACACAAAGAAACCCTGTCTTGAAAAGCAAAACAAAATAAACAACTCTCCTCTAAGGAATCCTAGGACCAGAGAGATGGCCTGCTGGCTAAGAGTGCTAACTAGCCTCCAGAGGACCTGGGTCTGGTTCTCAACACCCGTTGTCAGATGGCTCACAAATGCCTGTAATTTCAGTTCTAGGGGATCCAAGACTCTCTGGCCTCAGCAGGCACCTGTGTATATTTTTGTTTTTATGAAATGCTGAAGGCTAAAGAGAGCTCTCTGGTAAAGTACTTGCCTTGCAAACATGAGGATCTCAGTTTGATCCCAAGCACTCTAGTGAGTGGTTTAAGCTTCCTCTGACATACATACACACACACACACACACACACACACACACACACACACACACACACACACACACAATGCCCCACACCAGTAGAGACCACTAGTGTGCTTCACCTTTACTCAGCACAGCGGCCTCTTCTATGACATCTGTGTTAGATCAGGATGCTTTGTACACTTCATAGGAACAGTTTTTTTTTAAATTTATTTAATTTATTATGTATACAATATTCTGTCTGTGTGTATATCTGCAGGCCAGAAGAGGGCACCAGACCTCATTACAGATGTTTGTGAGCCACCATGTGGTTGCTGGGAATTGAACTCAGGACCTTTGGAAGAGGTTAAGCAATGCTCTTAACCACTGAGCCATCTCTTCAGCCCCCCCAGGAACAGCTTTTAAAAGCTGACCATGACTCAGTTGTCTTAAGAGTGTAAGTTGAACTTCTTACCTGTAGACTGTCTCTTCCTGCCTCTTCTCTTAGAGTCGCTGTCTTGGAGAGAAAGCCCTGAGACAGTATTTAAAGGTATCAAGTGTCCGCTTGATCTCGAGGTGCCGACTCTGAAGTTGGTGATGCTGGGACTGTGTTCTGGGGTATTATCGGCACTCTTCCGTACTTTGCGTTTTCCACGAGGACTCAGCAGTTCCACAAACACATCTGTTTGCAGTGCACCAGGACTCTGGCGAGTCGAACGACTAGCAATTCTTAACGAACGAGTTTCTGTAGGAGGAGCAGATCTGATCTTCCTTAGGTTCCTGCCAGCAGTCTTAGAAGAAGCAGTGGTTTTGGGTGTGCTCTGCTGACTCCTTGAGGGGTACCGCCCAGGGTCTTGTCGCTGCCTGCGACTTGAGAAAGAAGAGCTAAGTCTCCCTCTTGTTTTAATTGGCAATCTGACTTGTGGTCTTCCTCGTTTGGGTGGGCTACAAAAATTGTTGGAAAACACAATTATTGTACAGAACTATGATGAACATATGTATGGTTCCTTGTACTCAGGGTTATAGATAAATTACTCTCGTGTATAACTGAACCTTATCCTATAGTCAGTTCTTATGTTTAGAGACAAGTTTTCATGGAAATCTAAACTGTACTTTCATGTACTTCTCTGAAACAATGGAGGACATTTATTTTTCAGGTAACTAGGATATCATCATGAAACTCAAGTCTTGTATTGTGATAAACTAATAACATCCTTAGGATACTGGCAAACAGACCAGGCCAGTGATCTTTTTTTTTTTTTTTTTTTTTTTTGCTTTTTCAAGACAGGGTTTCTCTGCAGCTTTGGAGCCTGTCCTGGAACTAGCTCTTGTAGACCAGGCTGGTCTCGAACTCACAGAGATCTGCCTGCCTCTGCCTCCCGAGTGCTGGGATTAAAGGCGTGCGCCACCACCGCCCGGCCAGGCCAGTGATCTTGAACATGGAATACTTGCATTGGTTTTTCCTCCATGTCATCAGCATCAACACAGAAGCAGCTGATTCTGCCAGTGGCTTACACTGAAGTAGGTCTCAAACCTGTGGTTCATGAAGACCAAGCCAAGAACTTCTTTATTACTTTCTGATTCTGACTGCAAATACAAAACTAGATTGAACATGTCTCTTTACATACTTCTTTCTATTTAACCTGCAACATTGATAAGAATTTCCCGAAATGACTGACCAGCTGATTTTCTGAGCGTTATGTAGTGCATGTGTATATATGCAGTTCAGTTACACAGACCTGCATGGACATGTGGAGGCCAGAGATCAACACTGGGTGTCTTATGTTTTGAGACAGGGTCTCTCACTAAAGCTGGGACCAGCTAATGAGACTAGACTAGCTAGCCAGCAAGCCTCTGGGACCTTCCTTCTCCACACTCTGATCCCAGGGCACCCTGCTATGTGGGTGCTGGGATCCAAACTTGGGACCTCATGCTCGCATAGTCACCAGTTTACTTATGAAGCCATCTGTTGTGGGAAATTATTTTAAGGTGTGTTACATTTGTTTATGCTGTGGAACATTTGTTTAATAAAGATATGTTGCTTTTGTTTATGCTTCATTTGTTTAACTGTGTGAAGCTGTGATTCTTTGCCTGTCTAAAATACCTGATGGTCTAATAAAGAGTTTAACAGCCAATAGCGAGGCAAGAGAAAGGATACGCAGGGCTGGCAGGCAGAAAATAAATAGGAGGAGAAATCTGGGAACAGAAAAAGGAGCAAGAGAACAAGGCGAAGAGGATGTCAGGTGCCAGCCACCCAGCCAGCCATGGAGGAAGAGAGAAAGTAAGATATATAGAAGAAAAGAAAAAAGCTCAGAGGTATAAAAGGTAGATGGGATAATTTAAGATAAGAAAGCCTGGCTAGAAACAAGCCAAGCTGAGGCCAGGCAATTTATAAGAAAGAATAAATCTCCATGTGTGTGATTTGTTTGGGAGCTGGGTGGTGAGCCCCCCAAAAAGCAAAGAGTTAAGAGTAAAAACAAACAACATTTTGGAAACAACATTTCCAACATGGGGCTAGAGTAAAAAAAAACAAAAATCAAACAACAGCCATCTTCCCAGGCTCCCCAGATTCTTTATTGCTAAGTTTAATATGATATTGCCTTCAAAAGCTTTATATAGTAGATGGTCTCTACTAGTTGACACTCTTAAAAAGAAAAAACAAACAAGCTAGGCAATGGTTGCACACACCTTTAATCCCAGCACTCAGGAGGCAGAGGTGGGCAGATCTCTGTGAGTTCGAGGCCAGCCTGGTCTATAGAGCAAATTTCAGGACAGCCAGAGCTACAGAAAAACCCTACCATGAAAAACAATAAATAAAGTTGCAGTTGATTTGATGAACACATGTATGAAATTCTCAAATAATGAAAGAGAAAAAAACCTTAATAACAATAAAAGGGAAGATTCTATTAATTATTCTCCTCTGACAATGGTCTTTCTGTACTGGGACAGCTCTTGGGCACCCTTGCCATACTCAGCTTCTTGATTCCATGAGATTGGTACGGATGTTTAGAATGGAGGGTGAGCTAAGAACGAGAACAAATAATACAATATGACTCTCTCTTGTTGTGACTCTGTCTAGGACTACTGATGGAGAGCCAGTGGATAGAAACATCTAGTTTAAGTATCTGCCTACTAGATGTATCTATGCAGCAGGTATGATTTTGCATGTCTGTAATCCGAGCACTCAGGAGGCCCAGGCAGGATTACTTCAAGTTCGAGTCTATACCTGAGCAACAATGTGAGACTGTTTAAGGGGAAAAGAGAAAGGGAGACCACCCCAGTGTTACCACAGCAGAAAAAGTCCACTGCAAAAGCCATGCAGTGGCCCGAGTGACAGTCTGTCTCCAAGGAGCTGTTAACGATGATGGGGCAAGAGCACAGGAATACAATGTGGTCTGCTTAGATCACAAACACCCACCTTGGAAATATTCCAAATTATGTACAATACATGAAAAGCACAAGCAGTTTCAGACATGTTATTTTTCGAACAGTTATGTCCCCAACTATGTGTGTGGGTTTGAGAGTCACAGGTTAGAAGACCCTCACGTGGCAAATGGACTCACCCGAGTTCTTCCTCCTCTTCGGAGTCCTCTTCATCTTGTTCTACCTCATATTCTTCCTCCTCACTCTCACCCTCTTCATCATCAACATCGTCGTCACCTTCCATGCTCTCTTCCATTTCTTCATCACTTTCCAAAGACGGTCTCTGCCTAGAGGAAAGTCTCCTGGAACGCTGCTTTGGTCGACATTCTGGACAAAACCAATCTCCTTCAGGAATGGCCTGAACAAATCACAGAAATGACCATTATCTATTGGTCAAGACCTCAGTTCCGATGTGGGCAACAGAGGAAGATAAATACCTTAAGTTTTGGCCGGACACAGTAGGTGTGATGGCCTCGGTCACAGCCATCACAGAGGACCATGTTTTCAGCATCGCCCTTTTTCCGGCAGATCTTGCAACGTGCGTTCAGTATAGATTTAGACCACATCACACTGCGATCCAAGGTTGATAAATGAAGAAAGACCTGGGATAGACTTGCAGAAGAAAGGAGGGACTCTCTCCAACGGTCCAGGACAGTTTTATAAGAACGTCCACTGTCACTGCCATCTTAAAAGAGAGGAAAAGTGATTGAAGTTCCTGGACAATCATAAGTGTCTCCTGGAATTCCTTTTTTAATTTCATGTTTCTTGTGTTTGTGAAAAAGATTATGCTTAATACTGAAAACTAAATTTCATTGTGATTCCAGTCTGGGCTATGCAATGAGTTCCAGTCTGGGTTGCAAGACATAGAACAAGACTGTCTCACCCTCAAACTCCCCATACCTAATGTTACATCTGCTGAGTCACATTTTTAATGACATAAGGAATTACTTAAATCCAAACTGAAGGCTTGAAGATTTTAATAGTTAAAAGAGAA
Organism: Dicrostonyx torquatus; assembly: GCA_028555095.1. Lineage (NCBI taxonomy): Eukaryota > Metazoa > Chordata > Mammalia > Rodentia > Cricetidae > Dicrostonyx > Dicrostonyx torquatus. The sequence continues at coordinate 75,417 of JAQHUG010000132.1, forward strand.
AAGAATTTAGGCAATGTGTTCCCAATCTAGTCTTTGTATTGAAACTTGATCTAATTTAAAACTGATTAAGTTACCCTTCCTTTGGATCAAGTATGTACTTTCGCATTGCCAGAAGAATGACTGACTGCTTTCTAATTTCAATATGAACACATGAGGTTTCTTTTGAGCTGATGGCCTATGTTCTGAAATGAAGGGTATTGGCTCAGTGTGTTCCCGAGAACTAATATGCTAAAGACCACTGTGCAGACTGTGGAGGGTTCACCACAGGCCAGCCTGGGCGACATTTTAAGTTCAAGGCCATCCTGGGGTACTATCTCAAAAACAAAACAAAACAAAAATGCCCCCAAACTAAATCAACCAAAGAAACAGGACAAAAAAATGAAAATCCAAGCCAGCAAGAGGGCTCAGCAGGTAAATGTGCCTGCCATGGAAGCCATGGAAGCCTGGTGACCTAAGTTGGATCCTGGGACCCCCAAATGGAAGGAAGAACCAATGGAGAGTGTCCTCTGACCTCCATACTATACTGGGGCGCACACAGCTGTAAGTGCATCCCACAACAACAATAGTAATTAAAACACACAAAACTAAAACATAAAGAAAACCAAACCCCATGAAGGGTTTGAGTGAACAGCTCCAAAGTAGAATGCTTGCTTTGCACTGCAGTCCTGGTTTTCCACCTCCAACAACATACATCCATAAACTTGCACGGTTTTATTGTGGAAATAAAATATTGTGAAAACTATAAGAATGAGACTAATAATGGAACCAAATATCAGAACTTCATAAAATATGAAAAACTATGTTTAATATGTGTTATGTAAGAGTTTAAATTGGGCATTCCTTTCTCAGAACCATCCCCACTCGAGTTCTTTCTTATTTTTCTACATTTGCTCTGCTCACTTGGAAACAGTAGATCATCAGCAGTTTACACGAGTCAGAGCTCTGGTGAGTGTGTGGTTCAGTGACAGAACATATGCTTACCACACATCAGATCTTAGGTTTCATCCCCAGCATAACCAAAACAACAACAAAGAAACAAGAACTAAAGAGAACTTCAAATGAGTCTTCAGAGCTAGAGAAAATGAAGAGGGCATTAAGGGCAAATACATTTACGATGTAAGCGGACACTATTTTCCCACCTTCATCTTTCCATGTATCTAGTGTTGTTAGAGATTAGACCAAGGATTTCACACATACTACAAAACTATGCTAATCCCGAACTAGCTCATACCCCAAGGTAGCTTTGTAGACAGTATATAAGCTACTTGAATTCTGAATTCCTATTTCTTTTTTTTTTTTTCGAGACAGGGTTTCTCTGTGGCTTTGGAGCCTGCGCTGGAACTAGCTCTTGTACACCAGGCTAGTCTTGAACTCACAAAGATCCGCCTGCCTCTGCCTCCCGAGTGCTGGGACTAAAGGTGTGTGCCACCACCGCCCGGCCCTGAATTCCTATTTCAGCTCATCTCTACCTTTGGAGTATGTGATTTACTAACACACTGGCTCTATCTCTGCCCGCTCACTCTTTGTTTGTCTTTACTCTGTTAAAAGGCTTCATGGAAAGCTCTGGGCATGAATGAACAGGACCTCCAAGGAAAGACCCGCAAGCACTGCTAGCTAAAAAATCGTGAAGAAATCTTTCTGGACAAATTTGGACACAAATCCTTATTTGGTAATGGTAAGAAATAACGTTGAAGAATGGCCAACATGTTAGAGTGGAAGAAAGGTCAATTATGAGTTTTTAATCTTGGAAAGCAGTATGAAGGATTCATGGGTTTGTGAAACTTTTAAGATAAGGTAGCTCAGGCTGGCCTCAAATTTAGAGGCATGAGCCATCCACCCCGGTTTTGTCAGTGTAATCCCAATTCTAGGGGAACAAAGTGGAGAGTCAGAAACTCAGGGTCACCTTTGGCTACATAGTAAGATTGAGATCATTTATGCCAATCAATTCAGCACTGAGATTGTTGGCCAACCACTCTCCTGTTTTTACATTAGTGCCAGAGATCCAAACGTTCTCCTCCAACCCCCTGCCCCAGCCCTTTGTTGAGACAGGGTCTCCCGTGGCTCACGGGAGTCTCAAGCTCCCACATACCCTAGGGTGGCCTCCACTTAAGCACTGGATCACAGCTGCACACAAATTTGATTCCCTTACCAGCTTCAACAAGGTTTAACAAGCCAAGTACACCTCACTGGTTCTCTAGGCTACATGGCTACCAAAGCCTTGCTTCTCTTATCTTCTACTTTGCTGGTCATGATAAACTCAAGAAATTGCTACAGGTGAACTAAACAACTAGATCTCATTTTTCCCCTTTGAACGTATAAGCAACTTTTTTCTTGGAGGTTTTCAAGGCTAGCCTCAAGAAGATTAGAGGCTTCTCTTAAATCTCTATCTTAGTTCAGGGAGTGACAAAACCTTTTATGGGATACAAAGAATCTAACAACTTCCGAGGCAATGGGAGGCGGGGAGAGTCTCCTGAACTCCTCCTTTTCCACACTAGAACTTCAACTCTACACCTGCTGTTGTCCTTGATGGATGGCCCTGCCATCTCCAGTATCTGGGGTCTTCACTGCAACTGAGGCTGATCTCCCCTGGCCACTCCCCAGGGACTCCAACCTTACCACACAATGCTAGGTCTCAGCCAGTCTCTATTGACTCCCTCAAGCCTTCAGAACCAGTACCATGAGACTTTTACACACTGCCAAGTTCTGCTGCCAGCTTGAGATACAGCCTGTCTGGACATAGCCTCTGTGTGCCTATTCTGAGATTCTACTGTCCCACTGACTTGTCTCAGTTGATCAGCACACATAGACTTAGTTCAATATGCCACACAAACAACCCCTATCCCAGTGTCCAGAGAATCTTCCATCTGAAACCTCAGCCAAGGCTCCACTATCTGCCAGTCTCTCAGCATTCTTATCTTCTAAGACCCTATTAGAAAAGCCAGTAAGCTCTGAGCATACAGGCTAAGTAGAGTCTACCACCCAGCTGTGTCCCCGCCTTCCTCCAAACCCCTCCTAACTCCCTTCCATCCCCATTAACACCTCTTCCCCCCCACCAGTTTCTTTCCCAGGCTCATGACTTTTGGCTTGGCTTTGTGATTCATTTAATCTAACTCGGGACATTTGTATGACCACCAGGTTCAAACAACCCACTGGAGCCTGGTGGGCACACAGCTGAAGGCCATTATTTTAGTTCTCCCTGAATCTATCAATAATATATTGTTCAGCAGTGAGAGTCCATCTACTTATCTTTCAAGTGCTTTGGACACACTGGGGTAACATCTGAGCTTTCTTTTTTGATCGGTCAATTGAAAGGAATATGAGCAACTTTTGGTCTGATGGTACAGGCCTGTAATACCAGTTTAGAGGAGGGTAATTAAGGCAGGAGGGACACCAAGTTCAAGGCCTGCCCGGGACACACAAGAAAGAGTTCAGGATCATCCTGAGCAACTTAGTGAGACCCTATCTTAAAACAGAAAGTAAGAAGAGGGCTGGAGAAGATACAGCTCATGGGAGCATGTGTGGAGCCCAACACTCAGTCCTCAAAACAAAACCCCAGCAAAACCAAGCACGCCATGACATCAGGTGCTAAAAGATGAGAGGCTTTACAACTGCACTGTCAGTGTGATAGGATTCCTTAAGTTATAATAGAACTAACAATAGGTTTATAACACTGAGGTATTAGCTATGAATTCTTCAATATAAGGACATTGTGTGAACAAATCCACATTCTGAAATTGGATGGTTCTGTCTGTAGCAGTGGTTCTCAACCTGTGGGTTGCAATCTCTTTGGGGCTGAATGACCTTTCAGAGGGGTTGCCTAAGACCATTAATTTACAATTCATAACAGTAACAAAAAGAAGTAGCAACAAAAATAATTTTATGGTTTGTCACCACAACATGAGGAACTGTATTAAAAAGGTTGAAGCATTAGGAAGGAATCACTTATTTAAAGAAACTTAAATTTTTACTTATTTTTATATATCTGTCCATCTGCCTGTGTACCTCATGTACTCCTGGTATCCACAGGGACCAGCAGGGAGTGCTGGATCCCCTGGATATGGAGTTACAGGCAGCTGTGAGCTGCTATGTTGGTGCTTGGAACCAAATCTGGGTGCTCTTAACCAATGAGTCATCTCTCTAGCTCTGACATTTCATTTTTAATATTCCTCACATTTATCACATTAATATTGATTATTTAATAAATTTAGTTTATTTAGGTTGCTCTTTCCAATGAGACCAGAAAGGAATTTTTTTTATCTCCTCTATAATCCCAATGAAATATAAACTTCTTGAAAAAAAATTAAAGAAAAAGTCTCACTATGCAGTCCTGACTTGCCTAGAACTGACTATGTGTAGACCAGGCTGGCCTTAAACTTAGAGACCCACCTGCCTGCCTCTCTAGAGCTGAGATTAAAGGCGTGTGCTATCATATCTTTTTAACATGATGACTTATTAAAGACTGACAAAGATAATTTTGAAATTCATATTTTCTGAAGACATATAATAATTAGGTTCTTAGGTTGGCTCTAAAAAGTCTATTAATTGCATAATTGTGCCATATAGTGGTGGCGCATACCTTTAATCCCAGCACTCGGGAGGCAGAGACAGGCAGATCTCTGTGAGTTTGAGACCAGCCTGGTCTACAAGAGCTAGTTCCAGGACAAGCTCCAAAGCTACAGAGAAATCCTGTCTCAAAAAAACCAAAACAAACAAACAAACAAAAAATTGCATAATTGCATGAATAGTCAAAACTGGTAGACAGTATTATTTCTTTCGTTCTAGCCACAAACTACAGCTCAGTGAGAGTTTTCCTGGCATGCATGAGGTCCTGGGTACAACCCCCAACAATACACACACACACACACACACACACACACACACACACACACACACACTACAAATGGCAGAACAAATAATCATCTATAGTCCTAACACTTTATATTTCTGACTGGACAATTCTTGGGTAATACTTATTTTTAAACCAAATCTTCAAATGATATAAATTTAAATCAACAACAACAAAAAAATTTAAGTCACTTAGAAAACCCTGCTTATATATAATTTACATTATTTGAAGTTTGGATAATACATTTTGGTAATCTTTTTGAAACATTACACAAAAAGGAATAGTTTTAAAAGCATTTACTAGAACAATGTTTATTTAGAATAAACCAGAAAGCAGTATCTAGGCATTATTTGAAATACATCTTACCTAAAAAGCTCATCTTTTAAACAGCGAAAACAGTTTCAAGCTCATTATATGAGTTTATCAATTTCATGCCAGCCCATAGAGTTCTTACGTAACTAGTAATAATAAGAAGACACTCACCTAGTGGAGCTTTGAGGAAACGCCGTTCAATGCCCTGTTCTATCTGAAAGAGGGCCATAGCCAGATAATGAACCACATTGCTCACTGACTGTGGTGTACTGCTGGTACTTGGAGTTTCTGTTTTAATCCCCAAAAGTCTACAATTAAAATAAGAACAGTTTATGGTACTGAAAATCACAATCGGGTGAAACTTGAACCTACTCATCCTTCCAAAGTGGTGTGTGTGTGTGTGTGTGTGTGTGTGTGTGTGTGTGTGCGCGCGCGTGCGTGCACTCACGCCCCAGCACCTAAGTGAAGGAGAGGACAGCTTCAGGTGTCAGTTTTTGCCTTCTACCTTCAAGCCAGGGTTTGTTTGCCATTGCAGATGCCAGGCTAGGTACTATGAACTCCCAGGAATTCTGTGTCTGTCTCCCATTTTGCCAGTGACAGCACTAGGAGCATGTGCCTAGCTCTATATACATTCTGATTGTTCTAAACTCTGGTCCTAACTTGTATGGCAAGTGCTTTATCCACTGAGCCATCATCTCCCCAGACCCCACAGGTGTATCAACAACCATGTAAGAGGGGAGGGAGAACTGGGATTAGTAAGGTGCACTCAGAGGCGGGTGGATGTCAGTGAGTTTGAGGCCAGCCTGGACTGTTACACAGAGAAACCCCGTCTTGAAAAACCAAAAAAAAAGAGAAAAGTTTCCCAATCTCAAAGAACAAGCGAGTGAATAGCTGACTGCAGGGCAAGCAGAAACTAAAGACTTCTGTACCTGTCTCTCACTATGACCCTTGCTTGCTCAATTTCCATCTCTTCAATGTCTTCATTCACAGTTTTAATCACTCCATTCTCCTTGCTTTCCTCACTTAACAATTCATATCGTCCATTTTCTAAGGCCGATCTCCAGACATGCCGATCTGTAACCTGTAACGAAACCCGAATTTTTTTTT